>JAKSZT010054301.1:1576764-1621946 GCA_026826555.1 Tolypeutes matacus | reverse complement strand
AAAAAAAAACAGGCAACAATAAGTGATGGAGAGGATGTGGAGAAATAGGAACACTCTTTCACTGTTGGTGGGATTTTAAAATGGTGAAGCCTCTATGGATGAGTGGCGGTTCCTCAGGAAACTAAATATAGAACTGCCATATGATCCAGCAATTCCTCTACTAGGAATGTATCCAGAAGAACTAAAAACTATGACACGAACAGACATCTGCACACCAATGTTCATAGTGGCATTATTCACAATTGCCAAAAGATTGAAACAACCCAAGTGTCCATCAACCAACCAAAGAATGGATAAACAAAATGTGATATATACATACGATGGAATACTATGCTGCAGTAAGAAGAAATGAAATTGGGACACATATGATAACATGGATGAACCTTGAAGACATTATGCCAAGCGAAGTAAGCCAGACACAAAAGGACAAATATTGCGTGGTCTCATTAATATGAATTAAATAAGAAGAATAAACGCATGGAGTTAAAACCTAGAATATAGGTTATTAGGAGATAAGAGGAGGGTTGAGAAAAAGTACTGATGCTTAATGTATGTAGAAGTTTTAATTAACTTGACTGTGTAAAAGTGTGGAAATGAGTAGAGTTGATGTTAACACTTTATAGTGAGTAGCAGCTGGTTTACAAATGGGATTGTGGCTGAAAAGGGTAGTTTGGGGAAGTAAATATCAATTGAAAGAAAGCTAGAGAATAATCTAGGGACTGAATAACACAGTAAACCCAGAGGTGAATGAAAATTGTGGTTGATGGTACAGATGCAAGAGTGTCCTTCTGTGAGCTAGAGTGGATGTACATCACTATTGCATGGTGGTGGGAATGTGGAGGCATGGGAAGAATACAATTGGTGTGACCTATGGACTGTGGTTAACAGCAATATTATAATATTCTTGCATCAATGCCACAGATGTACTATGTTGATAATGGGGGGTATGGAAAAAGTGTGCCAATGTATGTTATGGACCATGGTTGGTGATAATAGTCTGATGATATTATCTCATAATCTGTAACAAATATTTCACTACAGTGAAGGCGTGTTGTATGGGAATTCTACACATGTGCATGATTGTTTTGTAAATTCACAACCTCTGAAATAAATATATATATATTTTAAAATAGGGTGGGTTGGGGGAGATGGAAGATAGGGACTATATTTAATAGTAATATTTTGATGATGCTCTTGCTTAGTTTGTAACAAATGTTTCACAACAATGTAAGGTGTTAGTGGAGGGGTGATATATGGGACCCCTGTATGATGTTATGCATGTTTATTTTCTAAGTTCACAACCTTTACTATACACTTATTGTTTATGTATGTTCATGTATGAATGATATACTTCAATAAAAAATATATTTTAAAAAATCTGTCAAGACTTTTTAAATAATGTGGTTTTTTTTTTATGTTTCCCATGAGCTTGAGAAAAATGTGTGTGTGTTCTCTAATTGTTGGTTGCAGAACCATATGTGTATTCATTAATTTAATCTATATCTTTAATGATTTTATGTCTTCTTGACTATTAATAATTGAGAGGAGTTGGCTTTATCAGTTTCTTCCTGTCATATTATAAGTTTTGGCTTTATATATTTTAGGCTATAATTTGGTGCATTCAACTTCTGAATTGTAATATCTTCCTGGTAAACTGAGCTTTTTTTAAAAAAAAATCATATAGTGGCTCTTTCTATAGATAATGAAACTTTTGTCTGGTAACAATAAGCTATGCTAATTTTAAGTTAATATTTGCCTAGTATTACATCTTTGACTTTCATCCTTTACATATCCTTATGCTTTGGGTGTGTCTCTTGTAAACAAAATATAGCCAGATATTTTTATTCCAATCTTTTTTTTAAGCAGTGAGTGTAATCCGTTTATACTTATTATTAATTCATTTGGACTTTTCTACCCTTTTTTTAATTTCTATTTGTTCTGCTATGCTCTTGTTTAAATATAATGATTCTTATTCCTTTTTTCTCTCATTTCAAATATATACTCTCTCTTTTTAGTGTTTACTCTTGAAATTTTATCATACATATTTTTAACGCTTTACTGAGATTTAATTCACATACCATAGAACTCACTCTTTTAAAGTGTACAATTCAGTGGTTTATATTATATTCACAGAGTGGTGCAACCATTGCTACTATCTAATTCCAGAACATTTTCATCTCCCCAAAAAAGAAATCATGTATCCATTAGCAGTCACTTCCAATTTCCCCCTAACTGCCCTACCCCAGCCAGCCTTAGGCAACTACTAATCTATATTCTGTTTTTATAGATTTTCCTATCCTGGGCATTTCATTTAAATGGAATAATACAATATGTGGTCTTTTGTGACTGGCTTCTTTTTCACTCAGCATAATGTTTTCAAGGTTCATCCATGTTGTATTACCTTACTTTTTTTTTTTAATTATCAGATTTAACAAATATGAAGTCAGATTTAACAAATTAACATTTTTCTATATTTATGAATGATCTTTTTTTTTGAGACACTGGGGCTGGGATGAACCTGGATCCTCATATGTGGGAAGCCGGTGCTCAACCACTGAGCCACATTGGCTCCCCTTACCTTACATATTTAAAGTCTAAAGTTAAACATTATCTTAAACTCCCTCTTGAACAATATAAGGACATTAGAACACTGGCTTCCAGATTTCCAATGATATTGTTGTCCAATATTTCAGTTCTTCCATTTTTCTTTTTTAAAAAACAAATTTATGTTATTGAGAATTTCTAATGTACAAACAAGAATAGTATAATGAATCCCTATGTATCCCATCACCCAGACCCAACAACCATCAACCCATATTTAATACTGCCCCACAGATATCCATTTTATTTTATTCATTCTATATTATTTTGAAGGAAATCCCAGACATTATCTCATGTTTTTATCCAAAAACATTTCAGAATGTTTATTAAAAAGATATGAATATGGAAAGTGGATGTAGCTCAGTGGTTGAGCAACTCTTTCCCATGTTTGAGGTCCTGGGTTCAATCCCTGGTACCTCCTAAAATAAATAAATAAATAATAAAAATTTAAAAAGATATGGATCTTTAAAAAAAATAAATAACCTCAATGCAACACACCTCAAACAAATGAACAATTCTTCAATATTTTCAAATATCAAGTTCATGTTTAAATTTGTAATAGTTTCATAAATGTAATTCTTTTTTAGAGTTTATTTGAATCGGGGCCAAATAAGGTCCATACATTGCAATAGTTGATAAAACTTTTAAGGCTTTTTGTAGTTTCCCTTTCTATCTCTTCTCTTTTTATCTTTTCCTCGCAATTTATTTGAGAAAACTGGTTTGTTTGCCCTGTAGAGTTTCCTATATTCTGGATTTTTATGATTGCATCTCTGCAGTGTCATTTTAACATGTTTGTTGTTTTTGTCCTCAAATTTTTCTATAAATTGGTAGTTGCATCTAGAAACTTGATCATTTAAGTTACCCTTTTTTCTTAACTTAAACATTATTATTTATCATCATTATATCTTTACTGGAAATGTCTGGCACATTTTGACCATTTTATTTGCTCATCATCCCTTCTTATTCTGCTGACTATTATTCTGGAATCATTTTCCTTTTTACTTTAGAAGTTTCTATACTGCAAGCTTCTTGGTAACAAACTGTCAGTTTTTACTTACTGAAATTTTCTTTATTTCATTCTTGCCTGGAGGATAATTTTGCTGGGGAGACAATTCTAGCTCCATGATTATTTTCTCTCAGATATAAGAAGGTATTATTCTACTTTGGGTGTTCATTGTTGCTATTGAAAAGTCTACTTTAATTCTAACTTTTATTCCAGTGTAAGTGACCTGTCCTTTTTCTCTGGCCACTTTTATTCATTTTGATCTTGCTCTACTGCACCTTCACTAAGATGTGTCTAGGCATGGATTCTTTTTCCTTTTTATCCTATTTGGGATGTATGATGTTTATTAGATTTATGAAGTTTTGTTTTTCAGACTTTCTGGAAAATTTACAACCTCTCCTTCAATTTCTCTATTCTTTCTTTCTTGATTTTCATGCTAGATCTCTGTTAGACCATTTCATTTTAGCTTCAATATCTCAAGTTCTTTTTTATAATTTCCATCACTTTGTCTGTGTTATGTTCTGAGAAATGTCTTCATCTAAATCTTCTAGTTTATTATTTCTCTTTTCAGATGTGTGTATTTAACTCATCAATTGAGTGTTTTATTTCAATAATTTTATTTTTCATTTCTAGCATTTGTCTTTTTATTCCTTCAAGAACTATCAGTTCATTACTAATTATCCCATATTGATTGGTCACTTTTGTGATTATATCCTCTATTTTTAAAAAACAATTCATGCATAGTTATATACTGTGCCTGACAATTCTAGTATTTGCATATTTGCAGAACTAAATCTGTTTTTTGTTGTTGCTCCTGTTGTTTCCATTGACTAAGGGAAGTAAATCTGGTATTTGTTATTTCTGTTGACTCTCAGTCCTTGTGGTTCATACTCTTGTGCAGTTATCGATATTTAGGAGCTTATCGCTTGATTTTAATCTATGGGCACTTAATGGTTCTGAATTGGTAAGTGGAGAAACTATCCTTCAAAGAAAATTTGCTTCTTCTAGTTGACAGGGGATACCACCAGTTTGAGACTACTTCAGCTACTTCCTGAGGATCTCATTTCAGTAGAGAAAATATGTTTTTTATTTTATTTATTTTAAAAATTTGTATTCCCCCTCCCCACCCCACCCCGAGATGGCACCCTCATCTGTTTACTTGTTGTCTCCTTGTCTTCCTCAGGAGGTACCAGGAACCGAACCCGGGACCTCCCATATGGGAGGCGGGCACCCAATTGCTTGAGCCATATCTGCTCCCTTATATCACCATTCTTAAGGAAAACTTGGTTTAAATTAATTTTTATCTAAAGGACAGGTCTGTTTTTTTTTAAGATTTGGTTTTTTATTCTTTTATTTATTTCCCCCCACCTTGCCACTTGTGCGCACTGTCTGCTTTCTGTGTCCATTTGCTGCGCGTTCTTCTGTGTCTGCATGTCTTCTCTTCTCGTCTTCTCTTTAGGAGGCACTGGGAAATGATCCCAGGACCTTCCAACGTGGGAGAGAGGCACTCAATTGCTTAAGCCACCTCAGCTCCCAGGTTTGTTGTGTCTCTCATTGTCTTTTTCCTCTGTGTCTCTTTTTTTGTTGTTGTTGCATCATCTTGTTGTGCCAGCTCTCTATACAGGCCAGCTTTCTGCACAGGCCCGCTTGCCTTCACCAGGAGACCCCGGATATCAAACCTGGGACCTCCCATATCATAGACGGGAGCCCAATCACTTGAGCCACATCTGCTTCCCCTATTTTTTTTTTTTTTTTTTTTTTACTACTGGTATTCATACATGCAGAATGTGACACAAGAGGTATGAGGATTTATGAGTGAGATTTGACGGTTTGAAAAGAAAACCAGTGATATTTTGAGGTCTTGTTTTATTCTTTATGAAAATATATAAAAATTAACTATACATGTGTTTTATTATTTTTTCTTTATTTCACAGAATTTCGTACTGGAAAAACCCAGCTCTCTCATACCCTCTGTGGTAAGGATACATAACAATAATAATAATAATCATAGCTATCACTTAGTAAACATTTGTTATGTGCCTGGTACTTTACATAATCTCATGTAATCTGAACAAACTGGAAAGGAAACTAAAGCTCAGAGTGGTTAGGTAAACTGCCCATGGTTGCAGAAGTACCTCTGCTGGTCTTTGCCTATGTCCTGCTTGAGGTAATTTGCATGTGCTGTACTATAAGCACCTGAATGGAAGTAAGGAGGAAGCAAATAGGCACCTGTGTGGGGGTAGGGAGAGGGTCCACTGTCTAAATTTTCCCCATTCCATCTTTTCTACATCCTTATTACAAGAATGTTACAAAACCTATTGAGGCCTTAAATCCTTACTTTGCAAGGAGTAAGATTGGCCCTAAGAAAGACTTAAAAACAAATTTTTATAGAATAAAATAAACAAAAATATCTCCTTTCTCATAAAGATGCTATATTAGCCAGGGTTCTCGAGGGAAACAGACCCGACTGGAGATATCAGTAAATATTATGAAATTTTATAAAATTGTTTCACGTGACAATTTTATTCATGTGGGGATGCATGAATCCAAATTCTGGGGGCAGGCTGCAAGTCAGGAACTCCGATGAAGGTCCTTGATGAGTTCTACAGGAAGAGCTGGTTGTCTGAAGTGGAGATGGAAATTCTCTCTCTGAATGCTGAAATCACTTCTCCTTTTAAGGCAGGGGTTCTTAACCAGGGGTCCACGGACCCCCAAGAGGGGTTTCAGGGGGGTCCGTGAGCTTGAATTGAAAATACAAAAAAATATTCTTGTGGAGACGTGTTGATACGGGTGTGATATATTTATTAAACAATACATAGTATAGTGTGGGCTTAGTAAGGGGTCTGTGGTTTTCACCTAACTGGCAAAGGGGTCCATGGAACAAAAAAGGTTAAGGACCCCTGTTTTAAGGCCTTCAACTGATTGGATGAGATATCTCTCGTTGCTGAAGGCATTTTCTCAGTTGATTGTAGATGTATTCAGCCATAGATGCAATCAACTCACTGATGATTTAAGTCCACAAAATGTCCTTGCAGTACAATTAGTCCAGTGCTTGCTTGACCAAACAACTGGGTACCATGACCTGGCCAAGTTGACACATTAGCCTAACCATCACAGGTGCTATTCTGCATTTCTTTGACCTAAGTAGGATGATGACAAAGTGGTTAGGAAGGGGGTTCTAGAATCAGAAAGCCTGGCTCCTGGCTTGACTCTACCCATTAATGGCTGTGTGACCCTGGGCAAATTGCTTTACCTCTCAAAGTCTAATTTTTCCCATCAGTAAAATAGGAAGAATAATAGTGCCAAAGCTTGGGGTTGTTTTGAAAAGTAAATGATATAATGCATATACCAGGTACATAATTAACTCTTTTTTTTTTTTTTTTTTAAAGATTTTATTTATTTATTCATTTATCCCCCCCTTGCTGCTTGTGCTCGCTGGGTCAGCTAACCACGCTGTGCGGGCGGGCTTGCCCCCACCAGGAGGCCCCAGGAACCGAAACCGGGGCCTCCCATATGGTAAACGGGAGCCCTACTGATTGAGCCACAGCCGCTTCCCCATAATTAACTCTTGTAACTGTTGGCTACTACTACATATAAGATAAATACATTTGACATACAGTATTTGAAAAGTTATTTAAATGAGTTATATAGCATAAATTTGTATTTGTGATTATTTATTATAGGCAGAAAGTTAGTAGTTAAATTCTACTTCCATTTTCTGGGAAAACTTTCAGAAATATCTCCAATTGTGGAAGATACTGAAATTCTTTGTTGAATTACTATTATCCTGGCAGAATACTTACAATTGCACCATTGGTTATTAATATGAAAATATAGGATGCTATTTAGCAACTAAAGGATCATGATTCTTTACCAAATTCACTAAAGAGTAGCAACCAACATAAATCCCATGTTAATTTATATATTCATTTGTACAAAGTTTATTCACTCCTATTAATATTAATTAATTTTTAAATTGCTCCCTAGTGACAGCTCAACTACCAGGAGCAGGTGGCTACCCGGGAGGAAAGATTATCTTCATTGACACAGAAAATACTTTGTAACCCTTTTATTTAAACAAGTTGCTAGGCATAATAGTGTGATATGGTAATGTTACTACAAAGGAGAGTTTGTTTGAAATGCGTCATTTTTGTAACCTTTCCATAAATCAGCAATAATAAGGAAAGACAAGGGGAAAATAATTACTGGCCTTGTTTTCGAATCACTTTATTTTATTTAATAAGGTTTCACTTCTCCAAATGGATTTGGTGTAAAATTGACAAAAGAAATACATGAGAAGAAATCAATCTTATTTGTTTTCAATCCTCTTACTTCTCCAAGTAGTTTCTTAGTAGTTAGAAAGAAGACTATTGAGTCTCTCAAATTTATGGTCCCAAATAAAGAGAAAGATAGGAAGAGAGCAAAAGCACAGTAGGGTAAAGGGCAGAACCTGTTTGGGTAACAGAAAGAATTGCAGTTTAATTGAAATGCAAGGTATTCCTAGAATACAAGGCTGGAGAGGTGATTTAAGTCTTAGACATGAAGGCCTTTGAAGTCAGATGATGGATGTAAATTGGAAACTTTTGCAGTATTCTAGGCAAGTGATGAGAACCAGATCTAGATTGGAAACAGTGGGAATTTAAAAAGGACAAGGAATGTTAGTGAGGAAAAGCATAGGACTTGACAACCGTATTTGAAAGACAAAGGAAAGAGAAGTTTAAGAAACCACTCTCAGGTTTTTTTTGTCTAGATACTGGGATAACAGTGATGCTAATGACAGAATTGGGAAGATCATGTTTCAGAGAAAAGGTCATGTTTCATTTTAATGTATTGAATTCGAAGTCCGAAAGAACATCCAGGTAGAGATGTAGGATCAGCTTGAGAAAAGGGTAGGGCCAGAGACATGGATGAACAACCAAGGAGAAGAAAGAGAAGAGAGGAGAATGGAGAACATGACTTTGGGGATTGCCTGTATTTAGGAAGAGGGACTAAAAAGAGGAACCCACAGAGACAGAGGAAGAAGGAAGTCAGGTTGTGGAAGCCAGGCAAAAAGAAAGTTTTAAGAAGAAAAGATGGTCTTTGGTCAACAATGTTCCATGAGGCGAGAGGAAAGGGAGAGATATGGGGGAGGGGGGAGGGGAGAAAGACTGAGATTGATATTGAAGATGCAGATGGAGAAAGATAACAGTCATTGGAAATTAGGAGTTCAAGAGAGCAGTTGCAGTAAGGTGAGATGATAGAAGCTTGTAGCAAATAGGCATTAAGGAAGTGAGGCAGTGTGTAGTTGACCAACGAATGAAAGAATAAATACAGTAATTGGAGGACTTATCAGGTTCAAACAAAATTATTTATAATAGGGAAGACCTACACCAGTTTATAGGATCATTGACAGTGAAGCCCCAGCCTACCTCTTCAATCTTGTTATCCACTATTGTCTTACTTAAACCCACTAGTCAGACTGATCTCATTGCCTTCTAAACATGCTTTGTTTTTAAAATTTGAAAACATACATCAGCAGTTATTTAGATTTAACTATAAAGATTTTTTTTTTCTTTGTTCAGTATGGTTTCTTGCATCCCAAATCTTTTTTCCTGTGTTTTTGCTTTACTGCAATAACTACTCAAGTAATTCTTCCAGAAAAGCACTCCAAGTGGTAAACTTTAAGCCCTGGCATGACTGGAAATGCCTTTATTTTGCCTCTCACTTGTTGTAGGGAAATTTGTAAGGTATATTTCAATCTTATTGAGTCTGCTTTCTTCCCCCACCTCTCAGTATCTCTGAATCATACAAATCCATTAAGCGTTCAGTTCAAGGCCCGCCTTTTCTAATCTCCAATTACTTAACCTTGTCCTTCCCCATCTCCTGTTATATAACTTACTATCTAAAATACAGAGCAGTGTTCACAGAAGCCTTTATTCAAAATGCCAGGCATGAGAACACACTGAAGAAGTGTTACAACTTGGGGAAGGAGGGCAGAATGTTGCATAGGACTTTAGCAAGAGGGACTCTAACAGAGGTCAGCTTCTTTCAGAAATAGTTTGTCAAGGGTGGTTCTCAGAAAAGGGAAGTATTAGTCTTGTAGATTATCAGCCATTGTTTGGGCAATTTGGATTTTATCAAAGGGGTAGTAAGAAAACAGAGGCTAAGTCATATTCAAGAGAATGTAATAGGAGAGCTGTGGGGGACAAGGACATGTGAGAACCACTGTGGAACCTTCTGAGTTCTTCATTGTCTCTCACACATACTGCTCTCTCTTGATCTTTTTCTTTTCATGTTCACATTTTGTCTCCTTAATTATGTTTTAAGCTTATCTAGGGCATAAATTGTCCTATGACTCCTTGTATCCTCCACAATGTCTTGCATTGGTAATTGGTTAATATGGCTATAATTGATTACATATGGTAATCAGTTAACAAATACCTGTAGATTGATTTGAACTTCCCTTTAGTTTAAGCCCAACATTTATATCCCTGGCCACACAGTATCCTGATCTTGTAGAAACTCCCATGGTGAAAACGTATGTACTATCTCTTCCAATTTCTTATTTTCTTTGACTTGCCCAGTAAAAACATCTACTGGATATACTCAGTAGCAGTGGAAGATTTTAGTGGCTGCCACTGAAGCTGTAGACTAGCAAACCACAGCCTAAGAAGAACATACATTGCACATTAATATATAGATGGCTGGGAAATCCTAAAGACAATTTAATTCAATTTATTGAACTACTGAACTATTTGCACATATCACAGATAAGATTATAAATGGTCCTTGCTTTACAGTTACTTACAGTATGATCAGTGTTACATAAAGTGTAAACAAAGTGAAATGAGATCAGAGACATGCATTTTATTTTACCTTCAGAGGATATTGTAGGCATGTAGGATCACCAAACACCTAAAGAAAAATGTTTATTACTCCTTTACAGTTTAGATAGATGTAAGTGATGATTAGCATCTGACAGAATGCCTTTGCAGGCACCCTGGTTTTGCCTCCTACAAATTTACTAATTTCAGAAAGCTAATGCAACTCCTCTAAAAGAAGGTGAATTTTAAGCCCTTAAATAACCCAAGAGCCCTGAATCAATAATTCCCATCTGGACCTTTGAAGTTATTTCTTTGATCCTTTGGTTCATGTAGTCAAATTTATATTTGTTGGCAACACGTGAAAAATGTATATTAAACTATTTCATATTGAACAGAAGAGTATGAAGAGAGTGAATTAATTCATGTTGAAGTGACTTGAATTATAATTGAAAGATATTATCTTCCCAGAATAGATCTATTTTTATAGAACTGAGAACAAAAGACACAAATCTCAGTTTCTAGCTTTTCTCTTAAAACTGATTTGCTGCATAATCCCAAATCATTTGCCTAATCTCTGTTTGTCAGTGTCCTTATGTTAAAATGAAGATAATATAGGCCACATCAACTAGCTTCCAAGGTTTTTGTAAATACTTGATAATTTAATATTTAAATTCGTTACTGCTTTGCCATTTCTCTGACTTTCATCACTACTGAAGGTATTCATAAATTGAGGCACTTATGAAAAATAAAATCCGGGTATAGCTAGACCTTAAGCAGTTATTAGCATCCTCAAGAACACCTTTGCAGGAACCTTGTTTTGCCTCTCTGTTAATTTACTTACTTAAGGTGTTAATTTTTGTAGTTGTTGCTTTAACTATTTTTGGAATTGATTATTGGATCCTTAATCTTGGCCTGCTCCAGCCGTCCAGACCGCCTTCGGGACATTGCTGATCGCTTCAATGTAGACCATGATGCAGTCCTGGACAATGTGCTTTATGCACGAGCATATACGAGTAAGAGCCCCATGCAAGTGGATGCTTTGGTTATTTTAAGACAGGCAGTATTCATTTACTATTTGATTGATACTGAATAACATTTTGACAATGTTCTTTTCTCTTTTATTTTACTTTTCTCCAAATTATTTTAATCAGCCCCCAAATTTTATTATCTGATAAGTCCTTAGATATTAAAATGCTCTCAAACATTTCATATTCTTTATTTTGAAAACAGATTAACATTCTTTTTGGATAATGAAGCATTTGGAATGTATGTCAAGACAGAATATGAAACCATATTTAATAAAGTCATAATTAAAAGAATCCTTCAAGGGCCAACAATTCACAGATTTTGTCTGGCTCCCAAGCTTCTTCTAGCTTTATAACATTATCTCACTGCATTTCCCACCAGGTGAACATCAGATGGAGCTACTTGATTATGTAGCGGCAAAGTTCCACGAAGAGGCTGGCATCTTCAAGCTATTGGTAGAAGCTTTAAATTTTCCTCTCTCAAAGAGCTATTTAGTATATTATTTTTCCTTTCTTGATTCCTATTCAAATTAATTCCTTCCTTCTATTTCCAAATGCATCTTTATTTTTATATTAACCCTGTGCAGATCATTGATTCAATAATGGCACTTTTTCGAGTGGATTTCAGTGGTCGTGGGGAGTTGGCTGAACGGCAGCAAAAATTGGCCCAGATGTTGTCACGACTCCAAAAAATCTCAGAAGGTAGATCTTTTAAATAAAATGGTGCTATTGGATTAGCATCTGTAACTATATTTGCAAGTAGGTTTTTCAGAAAAGTTCAGATTAATGGTGGAGGTAATGCTTTAAAAAAAAAAAAAAAAGATTACCTTCATGGGAATACAACTCTTTTTTTCTTAACCAAATATATTGATACTAATACTATAAGGTATCTAAATATTAATAATAGCTTTAAGTTAATTTATGTAATCAATGAAAAATAGCTATATGATCTTGTTTATGATATCAATTCATGGGGCAATACTCCTAAACTCTGAAATATAAATAATGAACTTTAATTTATATTGTCCTTCTCTTAGTTCCTTAATTTTATTTTTTGATGTAGAATATAATGTGGCTGTGTTTGTGACTAATCAAATGACTGCCGATCCAGGAGCAACTATGACGTAAGCCCCTATATTCTACTTTTGAATTTCACAGAGGTTAATATCAAGAGGATTAGAGGGTAGAAAAGAAAATAATTTCAAGATAATCAGTCTTGATATGGGCACAAATATATCATAAATCACATTATTGCAAAGTGCATATTACTTTATAATTGCAAATATCATTTGTTATCCAGAATCTACTTTTATCTAGTTCTTTATAAAATAAAGCAATAGTTTAACTATTTCCAGAGATAATTTGGGTTCCCCTTTGGTCTAGGGCTAAAGTATTAGAGTATTGGAGGACTATAAAAAAATAGATCCTTGGAAAATAAAAAATCTCACAGATAATGAATGGCTTCTGCTATACTGATAAGCTGTCTGTTAGCCTAAACCATCAAGAATTATTTGCAGACATCCTGCATTATACTTCTTAATATCTCAACATATTTTCCCTAATAACAAGAACATTTTCCTGTATAACCACAATATAAATATCACATTCAGGAAATTTAACATGGCATAATACTGTTATATAATTTACAGTTGTATTCAAGTCCCAATAATGTCCCATATTGTCCCAATAATGTCCTTTATAATTGTTGAGTTTTTTTGTTTTGTTTTGGATTCAAGATCAATCAAGGATCATACATTGCAGTTACTTGTCTCTTTAGTCTCATTTAATCAGAACAATTCCTCAACCTTTTTAGACTTTTATGACACTGGCATTTTTTAATAACATAGGCCAACTGTTTTGCAGAATGTCCCTCAATTAGAAGTTGTCTGATTTTTTTTCTCATTTAAAATGTTAAGCATTTTTGGCAGGAATACTACATAAGTGATATTATGGCTTTTCAGTATCAGAAGCACATTATGGTAGTTTGTCCCGTTATTAGTGATGTTAAGTTTGTCATTTAATTAAGATATTATTCATAAGATTTCTCCATTGTAAAAGTTTTTTCCCATTGTAATTAGTCAGTAATTTGTGAGGTGATACTTTGAGACCGTGATACTTTTATTTTATTTTATTATTTATTTATTTATTTATTTATTTATTTATTTATATCCATTTTTAAAAACCCATCCCTTCCCCCCATTTTTGCTGTTTTTGTGTCCATTCGTTGGGCAATCCTCTGTGTCTGTTTCCTGCCCTCTTCTCTCATCCTTCTCCTCCTGTCTTCACCAGGATTCAATCCTGGGAACCTCTGATATAGGAGAGAGGTGTTCTGCCACCTGCGCCACCTCAGTTCCTGGTTTTTCGGCATGTCTCATCTTGGCTCTCTCCCACGTCACTCTCCTGTTATGTCATCATCTTGCTGCGTGGTTCAGTGGAGCCTGGGGGCTCACCCGCTCACGGGGCCAGACGGCTCACGGACTGGCGGGGCCTGACAGTGTGTCCACGCACCTTGTATATTTTCCTTTATTTTACCAGGAGGTCCCGGGGATCGAACTCAGATCCCTCCATATGGGAAACGGATGCCCAACCATTTGAGCCACATCCGCTGCACCCCCCGCCCCGTGATACTTTTAGATCTTGCTCTCCACTAATTTCTCAGTCATTGGTTTTACCATCCATTGAAGATTCTTGACTAAATCAATTGTTGCTCTGATGGTTACAATATAGAGTGGTATTACTATAATACTGAGGCAGTACATTATATAGTAGCAGATGAAATGAGTCACTGAAATATTAGAAGATATTTGATATGCTAGTGTAAATTCTGTAAAGTGTAATAAAATAAATGTGTCTCTCTTTAGGCATTTTCTAAACTGACTCTAAGAGTTCTGTTGTGTCTTCTGCAGTTTGATAAATCTCTCACTTTTCAATACCCTCTTATGAGTTTATCTATTTAGTTACTGGAGATTCCACTGTGAAAAATATTAACTATACAAATGGTATTAAACAAGTTTAAAAGAGTGGGAGGAGGGATCAATCATTCATTAATTCAATAAATATCTATTGAGAATCTATTATGTACCAAGATTCTAGGAATTCACCTAGTGAACAAAAGAGACAAAAATCCTTGTCTTCATAAAGAAGAAAAATAATGTCCATTTAACTAAAAAAATGTAAAGTCTTGGTAGGTCACGGTCCTTGAGTGGTTTAGACAATCTTCTCTATTTTGTAGAGATATGAAGTACTTCACACAAAGAATAATTTTAAACTAAAGAGAAATGGAAGATTTTTAAGGCTCACTTTAAAAAGAGAAAATGACTCACTTGCTCAGAGGGAGGAAGTGGGTTGCATTCAAATAAAGCAGTACAAGTTAAAGAGCAATGTTCTTCCTTCAGGTGTGGGGAGGGAACATTGAAGAGGCCAAAACTGTCCATCTACAGTTAAGAGGCGAAGGAAATGGATGGAAATTAGGCCAGTTAGCAGTTCTTATATTTGTGGGATACTTCAAAAAGAATAAAACAATTTTGAATGGACTCCAATAAGACAATAAAAAGAGATAGAGAGATGGTGGAAAGGAAATAATTGAAGGAAGGGGAGAGGCATAATGAAGTGAGCTAAATAGTGAGATCTATAATGAAATGAGCTAAATAGAAAGCCAGAGAAAGTAACAAAGGCTAGTACTGTTCCTGGATAAGTTTGTTTGAAACATCATCTCTTCCACCTACCAGGGTTATAAGGAAACAAGGTTTGCTATAATTAGTATATTCCACGTATATTAAATTATAACAATGCGAATTAAATGCATGTCTTCATATAAAACACATAAATTGCCTCAACTAAATGGAAAAAAAAGGACAGTTTGTAAACTAACCGATTTCAAATGCTATTAGAAAAGCTCCCATAAAGAAAATGTCTTTGTTCCTCAGTATTTAGGAACTCCAAGCTGCAGCTCGCCTGGGGCCTGTCAGAGAAATATCACTATAATTGGT
This sequence comes from Tolypeutes matacus, assembly GCA_026826555.1. Lineage (NCBI taxonomy): Eukaryota > Metazoa > Chordata > Mammalia > Cingulata > Chlamyphoridae > Tolypeutes > Tolypeutes matacus. Next base: position 1,606,525 of record JAKSZT010054301.1, on the reverse strand, counting down.
ATGAGTCCCCAAGTACACTGACAATAATTGAGGCTTATATCCCATGCATTATACTTGATGGCACATCGTATTAAAAAGAAACAAAATTATAGAGGCGAGGAGCTGCTGTATGATACAGCAGAGCAGTAGTTCCTAGGCAAGGCAGTTTATTATCTAAGGAATATCATCTGCTGATTCAACATTATTAGCATAAATTAAGAAGCAGAGGCAGTGTGGTTAGAGGAAAAACACTGAACCAGGGTCACTCACTGTGGTGACCTTGTGCACATCATTTAAAGTCTTTGAACTTCATTTTCCTCCCCTTCAAAATTAAGAGAACTTAGGGGAGCAGATGTAGCTCAAAGGATTGAGCACCTGCTTCCCATATACAAGGTCCCAAGTTCGATCCCTGGGACCTACTAAAAAGAAAAGAAAACAAACAAATGAAAAAAACAAAGCTTATTGGGGAGCAGATGTAGCTCAGTGGCTGAGCGCCTGCTTCCCATATACGAGGTCCTGGGTTCAATCCCCCGTACCTACTGAAAAAAAAAAATTAAGAGAACTTATATTTATTGATTGTTCATCATGTGCCAGGTGCTTTCTTGCATCATTTTATGTAATTCTTATGTGACCCAATATAATTCAGCCTTCCCTACAAAAACAAAGCAAAACAGAATTTCATTTTTAAAATGTTGACAAAAAATGAAGATTTTTATGCATATTTTGGGAGGAAACAAAATTCTTAAATATACCTTCCCTTTTTTAACCATCTCTACTTTTTCCCCAAAATTCTTCCCTTTTGACAGTACTCCTCACTCCCCATTTTCCCCTAATCCCAAAGCTCCTCTTCATTCCACTCAGCCTTTTTCTCCTCAGGAAACCCCTTCTCAAAAATTCCATCTGTTAGCTTACCCCATCAGCAAGTAAAAAGCACCAGGAGTACATCTTACCTCTCATACTTGCCCTTGCCCATGCACCTCAAGGCCCACACTCCAACCAGGATTTTCAGTAGGCATTATTATTATTCCTAATTTATAAAGGAGGAAACTGGGGCTCAGAATACTTAAGTGCTTGCCCTATCACACAATTAAAAATGGGGAAGCCAGGATTTCAACCTAGGTATCTTTTACCTCAAAGTTGATGCTCTTTTGGCCTCTCTGTGCTCCCCACCTCACTCCCAGAAAAATATCCCCTTTCCTACATAACAGTTTTCATAAATTGTGGAGACTCGTCACCATAACTTTGTATTTCCATGATCCCAGCACCCTAATGTGAAGTTCAGACATCAGGCTATTCTGGGTCTTACCCTCAAAAATGTAATATTCTCAGCCCCTCTTTATTCCTAATATCCATCCCCATCTCTTACTCTTTCTCTCTGTGCTCCCCCATCCCCTGAGAAAAGAAGAAGAGAAGAGAAGAGAATATAAAAGAAGGGGAAATGAGAGGATAGGCTAAAGGAGGGATGTGGGTGGTTTTCTAAAGCTGTTTTTACTTGGTCAGAAATAGAAGTAAATTAAAGCCCTCCAAAAGAATGTGGAATGCTATTACACCTTCTTGTACTTCACCTCAAGACTTGGTTATAACTGCTAGAATACTCAGGAAGTTCAAAGAAACTAAGAAAAGCTCCTTAGTCAACAGTTCACTCAAAGAATGATTATTTTAACTGAACTGTTCAATCAAATAATAATATTTTTTGAGGATTAATGTGCCAAGATTGCTGTAAAGTTAGAGCTAACATATATAGATAACCTGGCACAGTTCCTGGCACATAGTAGGCTCCCAAAGAGTTATATAAAATATATTTTGAATCCTCACAATAGTCCTAAGAGGTAAGGTCTTTTTATTCCCATTTTACAGTTAAAGAAACTGAGGTTCATAAACGTTAAGAAACTGGCCAAAGTAGCATAGGTCAGGATTAGGAAAGCAGATAATGGCAGTCATTGTGCTAATGCCTTACCTGAATTATATCATTTTATTCTTACAGCTACCCTACCAGTTAGGTAGTTTTTATCTACCACTTAAAATGAAGAAACAGAGGCTAAGAATAGTTAAACAATTTTCCTGAGATCATATAGCTGGCAAGTCAGGATTTGAACCAAGGTCTGCCTAACCCCAAAGCTCATAAACTAACCTATATATTAGGGCTGTGTCTGACTGGGTAAAGGCCAGCATGCTGTCACTCAAAGGCTTTGTGGGGATATATCTGTTACCCAATGAGTTGACTACAGTTCAGAGTCTGGCCCTCAGCCTTGCAGGCAGAGATTTGATTTGGTTGGCCTGCTGAGAACCAGTCCATGTATCAGGACACACTCATGTTAATCAAACTCATGAGACTCAACAAAAGACCAGAAAGTCAGTTTTATTGATGGTGAAAAATGTAACTACATTTGAGGTTCATGTGACTAGTCTCCCTGTAGGCCAATTCCCATGGGAATCCAAATTTTAATCCAAAGTTATTTGCTAAATATGAAATTCAAGCAAATGGTAGTAATTAGATGAGTTAGAGAGGGTCTGCCACATTGTAAAGGAGCAATAGATCTTAGTTATTATTATTATTATTAATACTCATCGGGGGGGGGTCCATGAGTCTCCTAAGTTTATATGAAAAATTATGCATATGAACATATATGCATTTTTCTGGGGGAATTGTTTATATCTTTTTATTTTTTAGGAGGTGCCGGAGTTTGAACCCAGGACCTCATACATGGGAAGCAGGTGCTCAACCACTGAACTATATTCGCTCCCCAATGAGAGTTGGTTTTTCCATTTGTTGTTTGTTTAGGAGCTACCAGGTATTGAACCTGGGACCTCGTTTGTGGGAAGCAGGCACTCAACCACTTGAGCTACATCCACTCCTCTATATCTTTTATTAAATTATCAAAGTGTTAGTGACCTAAAAACAAAAACAAAAAAAGGTTAAAAGCCATAAATTCTACACAAAATTCTAACAGAATCTTGAATGCCTTCATGGAGCAAGCAGAATTCGAATTGGCTTGTACCCATCTTCATCCAGAGCTAAAGCTGTTATGCTTATGTTGAAGTCTATTTTGATTAAGTATAACTTTTTAGTTTATGAGTCATTTTTTCATTTTAAAAACAATTTATTGAAGTATATCATTCATACATGAATGTACATTGTTTAGTAAACATTGTGAACTTACAAAACAAACATGCATAACATCATATAGGGCTCTCATACATCATCCCACCACAAATAACTTTGCATTGTTGTGAAATATTTGTTAACAAATTATGAAAGAGCATCGTCAAAGTATTACTACTAACCATATCTTACTCCCCTATACTTTTTTTTTAAAAAGATTTATTTATTATTTACTTTTATCCATTTTTACCCCCCAATCCCCGTTTTTTGCTGTTTTTGTGTCCATTTGCTGGGCAATTCTCTGTGTCTGTTTCCTGCCCTCTCTTCTCATCCTTCTCCTCCTGTCTTCACCAGGTTTCTATCCTTGGAACCTCCTATGTGGGAGAGAGGCGTCCTACTGCCTGCACCATCTTAGTTCCTGTTTTTTTGGTGCGTCTCGTCTTGGCTCTCCCTTGTGTCACTCTCCTGTTACATCATCATCTTGCTGCGTGGCTTGGCAGGGCCTTGGGGGCTTGGAGACACACCCACGCACAGGGCCTGGTGGCCCATGCACCTGCTATATTTTTCTTTTTTTAAAAATTTTTACCAGGAAATCCTGGGGATCGAACCCAGGTCCCTCCATATAGGAGATGGATGCCCAATCATTTGAGACACATCTGCCCCCATGCTATATCTCTTAAGGCTGACCAAAGATATCTAGAGTTACAGTCATTTCCTGTACAGGATAGGGAGAAAAACTAGGTCTGGGGACACATGCATGGTTTCTAATACAGCGAATGTTTAGCTTATCCTGATTATCACAAAATCAGGACAGCGAGAATATTCTCATTATGAGTCATTTTTAAGGGCATTTTCTCCCCATAATATCTTTCCTCTGTGCTTCCTTAGCCATTTTTCAAATCTATCATTTATTTCCCCATTTACTTCCTTCAAAATCATCTCGCTTTGATGATGACATTCTAAACATTCAGGCTCTGCATATAGAGTAATCACTGACAAGGACGGTACCTATTCTCTTCTGTGCCTAAGGTACCACATTGGTGACAGCAAACAATAGTATGCTTTGAAAAAAACATGGCTGTTATCTAGATGCTCCAGCTTCCTACTCTTCTTTAAATTGTCTACAGTGGGAGAGGGATTACTTCAATTGGGGGAAATCCTATCTCCTTTTACACTTTCTGCCATACACCTTTCCAAAGCTCCTTGAATTGCCACTTCTTTGAAGATATGTCACAAAGCTGTGTCCAAAAGGACTTTGACCATGGAGACCCAAACTGTCTTCTCCTCTGTATTCATTCAAGAGTATTTACTGAGTGCCTTCTATATTGCAGACATTTTTCAAGGCACTGGGGTTACAAAGATGAATACAGATTTAGAGTTTAGTGAGGTAGTGAGACACATGAATTAAAAACTACAATGTAGTGTGCTTTAATAGAGAAATACACACAGTGGTCTGAAAACACAGAGGTGGAAGGCTTTACTCTGTTTCCTAGGACCAGGCAAGGTTTCCTAGAAGGACTAACACTTGATGGATGGTAAGTAGGAGCTAAATGAGCAAACATGATTGGAAAGGACTTTCATTTCAGGCAAAGGGAAGAGTTTATGCAGACATTGGGGTATAAGAGGACTTGCTGAAATAAGAAAAAAGAAGTTTGAGAGGAAAAGAGGAAGAATGGTATTCAAGTCCTAAACCCCAGTCCTGTGAATGTGGCCTTATTTGGAAATAGGGTCTTTGAAAATGTTATTAGTTAAGATGAGGCCAAACTGGATTAGGGTGGGCCCTAATCCAATATGACTGCTGTCCTTATAAGAAGAGGAAATTTGGACACAGAGACTGGCAGACTCAGGGGAGAGGCAGAGATTGAAGCCCAAGGATTGCCAGCAAACCACCAGAAGCTAGGAAGAGGCAAGGAAATATTCTCCCCTACAGATTTCAGACTTCTGGCCTCCAGAACTGTGAAAGAATACATTTATGTTGTTTTAAGGCATCCAGTTTGTGATACTTTGTTACAGCAGCCTTAGGAAACCAAGGTGAATGGGTATAACTGTAGATAAGCCAATAGGTGGCAGATAGAAGAAGTTGAGGGAGCTTCTTCCTGAGAGCCCTCATTTTCTCTGTGAAGTAGCAGGTAATGTCATCTAAAGTGAGGGGACAAGAATGGAAAACGGGGCTTAAGGAAACTACTGACATTTTGGGAAAGGGGAGGTGAAGCTTACAATGCTCATATAGGAGAATTACTGAGCAGTATTGAGAGACCATCTGTGAAAAGCAATAACATAACTGTTAAGACCCTACTCTGTCCCTTTAGCTAACCCTGACTATCCTTTTTATCTCCTGTTGATAGAAATTTCCAAACGGTCTCAATTTTATTTTTACCTACCTTCTGTAGAAGCACCAATCTTTCTGTAAGTCCTTATGCAGTCTAGCTAATATACTTGGCAATTTTGTAGCTTCCCTATCTTAAGTTCAAAAAAATATTTTTGAGTACCCACCCCACAGTTTGGTTGCTACAGAGCTGAACACAATATAGTTTTCCCTTAAGGAGCTTAGTGATGGAATAGGAGAAGAATTGAAAGAGAATATAATAAGTACATAAATAATAATCCTAAAGGCCAAACATGAAAAATGCATTACAGAAGCATACATATAGTTTTTGCAAGTTCATAATCCATAGCCTAGTTGAGAATATCATCAGGGCCTCAAGGAACCCATCTATATAAAACACAGGATCTCTTAAAGACCATGAAGAATCACCCATAAAGTAGGGTGACCTGGAAAGTCTAGGGCCATTCCATCAAAAGAGTAGCATTGTTCTGTAAGCATTATAGAGACGATTCACCTCTCTAGCTATTTCATCCAAGATGGCTTTATTGCTTTAGTATCCCTTCAGCTGCCTGGGTAAAGCAACCTAGCCTACTGACTTCTTAACTGTTTACTCTTCCAGTTTTGGCTGCCCATTTGCCACTTTCTTGATAGTGGTTCACTCCAAAACTAATTCTCTGTTCTTGTTCCTATACTTAGGCCTGTTTAGTCTTAACTAATCCTGTCTAACCCAGCCAGGGATTTTATGTCATCAACCTCTGAGCCATTTAATCAAGCAGCAGCTTATATTAGCAGATTCTTTTACCAGAGAGCTTCTTAATTCTGCCAACCCTACAATCTATGTATTTGTCAGCATGACAGTCAGCCACATCCTCACTATACCAAGAGTCAAGCTTAAAGTAACCAGAATTCTGAACATCTTCATGGAACAAGCAGAATTTTAATTGGCTTATAACTACATTTTCCCAGAGCTGAGGTTATGTTATGTTATGTTGCATTTTATTTTGATGAAGCATAACCTCTTAGTTTATGCTCAGTTCCCTTCACTAATGATTTCTAAGCCTAGGCTTTCTTCTGCTTCAATTGAGATGATCATATGTTTTTTTTTCCTTTATTCTATTAATATGGTGTTTATGTTGATTGATTTTTATATGCTGAACCACCTTTGCATTCCTGGGATAAATTACACATGATCATGGTGTACAATCCTTTTAGTATGCTGTTTTATTTGGTTTGCTAATTTTTTTTTAGGATTTTTGCATGTAGGTTTTTTTTTTTTTAAAGGGCTCCCAGTTAGGATTATTAAGAAAGTTTCATTTCTTGCCATAAAGATATTTCCAATGTTCTTCTCACTGCAAATTCACAACTAGTACAACATTGAAGGCTTCCCACATACAGCTAATGAACAAGAAGGAGGTTTTCAATCTGTCCTTATTTACATGCCATCTTGGGGAATGATTGGGTATTTCTTATTCATTAGACTATATCCCCATTGCCTAGAATAGTGCCTGGCATAGTAGGCTGTTAATAAGTATTTTTTGATAAACGAATGAATGAATGAATCTAGTTTTTATATTCTGTAAAGTAAAAAAAATTGTTTTCAGTCCAAGAGTTACTCTCAGACAGTGGATCATGTTTTATTTGTGTTTTCTCAATAGTAATTTCTTTTTTAAAAGTCAAATAAAACATGAACTATTTATCATAGGAATCTCAGATGGAAGCCTGAACTAGATGACAATAGCGTAGAGAGCAGCTCCAAACCCCTTGTGAACAAGCCTCTGCTTATTTAGAGCACACTCCTACCCAATTCCCTGCCATCCCTCCACAAAAAGTTTGCCTTATCATTATATATATTGTGGTATATAGCCTACATGATGAAATCTGAAAAGGTGTTTTATTAATTCAGCTTCCAGGCAGACCCCAAAAAACCCATTGGGGGACACATTCTGGCTCATGCTTCAACAACAAGAATAAGTTTGAGGAAGGGAAGAGGAGAACTGAGAATTGCCAAGATTTATGACAGGTAAATATTTTCTTATTATTTATCAGAATCTTGTGCATATGGAATTAATAAACAGAGTTGCCCCTCCTGAGAAGCTGTAATTATACCACTAACAGATGCTCTATGTTTAAATTTCCTTCTCAAAAGTTAATCAATTCATTGGGAAGTCCCTATTATGTCCTAGGTACTAGGGATTCAATATTCTGTTGACAAATAGATTTGGTTCCTAACCTTCAAAGCTTAGAGTGAAGCTAGATAATGAAATAATTAATTCCATTTAAAGTGTGGTAAGAGCAAGGAAGCACAGCATATGGAAATATATTCTGCTTCCTTTGTTTTACCTGGTTAGCTCCTGTTTGCTTTCCAAGTTTCAGCTTAGACTTCATTTCCTCAGGGAACCTTTTCCTGACCCTTACAGTCTAGGCTACACACTATATTATACCCTATATTACTACATAGTACTTTACTTATTTAATTAAGAATTATTTATTTAACACATTTTTGAGAGAATCTACTATACATCAGTTATTTTAGGCTCTAGACAAAAAACAGTGAACAAAACCAAAAAACAAGTCCCTGCCCTCATAGAGCTTACATTCTGTTGGTAATAATTTGTATAACATATGTCATCCCCACTAGACAATAAATTCCCTGAGGATAGGGAAATTATCTGCTTGCTCACCCCTGTATTCTCAGCACCTGGGACATTGTGGATGTGCAATATTTGTAACTGACTGATTAACCAATGGCCCTGGACAACAAGTTAAAGATTTGTCATAACTCTTATCCTAGGGTGGGAAAAGTAGCCAAAAAGAAATAATATGAGCTTTTAATCTGTTTTGAATCACAGTACTTATTTCATTGTCATTGAATAAATAGTAAATAATCAGTGATTTTTATTCAGACCACTTTGCTTTTCATCACCTGTCCTTGTAGGAGACTGTAAGACATAGTGTGTTTTATGAAGCTTTAGCCATTCCTAGAAATTTGCTACAAATGTTCTTTGTGGAATTAAGTAGGACAGTGGGATTGTTCCATCTTGTTATTAAAATTTCCTGGTTCATATCTTGGACAGATTACTATGTTTAGGACTTCCCTGAACACTTTTCACTCTGAATTGAAAATGACTCTGCACAACAGACTGGTTTGTGAATGTCCACAACACCTCACATGGTATACCTGGCACACAGTAGGTACTCAATAACCATTTTTTTGTTATTGTTGAGAAGAAATAATTTCTTTTTATTGAGGTAAAAGTCACATAAAATTCACCATTTTAACTATTTTAAAGTATATAATTCAGTGACTTCCAGCCCATTCTCAATGTTGTACAACCATCACCACTATCTAATTATAGAACATTTTTAACACCCCAAAAAGGAACCCCATACCCATCAAGCAGTCATGCCTCACTACCCCTTCCCCCAGCCCCTGACAACTACTAATCTGCTTTCAGTGCCTATAGATTTGCCTATTCTGGACAGTTCATATAAATGGAATCCTACTATATGTGGCCTTTTATATCTAGTTTCTTTCACATAACATGTTTGCAAGGTTCCATATTTTAAAATTTATCAATAAATCATTCCTATTTATGGCTGAATAATATCCCTTTGTATAGATATGCCATATTTTGTTTATCCATTCATTAGTTAATGGACATTTTGGTTATTTACACTTTTGGGCTATTGTGAAAAATGCTGCTATAAACATTTGTAAATGAATTTTTGTTTTCAATTCTCCTGGGTATATACTTCGTATTAGAATTAGTCATGGTTTGATAGCTGTCTTTTGAGTTAACAAATGAGTATAAGACTCAATCTCTATGTTCACTTGTTTATATATTTCAATGAGTCCTCCAAACTTGGAGGAACAAACAATTTCTGCAGTTCTTACAGTCTTAAGAGAATACTATGGCTCTGCAGGTTCAATAAAGGAAAATTAAAGTAAATTATAGACAGTAGTTATGCTAGAGTTCCATAAATTTGAATAAAAACAACAAAATTAAATCAGAGCTTAAAATATAAAAACCTAATTTATTGTACAACATATACTCATTTATTTCTGGACCCTAAAGATTTCTCACAAAGAATTATCTTTAACTTTAGAAAAAACATTTGGTAGAGAAAATGATGATGCTAATGATGATAGCTGGGCAGCTACTATGTGCTATGTGCTAGGCCCAGCTCCAAGTGATTTATATGTATTATTTCATTATCTATAACTTCAACCCTGAGAAACAAAGGTTGTCATTCCCGTGTGAGGAAACCTAGGCCCTAAGTAGATAGGCAACCCTCTACAGTCAACCCCTCTACAGTCTATTTTAAACACAGAAATCAGAGGGATCCTTTGTGAAGCCTAAGTCAGATCATCTCTCTCCTCTACTTAAAACCCTCCATTAGCTCCCCAAATCAGCTCAAAGTAAAAGCTCAAGTCTCTGCAATGGCTTACCTCCTTTCCTCCTCTCCTCCTCCTTATTCACTGTGCTTCAACTTCAGTGGACTCCTTGATGTTCTATAAATATGCCAGGCACACTCTTACCTTAGCCTTTGTACTTTTTGTTCCCTGTGCCTGGAACAATCTTCCTCCACTTATCTGGTTATTTCCTTCAAGTCTGATCAAATATTACCTTTTCAATGATGCCTGCCCTAGCCTCCCTATTTAAGATTGCAAATAGCCCCCTCCCAATTCCCACAGTTCTGATATCCTTTATTTTTTCTTTCCCCATAGTATTTATCATTTTCTAACATCACATAATATATTTATTATTCCATTATTTTGTTTCTCCCTTCCCTAAATATAAGTTCCACAAAAGCAGGGATCTTCATATACTTTTTTCACTTATAGATCTCAAGTGCCTACAACTGGGATATAGTACTTGCTCAATAAATATTTTCTTTTCTTTTTTTTTCTTTTTTTTTTTTTTTTAGGAGGTACCAGGGATCAAACCCGGGACCTCATACATACATGGGAAACAGGTGCTCAACCACTGAGCTACATTCGCTCCCCCTTGAGCTACATCCACTCCCCAATAAATATTATCTTAACAAATAAGTGAATGAACTTGTTATAAACCACACAACCAATAAAGGATGGAGCCAGGATCAGAGTCTATGCTGTATGACTCAAGAGCCTAAACTTTTAAAAACTGCTATTTCTGGGAAGCAGATGTGGCTCAAGCAATTGGGCTTCTGTCCAGGGTTCGATTTCCAGGGCCTCCTGGTGAAGGCAAGCTAGCCCACGCGGAGTGCTGGCCCATGCAGGAGTGCTGGCCTGTGCAGAGAACTGGCCTGCGCAGAGAGCAGGCGCAGCAAGATGACACAACAAAAAAAGACATAGAGGAGAGACAATAAGAGACACAGCAGACCAGGGAGCTGAGGTGGTGCAAGAGATTAGTGCCTCTCTCCCACTCTGGAAGGTCCCAGGATCGGTTCCCAGTACCGGCCTAAAAGAGAAGACAAGCAGACACAGAAGAACACACAGCGAACGGACACAGAAAGCAGACAGTGAGCGCAAAACAACGAGGGGGGTGGAATAAATTAATAAGTCTTTATTAAAAAAAAACCACACACAGAAGAGGCAATTAACAGTATTAAGATTTAAAAAGAAAAAACAAAACTGCTATTTCTAGTTTATTGAGGATGATCTATTTAGCAGTGCCAGGGCTAGTCAATTATAGCTATTCCCATGGCTTCATCTTTTAAGAGATGTAAGAGAAAGACCTACCTTATTAAAAGAAAACACAGGGGAAGCGGCTGTGGCTGAATTCCTTGGGCTCCCGTTTACCATATGGGAGGCCCCAGGTTCAATTCCTGAGACCTCCTGGTGAAGGAGCTCCCGCACAGCGCAGAGAGCTCAGGGCCTGCGCAGCAGCTCAGTGAGCTGGTGCAAGAAAGAAAGACAAGCAGCAAAGGGGGGATAAACAAACAAACAAAAAAACAGAATACCCGGGAATTGAGAAGAAGAATTTCCAAGTATACAGGAGTGACTATAAAAAATAGCTTAGCCCTTTCCCTTGAATGTCACTGCCCCAATTACTGCTCCCATAATCTCTCCTGGCATTCAATGATATATTAGACCCTCTTTAAAACTTTGAGAGAGTGAGTAAAAGCCTCATTTATTTAATTCCACTTAGCATATCTGAGATCAGTGGACATTAAAAACAAAGAACTCTACTGAATTCAAAAGAACAAATTTTAAATAATTACAAAAAAAAAAAAAATAGGCATACAAATGGTCAGAGTTTTTTTTATTTAATAAAAAAAAAAATCTGGTTCAATTTTGCTGATAACTTGCTTGGCTTTTTCTTTCTCAACTCTTGTCTACCTCTGTATGAGAGTTTTCATTTTACTTTCTGCCATGTGCTTTGGAATCAGCTACCTTGCTCTCTAATCCTGGCACCTTCACTTACCAGCAATATGCCTCTGGACAAATTACTTCTCTCTGCACCTCAATCTTCTCATCTGTAAAATGTGGATAATAATACACACCTGGGAAGCGGCTGTGGCTCAATCAGTGGGGCTCCCGTTTATCATATGGGAGGCCCCGGGTTTGGTTCCCAAGGCCTTCTGGTGAAGGCAGGCCCGCCCGCACGGTGTGGTTAGCTGACCCAGCGAGCACAAGCAGCAAGGGGGGGATAAATGAGTAATAAATAAAATCTTTAAAAAAAATAAAAATAAAAAATAATAATAATAATAATAATACACACCCAATAGGGTTATCATAAATCTTAAATAATATAAGGGAGCCTGGCACATAGTCATTAGTAAATACTTAATAAATGGTAGCTATTAAATTTACTATACAGTCCCCATAAGCTGGACAAAATAACAGCTAGCACAAAATACTTACAATAGCCTCTCTTTCTTATGGTAAGTGATCTTCCAATTTCTTAGTCTAACCTTTTACTCAAGTTTTAGATATTCATTTCCAACTGCTTATAGAACTTCTCTACATAAATGTCCCACAGGTACCTCAAACTCAACATATCTAAACCTAACTTCTTATTCCTCCCTTTTTCCACGTACACAAAACAAGTTTTCTATTTCTTTTTCTTGTTCATGCTATTACCTCCACATGCAATACTCCCATTTCTACCTCCTCAAAAGCCTCTTCAATTGTTGTGTATGAAGCCTTTCCTAATCAACTTAGCCAGGCATAATGTCTCCTTTATTAAAGTTTTATAATATTTATACTGATTTGATGAAACTTAGTTTACTTTGAATTATAGTATAGTTATTTGCAAATTTGTCATATGTCATTGTTCACCTGTTAGACTTCTTGAGAGTAAAGACTGTCTCATTTTTGTACAATCTGTAGGGAGGATCTAGTACATGCTAGGATATGATTTTCAAAAAGTTAAAAACAAGGTTTATGCAAATCAATGTAAAATGAACATGTGTCAGTTTTATTCAACTCATTAATGAGGAAGCCACTAATTTAAAGGAGAAATTGAGGAACAGAGATTTATATAGTAGTTAGTCAAAGAATGCTGAAATAAATTTGCTAATAGATGCAAAATTGTTTAATATCCACCAGGCAATAAATTGTAACATTTGAAGTTATCTTTTCTATTGGAGGGAAATCAATTGCTTCTCCACACAATGAAATTCATTTGTATTGATACAGACTGGAATAATTTGCAAAGAATCATCTGCATTGCTAACAGTTTTCAACAAATTAACCTCTACTCCTACAGAGTTGTAGAATAAATTAAAAGATAAGATTTAAAAGAGAATATAATCATGACTCATACACAAATATAAAACATCAAAGATTTTATTTGTCATTAATTAATGATGGAACCAATAAAATTTTATAACCACATCAAAGGAAAAATCAAAGTACCACACATAGGTAGTCAAATAAAGAATGCTGAAATGAATTATAAATAGATAAAAAATGGGCAAAGATGGGTCACCCACAAGGTAATAGTCAATTGCATTTCACCTCATTTTACATTTCTATGGACAAGAATAATCCCCATTACTCATGGCTTTCTACAATTTACAGAGTTTTAAAATAGTGCAAAGACAATGAAAGGCACAGAGCTCTGTGGAATTGGAGAGCCTTTGTTTTCAGTTGAAGGTATCCAGTAATCTTTTAGTCCATTTCAAAGTCTTTCTCGGTTTTCCCTTACATTGATAGACATACCAATAGTTAGGGGGCAACCACTATAGAATCAGGTAAGCCCCTAAGGGTCTGCTAGGCAGTGCCTGGCACTATATTGGAAGAACACTCAGTTATTTCTTCTGCCTATTTCCAAGTCTGGGGTAATTTTTCTTGACATTCAGAACCTTATATATAGAATTTGCTCAGTAAATGTTTATGAGGGTTGACAATACTTGTAGGTAAATTCTGTAGTCCACATTTAGCTGTACCAGCTCAGATGTCTCTGGAGACTCAGACTGATGGGACCATGATGCCTGTGACATGAATACAGTATTTATAGATATAGAGCTTTTTATAAACTTCTGTTCCCTTGTATTCTGTTAGCCCTGAGATGCCTGAAAATGAAGCCACCTTCGCAATAACTGCTGGAGGAATTGGGGATGCCAAGGAGTAGGTGGTGAATTGATGCAAATTGCTTCTTAGTGCTTATTAGGAGCTGAAGAAATGGAAAAGCAGCCTCAAATTTTAGATCTTGAAATAAGAGTTTGTTTGTTTTTCACATATTATTAAAGAAAAGTTAGTGAAAGAGCTTTAAATTGTATATTTATCTTTAAAGTCCATAATTTATAACTATACATTATATGTCAAATCAGGAACATATGTGTATGTGTATGTGTATGTATATGTATATGTATATGTATATGTATATGTATATGTATATGTATATGTATATGTATATGTATATGTATATATATGTGTGTGAATAAACCTGTTAAAAACTATTTGGGGAAGGGTATGTGATTCCCTCACTTTAGCTTTTCAAAGTGGGCCACTAAGGAGAAGAACGTCTAAGAGCTCAGCAATAGCGCCCCCGGACTCCCCTCCACTTTTCTAGGGTATAGTCCACTGACTTACAGAAGTATATGTGCTTCCAAAGAGGGAGAAGTTTAAATTAGGTACACATGAAAGAGCTCTTTTTACTTACCTTATCAAACTGTACATTTACCTTTATAGCAACAGAAAAGAAACATTAAATTAAGCCAAATTTTAAGTCTTTTGAGTTTTTGACAAGTTGAAATTACTTTTAAAATGTACTTCTAATGCATACATATTCTATTGGGAAGATAAAAAGGAACGTAATTAGGAACTTCAAAATTTGGGGCAATAAAGGTAACATTATTTTTACATTTTGAGTTTTGCTTAGAGAATTCAAGATCTTCTTTAAAATATTAAAGTTAACTTAAATGTAAAATTTCTGAATATTAACGTTAGAAATGTTTAAAGGAATATTGTTTTTCTGATTGCTAAACAAAAGTAAAACAAACTGTATGAATGAGGAAAATAGTTTTATGTTGTATCAAATTGTATGAAAAATCAAGTACCAAAAAGTACCATTTGTTACAAAAGTTATTTGGTAATCCAGTAAGTCGCCCACTCACCAATTTTATATTGAAGGCTATGTGCTGAAGAATATACAAGGAAAGTATGGTTCCTTCCCTCAGAGAATGTGTACACTAGTTAGTGGGAGGAAGCGAATACAATAATTAACAAACAATTAATAGTACCCTAATACCAAGTTGTAATAAATGTTTTGAAGAAAAATAAAGCAGGGTAAGCATATTGAAAGTTTAAGTTGGGAGGTGCTATTTTAGAGAGGATAGTCTGGGAAAGATTCTAAGAGAATATTAGATCCAAGACCTAAAAGTGTGCATATATATATACATGCCTCTACTGCCAAGAAATTTAGCATGTGTAGTCTCTGCCCTTTGAAACTGCTTCTTTGAACCTGGGAATGAAGGGAAGGTTGCTATTAGAATAAAAAAGTCATAATTAGTTCACATTTTCAATTCTAGACTGAACTGACACCACAGATGAATTTACCAGATAAAGTGAAATGTATTCCAAGGCATGGCAAAAATAAACTTACCAGATTGAGAGTTTATAAATTGAATATTGGGTGGGAAAGTTCTTTTCTCTAATACTGGGCCAGGCACTACCATGTCCTACCCAATATAGGAGTACTCAGAGAGTGATTGCAATGAATGAAGCCAGGTAAGAGTCCCAGAAGAGCAAAGGGAGAAATAAGCAAAAATCTGAGATCTGTTCAATGGAAAAGACACTTCTACTCACTGGTGAGAAGAATTGTGGAACTAGAAGAATGTTGCTATGTTGATGTAAGTTTCTGGCACATTTTCAAATACAACTATTCCTTGCTTTGTGAACTCTGGCATTAAATTGATTCAGAAACTGAGGATATTCGTATTTTCTTTAGACCTGCTTCTAGCAACAGGAATTTCTTACCACAAAAGTAAATGGGGGGAAGCGGCTGTGGCTCAATCAGTGGGGCTCCCGTTTACCATATGGGAGGCCCCGGGTTTGGTTCCCGGGGCCTCCTGGTGAGGGCAGGTCCGCCTGCACGGCGTGGTTGGCTGACCCGGCGAGCACGAGCAGCAAGGGGGGGATAAATGAATAAATAGATAAAATCTTTAAAAAAAAAAAAAAAAAAAGTAAATGGGGCGGGGTGGTGGTGGTGGAGTAAACGTGTTTCAGGGCTAAGGCAGTAAATGCCCCAGATTTGACTTTTACTGTTCCAGCTTGGGTAATATGTGGTTAGTAGTTTGCAGAGCTGTGACTGACCAGACCTGGGTCATATGCTCATCTTTGGACTCGAGTCTGGATCAGTCCCAGAAGGACGTGACTGACAGTAGAGGAGGAGGAGTGGTTTCCAGAAGGAAAAGTAGGATTTTGAACCAGAAGCATATAAACAGGCAAAAACTGATGTCCACTAGAGACTTATTGAACTTCCTGTTAACAAGATTGTATAGGTACCCAAAGGATTAATGTGAAAAAGAAGTGATTTGACCATATCTGTCCTCTAAGCTAGTAGAATGGGTTATACCAGTTATATAAGGCTAGGTGGCTGCAGTCAGGCCTAAGTCCAGTCAAGTCTAATATTTCAAGCCCTGACTCAACTAAGAAGCCTCATTGATCAATTCCACCCAACTGGGACCAGTTCTGCTTCCTTTCTCCCACCATGCTGAGGTAGGTCTCCTTAGCACCTAAGGCTTCCCATGGATAGTAGATCTTGAAAGATTTGAAAACTTTCAATCTTTTGAAAGTTTAGATGTAGTATTAGAGATGGGACCATAAAGATCATCAAAACCAACCTAATTTTATAAATGAGGGAACAGGCTCTTAGAGGTGAAATAACTTATCAAAGGCAGAGTTAATGGCTAGTTAATGGCAAGCAAAGAAGGACTAGAAACAGAATTCATGAGTCCTGGTTCACTGCTCTGTCATCTCTACCTTACTCTCCTGAACTAATGTAGTCGCCTCTTTTTGGTCTCCCTGATCCCAGTCTTGTCCCCACCCCTCCAGTCTACTCTCCACACAGTATCCAGTAATAATTGTTTTAGAACTTATATCAGATCCTGTCACTTCCCATATGAAAACCCACTAATGACTTCTGAGTACATTTAGAATAAAATTCAAACTCCTCTCCTTGAGCATTATACGATATATGGCCCCTACCCATCGACCTGACCTCTTCCCCTACCACTCTTCCCCTCACTCTTTTGTTCCAGCCACACTAGTCTTCTCTGTTCCTTCAACACACCCAAGATTTTTCCCACATCAAAGACTTTGTTCTTGTTCCCCCACCTGGAACATTCTGCCCCCAAGATTTTCCTTCCTCATGCTAGGTACTAGGATTAGTGTTTTACATATTATTTCATTTACTTATCACAACAACCTTGTGAAGTAGATACCATTATCATCCCATTATTATAATAATAGCTTTCATTAAATGTGTTTTGCAGTTGAGGAAGTTGAAGACAGATAAAATAATTTAGTTTGCCCAAAGTCATACAGCTAGCAAATAGCAGAATCTAAAGCCCATACTCTTAACCACTATACTCTCAAAGCAGATGAAAGTGATAGTTTAGGAGGATTTTTCTGGTACAGACCTGGGAAATGGATAAAGGAAATAACAATGGCATGGGGAAGACAATTTAGGAAACAGTTATAAAAATTCCATTGTGGGGGGCGGATGTGGTTCAAGTGATTGGGCTCCCATCTACCATATGGGAGGTCCAGGATTCAATTCCTGGGGCCTCCTGGTGAAGGCAAGCTGACCCGAGCAGAGACCTGGCCTGCGTGGAGTGCTGGCCTGCATAGGAGTGCTGGCCTGCACAGAGAGCTGACACAGCAAATGATGCAACAAAAGGAGACACAGAGGATAGGCAGTGGGAGACATAGCAGACCAGGAAGCCAAGGTGGCCCAAAAGGTTGAGCACCTCTCCCACTCCATAAGGTCCCAGGATCAGTTCCGGGTGCTGCCTAAAGAGAAGACAAGCAGATACGGAAGAACTCACAGCGAATAGACGCAGAGAGCAGACAGTAAGTGCAAAACAATGGGGGCGGGGGATAATAAATGAATCTTAAAAAAAAAAATTTTTTTTTTTAATTCTATTGTGAGGTGATAAAGGATGAGACTAGGGTGGAGAAAATGAAATGGATACATTTTTAAAAGATAGTTAAATATATTTATATATCATTTTACAAATATTGGTATGTATTGTGAAAAATTTGATTTTTACCCACAATAAAAAAATAAATAAAATAAAATAAAATAAAAAAAGATAGTTAAGATTTGGTGTGAGATTGAATATAAAGAAAAGAGGAAAAGTCATAAGTGGTTAAAGTTCTCTAAACTGTGAGGGTTATGTTTGTATCATGAATAGGAATGAAGAGGTGTCAGAGATTGGAATCAGGTACTGTAAGGGTCAAACACAAGGATTCAAAAAATACAGGGAAGCGACTGTGGCTCAATCAGTGGGGCTCCCGTTTACCATGTGGGAGGCCCCGGGTTCGGTTCCCGGGGCCTCCTGGTGAGGGCAGGCCCGCCCGCACGGCGTGGTTGGCTGACCCGGCGAGCACAAGCAGCGGCGGGGGGGGGGGATAAATGAATAAATAAATAAATAAATACAATCTGAAGTCATTAGCAGCTAACAGAAAACAAGGATGTCAAGATCTGGGGAAAACATTGTTTCTTTAGATAATGAAGAGGTGAAGTGGATGGTCTCAAACATCCCTTTTTAAGTTTCCAGTTCAGTCATTCTTGAAAAAAAAAAAACAAAGAAAAAGTAAGGACAGAAATCCAGGAGATCAGAATAGGGTGGTCAGGCCAAAAACAGAAAATACCACAGACCAGACTCACAGATTTGATAACAGAGAAACCTTCCATGGAGAAGAAAGGGATCGGTTTCTTAAAACATCATGCTGCTGCCAGTCGAGTCTCCTTCACTTGACCCTGGCTTAATGGATGTTTATCATGTTTTGGTTGCATAGTTTCTACTTTTCCATTATAACAGCCTGATTTTCTTTGAGTCATCCTTCCCCAAATCATGTTGACTATCCCAAGAGTTTGGATACTGAGTGAGAGTGACAAGGATAAAAGCATGGGTGCATGCAATGGTGGCAGGAGCAATAGGGCTGGCAGCAATGGTGACAAGCTGAGCAGGCTGTTCCTGCTGCCGGACTGCAGGTGTCTGACTCCTAGGCTTAGCATCCTGTCCATTCCCAGGCTCCTGCCAATTCATTGACCCCTAATAACCTTGCAATAAATTCCCCTTTGCTTCAGTTAGCCAGAGTTGGATTCTATTACTTGCAATCCAGAACTCCAACTAAGATAGCCAAAGGGTAACTCCCAAATGCCACTTTAGGAGACTGGAGAAAGGGAAGCCAAGAAGGGGTTTGCTTAACACTCAGGTGGAAGATTCCTCATTTTTCATACTCTTAAAATACACCAGTCTTCAGTAGTTTAAAAGGAAAGTTGCTAAAGAAATTGTATTAATTGGGATTTTATTTGGCTGAATATTAGAGAAAAAAACAAAATAACAGTGTCTTAAACAAAACTGACATTTGTTTTTCTCTTAAAAAAGAAACCTGGGGCTAGAAAGTCCAGAGTTGCTATGGTGGCTCCCATTTGTCATCAGGAGCCCAGGCTTCTGTTTTTCTGCTTGAGCATCCTAGCTCTTGGTTTCCATCCTCAAGGTCACCTTATGGACTAAGATGGCAGCTGGAACTCTAACCAGAGAAACCAAGTTAAGGAAAGAAATGCAGAAGTATAAAAAAAGCTTCCTTCCAGCTGAGTCACCTCCTGGGAAGCAGCCCTCCCACACAACACTTCTACTTAAATCCCATTGGTCTGCATTCAGTCACATGGTCACATCTACATACAAAGAAGGTAGGAAAATAGTCTTTTGTTCCAGACAGCCAGATGCCCAGCTAAAATTCAGAGTTAGGTTTTTAAGGAGAAAAGGGAGAATGGTTGTTGGGGTAGGCACTAATAGTCTGAAACACAAAAATCTGCTTACTTCATCAGTGACAAACCAATTGAATGCCTGTTATGTACTAGGTGAGGTGTTTCAGATGTACTTTCACCAGAAGAGCTGGTTGAGGAGTGTATCGTTAAAATGCCTTCAGCTGCAAGTAGAAAACCAACTCAAAGTAAATAATGAGGAACAAGACGATCTCACATTAGTCCAGAAGTCAAGCAGCTCCATAGTTGGTTAACTTAGCAGCTCTGTAATGTCAGCAAGGGCCCAGGTTCTTTCCTTCTCTCCACTTTCCCATCTTCAGTATACTGATTTTGTTCTCCAAAAGCTCACCATAGTCAAAGATGCCCATGGCAGTTCCAGCACCACAACCTAACATGACAACATCCAGACAGAAATGAGGCATTCTTTTAGTAGCCTACCTAAATGGTTCCCAGAAGCCTTCCAGCAGATTTCACATGTGTCACTGGCCAATACTGGAGCTAAAATCACTTGCCTGTGCCAATCACTAGCATGGGGAACTGGACCATCAGGACTGGCTGATCAATAGAGACATCCCTTTATTCCAAACCAGGATGGGGGTCTTAGTCTCCAGGAAGCGCACAGACACAGAAATAAAACAAAATGGGGTTTCTGTTAGAAAGAAAGGCAGACAAGTCAATTTGGGGTAGGTAACCATCAGTGTCTACTACTGGAGTACTGGGCACATACTCAGAAAGACAGAGTGAGTTGGAAGGTACAAAGACTTGGACTTGAATGAATGAATGATGCCAACAAGAGTTCAGAGATTGGCGTTAATTGCCAAGGTCTAGCCTGGCCTCTGTGAGTGTACTGTTGTGTACAACCACACAAGGGCATAGCACTGTGACCATATGGCTGGTAACAGCAACTGCTGCCCCTCAGCTTTGTGCTGCTTTCTGTGGCTGTGGCCTTAAGACCACAAACTCTGTTTACCAGGCATATTTCAGGGTATGTATCTGCCCCAAACCCTGACCCCATTACCCTGAACAGCCATGTTTTGTTTCGTTTTTTATCGGGAGGTCCCGGGGATCGAACCGGGTCCCTCCATATGGGAGACGGACGCCCAACCATTTGAGCCACATCCGTCCCCCAGCCATGTTTTTTTTTGTTGTTTTGTTTTGTTTTAGCTTTACAAGTTTTTATTTTTTCAAACAATTTATTGAAGTTTATCATTCATACATGAACATACATAAACTATAAGTGTTCAGTAAACATCGTGGACTTACAAAACAAATATGTATAACATCATACAGGGCTCCCACACATCATCCCACCTCAAATACTTTGCATTGTTGTGAAACAGTTGTTAACAAATTATGAAAGAGCATCATCAAAGTATTACTCCTAACTATAGGCCATATCTTACTCCCCTATACATTTTTTTAAAGGATTTATTTATCTATTTGTTTACTTTTATCCATTTTTACACCCCACCCCACCCCATTTTTGCTGTTTTTGTGACTATCCGCTAGACAACTCTTTTTTTTTTTTTTTTTTTTTTAACTGGGAGGTCCCGGGGATAGAACCCAGGTCCCTCCATATGGGAGACAGAGGCCCAACCATTTGAGCCACATCCGTCCCCCCGCTGGACAACTCTCTGTGTCCATTTCCTGCCCTCTCTTCTCATCCCTCTCCTCCCGTCTTCACTGGGCTTCGACCCTCAGAACATCCGTTGTGGGGCAGAGGTGTCCCACCGCCTGTACCACCTTAGTGCCTGGTTTTTTGGCGCTGCGCGTCTCGTCTTAGTGTCATTCTCCTGTTACATCATCACCTTGCTGTGTGGCTCGGAGGGCCTGACGGCTCACCCACGCGCAGAGCCTGGGGATCTTACCCACGCATGGGGCCTAGTGGCCCATGCACCGTCTATATTTTTCTTTTTTTATATTTTTACCAGGAAGTCCTGGGGATCGGACCTGGGTCCCTCTATATGGGAGACAGACATCCAACCATTTCAGCCATCTCCATCCCCCAGCTATATCTTTTTTTTTTTTTTTTATTGTGGGTAAAAATCAAAATTTTCACAATACATACCAACATTTGCAAAATGATTTATAAATATATGTGCATATATGTGCATTTGCTTACAAAAATGTTATTTATATATATATATAAATATATTTTAAGAGGTGCTTAGATTACCCAAAATATTACACGGAACCGACTGGGATTCCCATGTTGCCCACCTCCCATGTTATATCTCTTAAGATTGACCTAAGATACCTAGAGTTACACTTTTCCCATAAGGATGGTCATATAATAAATCAGGCTTAGTTTATCACCAGCATTCTAAAAACCAGACCTAGGGAGAAAAACTAGGTCTGGGGACACATGCATGGTTTCTAATATAGCGAATGTGAACAGCCATGTTTTTTTCTTTTTTTTTTTAAACAGAGCAAAAATGTGTGTTTTTTTTTTTTTTTCGTTTTTTTTTAATGACCAAAAACTGCTATTGGAAAACAAGGTAATTTAGCCTTTTTCTGAATGTTGTCTTTAATAAGCCTTCCTCCCATTTCACTTCTGCTTTCTCTCCCTTCTCGGGCCTCTGAATTCCCACAGACTCTGGGAGCCTGCTGAGTATGTGGGAAAGGACCCTGCACAGCAGGCAGCCGCATGCATCCCAGCTTCTCCCAGCCCCTACTCACAAGCAGGGAGTGTGGGGCAGCGAGGGGCCCTCTGTCTGTACTCATTTTCTTCTTCAAGAAATGCAGTTAAGAACAGTACTACTTCCTGAGTTTTTGATGATTACTGAAACTGGCAACACCTGGAAAGCACAAATATCCAATAGATGGAAGACTTTCTTGCTGTGTACCACCAGCTGCAGCATGTGATTATTTGATGTGATGATTTGCCCTAATTACTCTCTAAGGGTAAAAAGGCATAATACATAATGTGAATAAAGTACATGCTGCAGCAACTTTCCTTGGTTGTTTTTTTTCATACAGCCATTGTATTTTTTTTTTAACTAGGTCCTGGCCATGTACTTTTTTTTTTTTTTTTTTAACTTTTTATTTCAAACTTAGAGGACAATTACAAAAATAATACAACCCTATACACAGAACTCCAACACACTCCTCTCCTCCCAGATACCCAGATCCACCAACTGGCCCTGTTCTTGACCACTTACTCTCACCCCATTGGCAATAGTTGATTGGACGAGGGACCAGGGAACGCTGACCCAAGGGCAGTCCATATACAGACTAACCAGCAGCCTAGACTTTTGTCCTGATTCAGAAAAAAGAAAGTTGGACCAATTAGATTCCTTTACTAGGAATATGGAAATTGAAAATTAAGTGACTGAGCAAAGTAATGGAGCTGTAAATTTGGGCTGGGGAAGCCATCATGACACACATATATGCCCAAAATTAGTATAGAGATTATAAATAAACAAGGAGGCTATCCCACCAGAGGAGAGGAAAATAGAAGAGAGGCACAGAGAGAAACAAAGAGCAAGAGAGCTCCTGTGTAAGCCTTGCCTTGGTTCCTGATGGCCTTGCCTGCCAGGCCAGGTTCTGCTTTAGTTCTCGTCCTTGAAGATTCATGTAGCCACTCTGGAAACTTCCCATTGTCATAGTATGTCATCCCTTGCACCCTCCAAGCCTTTCCATCGTTATCAAGTCAACCTGCATGAAGACAAGTGTCCCTGCCCATGTCAAAGGCTCCTCAGTGCCTACTGAATCGAATCCAAACTTTTTAACCTGGCATTCAAGGAAGTATGGCAATAAAAAAGACATGTAACTGCACTCCCACTTGGGACTAAATTTAGGCTCCTCAGTTTCTTGCTAGTTACTTAACCACTCTCTATCCCTATCAGATATTATTGCCAGGAGACGATCTTAGAAGTTCTCTGCCTGCTTCCAACAGGCTAGTGGCTGTAACCCAGTAATCCTTTCAAGTTTTATTAGCCTCAACTCTCTTACAGCCCATCAAGACAGCACTTCCCCACGAGGACTCTCACTTTCATGCCTTCAAAGCTTTGTTCATGCAGTAACCTTCAGCTGAAATATCCTCAATCTTTTGAAATCAAACCTGTACTTTAAGGCCCACATCAAATACCATTTCAGTTTAGAAACATTTCTTCAAGACTTTTTGCGTTTGATGCCCTGTGCTATTTGGTAAGGGGGGTGCAGGGAGAATAGGGGCTGTGCCCACCCTCAGGAAACCCTGCTTCCTTTGAACTCCCATAACACCATTTTACACTTATTTTACATTAGGTAATGGTCTTTTCTCCTCTTCTAGACTGTGAACTCCTTGAGGACAGGGGCAGGATCTCACTCATCTTTTTTTTTTTCGAACCCGGGTCCCTCCATATGGGAGACGGACACCCAACCATTTGAGCCACATCCATCCCCCTCACTCATCTTTGAGTCACCTAGAACTGAGTAGATTAAATTTCTTTAAAGAGAAAGATTCATTTTTTAATTTAATGCAAATTTATTATAGAAAATTCAGAAAAAAATCACCCCAGTAGAAAACAGAGGGAAAAAGCATCCACAACCCAACTACCCATAGGCAACCACTTTTAACATTCTGATTTTTGTCCTCCTTCCTTTCTTTCTTTTTTAAGTAGAGAGTAGAGTTTCCAGAAAAAATAATACATGAAATACGGAGTTTCCATATACTACCTTACTATTAACACCTTGTGCTAGTGTGGTATATTTGATATAATTGGTGAAATAACATTTTTATAATTGTACAGTTAACTATAGTCCATGGTTTACAGCAGAGTTTACTGATTGTGTTGTATAGGCCAATGTTGTTTTTATTCTAATTTTTATTCTAGTAACATACATACAACTTAAAATTTCCCCCTTTTAATCACATTCAATATATAATTCAGTGATTTCAATTATGTTCATAATATTGAACTACCATCACCACCATCCTTTACCAAACCTTTCCCATCACCCCAAATAATTAAACTCTGTATAATTTAAGCATTAACACGCCATTGCCTATTCCCACCCCTGGTAATCTAATTCTAGTTTCTGACTCTATGAATTTGCTTATTCTAATTATTTCATACAGGTGAGATTATAAAATATTTCTGCTTTTTTGTGTCTGGCTTAGTACACTCAATGTGGTATCTTCAAGGTTTATCCATGTTGTCGCCTTTATCAGAATTTCATTTCTTTTAACAGCTGAATAATACTCCATTATATGTATATACCAAATTTTATTTATCCATTCATCGGATGATGGACATTTGAGTTGCTTCCATCTTTTGGCAATTGTGAATAATGCCACTATGAACATGGGTATGCAAATATCTGTTTGAGTCACTGCTTTCAATTCTTTTGGGTATATACCTAGAAGTGGAATGCTGGGTCATATGGTAATTTTATACTTAACTTTCCAAGGAACCACCAAACTGTCTTCCACAGCAGTTGCAACCATTTT
Source organism: Tolypeutes matacus (assembly GCA_026826555.1). Taxonomy (NCBI): domain Eukaryota; kingdom Metazoa; phylum Chordata; class Mammalia; order Cingulata; family Chlamyphoridae; genus Tolypeutes; species Tolypeutes matacus. The sequence continues at coordinate 1,581,251 of JAKSZT010054301.1, read as the reverse complement.
ACATTCCCACCAACAATGAATGAATGATCCTATTTTTCCACATCCTCTTCAATACTTGTAGTTTTCCATTTTTTCTAGTGGATGTGAAATGGTATATCATTATGGTTTTAATTTGCATATCACAAATAGTTAATGATGTTAGGCATCTTTTCATGTGCTTTTTGGCCATTTATATATTTTCTTTGGAGAAATGTCTTTTGCCCATTTTTAAATCACATTGTTTATCTTTTAGTTAAGTTATAGGATTTCTTTATATAGTCTAGATATTAAAACCAAGGGGAAGCAGATGTGGCTCAAGCGATTGGGCTCCCATCTACCATATATGAGGTCCAGGGTTTGATTGCCAGGGCCTCCTGGTGAAGGCAACCTGGCCTGCGTGGCGTGCTGGCCCACACAGGAGTGCTGGCCTGCGCAGCGAGCTGGCCTGCATGGAAGAGCTAGCACAGCAAGATGACACAACAAAAAGAGACACAGAAGAGAGACAAGAGACTCAACAATGTCCCAGGATCAGTTCCTGGTGTTGCCGAAAGAGAAGATGAGCAGACACAGAAGAATACACAGCAAATGGACACAGAGAGCAGACAGTGAGTGCAAAACAAACAGGGAAGGGGGGGAATAAATAAATAAATATTTTTTAAATTTTTGAAAAGAAAAAAAAAACCTTATTGGATAAGTGGTTACCAAATATTTCTCCCATTGTATAGGTTGTCTTTTTACTTTAATGATAAAGTCCTTTGATGAATAATGTTTTTAATTTTGATGAGGTCTCATTTATCTTTTTTTTTTTTTTCTTTTGTTGTTGGGCTTTGGGTGAAAAGTCTAAGAAACCATTGCCTAACACAAGATCCTGAAGATGCTTCCCTACGTTTTCTTATAGGAGTTTTATAGTTCAGGTTCTAATATTTAGGTCTATGATTCATTTTGAGTTGATTTTTGCATATGGTGTGAGGAAGAGTTCCACCTTCATTCTTTTCCATATGGACATCCAGTTTTCCCAGCACTATTTATTGAAGAGACTATTCTTTCCCAATTAAGTGGACTTGGCACATTTGTCAAAATCAGTTGGCCATAAATGTATAGGCTGATTTCAAAATGCTCAGATTCCATTTGTCTATTGTCATTGTGCCATTACCATGTTGTTTTGATTACTGTGGCTCTGTAATAAGTTTTTTGTTTTTGTTTTTTGTTGTTGTTGTTTTTTTTTTACATTTCTCAATTAAATGTAATGGATACATATAAATTTTTTTTTAATCAAACAATATATTACACAATATATTTGGTTCATAGTAACGCATTCATACAGTATTTGTCCTTTTGTGTCTGGCTTGCTTCACTCAACATAATGTCCTCCAGGTTCATCCATGTTGCCATATGCTTTATGACTTCATTTCTTCTTACAGCTGCATAATATTCCATAGTGTGAATAGACCACAGTTTGTTTATCCATTCATCTGTTGATGGACACCTGGGTTGTTTCCAACTTTTGGCAATGGTGACTAATGTTGCTATGAACATCAGTGTGCAGATGTCTGTTCGTGTCACTGCTCTCAGTTCTTCTGGATATATACCCAGTAGTGGTATTGTGGGGTCACGTGGAAGTCTATATTCAACTTCTTTAGGAACTGCCAAACTGTCCTCCATAGTGGTTGTATACCATCCTGCATTCCCACCAACAGTGAAGAAGTGTTCCTATCTCTCCACATCCTCTCCAACACTTGTAGTTCTCTGTCTTTTTAATAGTGGCCATTCTGATAGGTGTGAAATGATATCTCATTATAGTTTTGATTTGCATTTCCCTAATCATGAGTGATGTTGAGCATTTTTTCATAAGATTTTTGTCATTTGTATTTCTTGTTCGGAGAAATGTCTATTCAAGTCTTTCACCCATTTTTTAATTGGGTCATTTGTCTTTTTATTGTTGAGTTGTAACATCTCTTTATATATCCTGGATATTAAACCCTTATCAGATATGTGATTTCCAAATATTTTTTCCCATTGAGTTGGCTGCCTTTTCACCCTTCTGACAACTCATGTGACGTGCAAAAGTGTTTAATTTTGAAGAGGTCCCATTTATCTACTTTTTCTTTTGTTGCACGTGCTTTAGGTGTAAGGTACAAGAAACCACCACCTACTACAAGGTCTTGAAGATGTTTCCCTACATTTTCTTCTAGTAGTTTTATGATCCTGGCTTTTATATTTAGATCTTTGATCCATTTTGAGTTGATTCTTGTATAGGGGGTGAGATAGGGGTCCTCTTTCATTCTTTTGGTTATAGATATCTAGTTCTCCCAACACCATTTGTTGAAGAGACTGTTTTTTCCCATTAGCGTGGGCTTGGTAGGTTTGTCAAAAACCAGTTGACTGTATAGGTGAGGGTATATTTCTGGATTCTCAATTGTATTCCACTGATCGATGTGTCTATCTTTATGCCAGTACCATGCTGTTTTGACCACTGTAGCTTTGTAATATGTTTCAAGGTCAAGCAGTGAAATTCCTCCCACATTGCTCTTCTTTCTTAGAATGCTTTTGGCTATTTGGGCGCACTTACCCTTCCAGATGAATTTGGTAATTGCCTTCTCTAATTCTGTAAAGTAAGCTGTTGGGATGAATCTATAAATCAGTTTGTGCAAGACTGACATCTTCACGATATTTATTCTTCCAATCCATAAACACAGAATGTCTTTCCATTTGTTTAGGTCTTTTTTAATTTCTTTTAGCATTGTTTTGTAGTTTTCTGCATATAGGTCCTTACTTCTTTGGTTAAATTAACTCCTAGGTATTTGAGTCTTTTTGTTGCTATTGAAAATGGAATTTTCCTTCTGATTTCCTCCTCAGATTGTTCAGTACTAGTGTACAAAAACATTACTGATTTTTGTGTGTTGATCTTGAATCCTCCCACTTTGCTGAACTCATTTATTAGTTCAAGTAGCTTTGTTGTGGATACTTCAGATTTTCTAAATACAGGATCATGTCATCCGCAAACAGTGAGAGTTTTACTTCCTCTTTTCCTATTTGGACGCCTTTAATTTTTTTGTCTTGTCTAATTGCCCTAGCTAGAATTTCTAGTACAATGTTGCATAACAGTGGTGACAGTGGGCATCCTTGTCTTGTTGCCGATCTTAGAGGGAAAGCTTTCAACCTTTTCCCATTGAGTATGATGTTGGCTGTGGGTTTTTCATATATGCCTTTTATCATATTGAGGAATTTTCCTTTTATTCCTATCTTTTGAAGTATTTTTATCAAAAAAGGATGTTCGATTTTGTCAAATGCCTTTTCTGCATCTATTGAGATGATCATATCGTTTTTTTCCTTCAATTTGTTAATGTGGTGTATTACATTGATTGATTTTTTTTTTTTTAATTGATTTTCTTATGTTGAACCAGCCTTGCATACCAGGAATAAAGATGTATAAGTCTTTTGATATGCTGTTGGATTCGATTTGCAAGTATTTTGTTGAGAATTTTTGCATCTATGTTCACTAGAGAGATTGGTCTGTAATTTTCTTTTCTTGTGGAATCTTTATCTGGCTTTGGTATTAGGGTGCTGTTGGCTTCATAAAATGTGTTGGGTAATTTTCCCTCCTCTTCAATTTTTTGGAAGAGTTTAAACAGGATTGATGTTAAATCTTTTAGAAATGCTTGGTAGAATTCACCTGCGAAGCCATCTGGTCCTGGACTTTTCTTTGCTGGGAGATTTTTGATGACGGATTCAATCTCCTTAATTGTGATTGGTTTGTTAAGTTCTTGTATTTCTTGTTGTCAGTGTAGGTTGGTTATGTGTTTCTAGAAATTTGTCCATTTCATCTAGGTTGTCTAGTTTGTTGGCATATAGTCTCTCATAATATCCTCTTATGATTCTTTTTATTTCTGTGAGGTCATTTGTAATTTCCCCCCCTTTCATTTCTGATTGTATTTATTTGCATCTTCTCTCTTTTTTTCCTGTTAGTCTAGAGAGGGGTTTGATAATTTTATTGATCTTCTCAAGGAACCAGCTTTTGGTTTTGTTGATTTTCTCTATTGTTTTTCTGTCCTCATTTTCATTTATTTCTGCTCTAATCTTTATTATTTCTTTCCTTCTTTTTGCTTTGGGATTGGTTTGCTGTTCTTTTTCTAGTTTCTCAAGTTGTTCAGTTAAATCTTTGAGTTTAGCTCTTTCTTGTTTTTTAATATAGGCATTTAGGGCTATAAATTTCCCTCTCAAGACTGCCTTCTCCGTATCCCATAAGTTTTTTTGTTTTGTTTTGTTTTGTTTTGTTTTTTAAAAATTTATTTACTTTATCCACTTTAAACCCCACTTTCCCCATTTGCTATTTTGTGTCTATTTGCTGGGCAATTCTCTGTTTCCTGCCATCTCTTCTCATCCTCCTCCTCCAGTCTTCACCAGGACTTGATCCTGGAGACCTCCGATGTAGGAGAAAGGTATTCTGCCACCTGCGCCACCTCGGTTCCTGGCTTAATATATATATATATATATATATATATATATAT
>JAKSZT010054301.1:1518626-1576664 GCA_026826555.1 Tolypeutes matacus | reverse complement strand
ACCGGGAGGTCCCGGGGATCGAACCCAGGTCCCTCCATATGGCAGGCGGATACCCAACCATTTGCGCCACATCTGCTGCCCCCCCCTTAAGTTTTGATATTTTGTGTTCTCATTTTCATTTGTCTCAATATATTTACTGATTTCACTTGCAATTTCTTCTTTGACCCACCAAATATTTAGGAGTGTGTTGTTCAGTCTCCACACATTTGCAAATTTACTTTTTTCCTGTCTGTTATTGATTTCTAGTTTCATTCCATTATTATCTGAGAAGGTGCTTTGTATAACTTCAATCCTTTTATATTTATTGAGAGCTGTATTGTGACCTAAAATGTGGTCTATCCTGGAGAAAGATCCATGGGTACTTGAAAAGAATGTATAACCCGCTGAGTTTGGATGCAATGTTCTGTATATGTCTGTTAGGTCTAACTTTTTTATCATATTGTTCAAGTTCTCTGTTTCCTTGTTGATCTTCTATCTAGTTGTTCTATCTAATGATGTGAGAGGGGTGTTGAAGACTGCAACAATTATAGTAGAAATGTCTATTTCTCCCTTCAGTTTTGCCAGAGTTTGCCTCATATATTTTGGGGCACCCTGGTTAGGTGCGTAGATATTTATGACTGTTATATCTTCCTGGAGGATCATACCTTTTATTAATATATAATGGTCTTCCGCATCTCTTATCACTTTTTTGCATTTGAAGTCTGTTTTGTCTGATATTAGTATAGTTACCCCTGCTCTTTTCTGTTTACTATTTGCGTGGAGTATCTTTTTCCAACCTTTTACTTTCAGCCGGTTTGTATCCTTGGGTCTGAGGTGAGTTTCTTGTAAGCAGCATATGGATGGCTCATGTTTTTTTATCCATTCTGTCAGCATGTATCTTTTGATTGGGAAATTTAATCCATTCACATTCAATGATATTACTGAAAATGCACTATTTATTTCCTCCATTTTGTTCTTTGGTTTTCATATGTCATCTTGTTTTTGTCTCTCTTTTTACTCTTTTGGTTATCCTTTCTGCTTTTCTTTCTTCTATACTCTCCTCCAAGACTCTCTCTTCTGTCTTTTTCTTTCAGGTTCTAAGGCTTCCTTTAATATTTCCTGCAAAGGTGGATTCTTTTTTGCAAACTCTCTTAGTTTCTGTTTGTTTGTGAATACTTTATATTCACCTTCATATTTGAAGGACAGTTTCGCTGGATAAAGAATTCTCGAGGGAAGCGGCTGTGGCTCAATCAGTAGGGCTCCCGTTTACCATATGGGAGGCCCCGGGTTCGGTTTCCGGGGCCTCCTGGTGAAGGCAAGGCCGCCCGCACGGCGTGGTTAGCTGACCCAGCGAGCACAAGCAGCAAGGGGGGGATAAATTATTGCTGGCAGTTTTTCTCTTTCAGTTTCCTAATTGTATCATACCACTATCTTCTTGCCTCCATGGTTTCTGAAGAGAAATCTGCACTAAGTCTTACTGGACGTCCTTTGTACGTGATCGTTTGCTTCTCTCTTGCTGCTCTGAGAATTTTCTCTTTATCTTTTACATTTGACATTCTGAATATTATGTGTCTTGGCGTAGGTCTATTTTGATTTATTCTCATTGGGGTACAGTGTGCTTCTTGGACATGTAAGTTCATTTCTTTCATGAGAGTTGGGAAATTTTCAGCTATTATTTCCTCAAATACTCTTTCTGCCCCTTTTCCTTTCTCTTCCCCTTCTGGAACTCCCATGACACGTACGTTGTTGCGTTTTGTGTTGTCATTCAACTGTCTGAGCCCCTGCTCAATTTTTTCCATTCTTTTCTCTCTCTGTTCTTTTTTCTCTTCAATTTTAGCTGCTCTGTCTTTGGTATCACTTATTCTTTCTTCTTTCATTTCGAGTCTGCTGTTGTATGCCTCAAATGTATTTTTTTTTTTAATTTATTTTTATTGTGGATAAAAATCAAAATTCTCACAATACATACAAACATTTGCAAAATGATATATAAATATATATGCCTATATGTGTATTTGCTTACAAAAATGTTATTTATATATATATATACATATATTTTAAGAGGTGCTTAGATTACCCAAAATATTACACGGAACCCACTGGGATTCCCATGTTGCCCACCTCCCACATCAAATGTATTTTTGACTTCACCTATTGTGTCTTTCATTCCCATGAACTCCGTTACTTTTCTGTTCAGGATTTCAAATTCTTCTTTGCATTTGCTCAATGTCTTTTTGATGTCATTTAACTCTTTAACTATATTCTCTTTCATCTCATTAATTTGATTTTGGAAACTTGTGCTCACCTCACTGATTAGTTCTCTCAAATTCTGCATCTCTTTTGGGACTTTGCTCTATTCCTTTGCTTGGGCCATGTCTTCTATTTTCTTAGTATGGCTCATAATTTTTTGCTGGTGCTTAGGCATCTGTTTAGGTTGTATTTTACTTAGATGCTCTTTCTCTTTTATGGGGTTTTAGTTGCAGGAGGCTGTGAGTTACCATAGCTCTTTGATTTTTGGCTCAACCTTGATTGTTAGGATTGTTCTGCTGGTTGCTCAAAACTGGGCACTGGACCCAGTAATTGGTTGTAAAGTCATTTCCTAGGGCCTTGGGCAAGGAGGCTATAGAGGCCAGGAAAAGCCTCTCCTACTTATTAATTTTATGTGCACTTCCTTGGTCTGCCAGGAGATGGCGCTTGTTAGCAGCTCTGAATTCAATGCCTGATGGGAGTGTATTTGTTGTGACACAGACCAGATCAATATGATAGAGCTTCCTGTCTAGGGGCTAAGAGCCTTGTAATTTAAACTTTCTGAGACAGTTCTCCAGACTTCTCTCATAGCACCCCCCTTTTCCCAGCTAGGAAATATTTCCAGTCCCCTCTGAGTCCTCAACAATCAGTCTCTGTTCCTAGAGGAGGAGATTGGAAGGTTTGTGTATCTTTAGCCCCTTGCCAGCTCCCAAGGCAAACAATGGCGCAGCCCCACCTGGCCTGGAAGGGCTCTCGGGACAGGGCAGACCAAACCCGGGAGTCAAAAGCAGGGTCAGCCCCAGGCTCTCTCTCCCCTCTCCTGTGGAGTCCTCAATAATTAGTCCAGGCTAGAAGAGAGGGAGGTTGCGAGGGTCGGATTTCTCTAGTCCTTCCTAGGCTCCCAGGGCAAACCGCCGTGTGGAAGGGTCTGTGGAGCTTCGCAGCCCAAATTTACAGGTCAGAACCTGAGTCAGCCTAAGACTGTGTCCCTCTCTCTCTCCTTTCTGGGAGTGGTAGATCCCCGGAGACCCCTTTGTCTGTGGTCACAGTCCCAGAGGCCCGAGAATTCTAAAGAGTGTGGGGGAGGGTACCGGCAGCAGCAGAAGCTGCTAGTTCCAACTCACGGTTCTGTCGTCGCAATTTCCCTCTTTTGTCCCTCTCTCTTCTGGGTGGTGTGCAGCCTTCACCTGCTGTCCTAAACCCTAGAAGATCTTTTTTGGGGCTGTTTCAGCCTGTCCTCTAGCTATTTTTCTGGAGAAGAGATTCCTATGTCTTACTAGTCCGCCATCTTCCCAGAAGTCCTCTATAATAAGTTTAAAATCAGGAAGTGTGAGTCCTCCAACTTTGTTCTTTTTCAAGATGGCTTTGCCTATCTGTCCATATAAATTTGATGGTTGGCTTTTCCATTTCTGTAAAGAAGGCTGTTGGGATTTTTATTGGGATTATGCTGAATCTGTAAATAGCTTTGGGTAGAACTGACATCTTAACAATATGTAGTCTTCCAATCCATGAACTCAGAATGTCCTTCCATTTATTTAGGTCTTCTTTAATTTCTTTTAGCAATGTTTTGTAGTTTTCTGCGTACAAGTCCTCTACATCCTTTTTTTTTTTTTTTTTTTTTAAGATTTTATTTATTCATTTATGCCCCCCTTGCTGCTTGTGCTCGCTGGGTCAGCTAACCATGCCGTGCGGGCGGGCTTGCCTTCACCAGGAGGCCCTGGGAACCGAACCCGGGGCCTCCCATATGGTAAACGGGAGCCCTACTGATTGAGCCACAGCCGCTTCCCCCTCTACATCCTTGGTTAGATTTATTCCTAGATATTTCTTTTAGTTGCTATTATAAATGGATTTCTACTTCTGATTGTTCATTGCTTATACACAGAAATACTACTGATTTTGGTGTGTTAATCTTGTACCCTGCCACTTTGCTGAATTCATTTATTAGTTCTAGGAGCTTTGTTGTGGATTTTTCAGGATTTTCTGTGTATAGGATCATATAATCTGCAAATAGGGAAAGTTTTATTTCTTCCTTTCCAATTTGGATGCCTTTTATTTCTTTTTCTTGCCTAACTGCTCTGGCAAGAACTTCCAGTACTGGGGAGCGGATATAGCTCAAGTGGTTGAGCACCCGCTTCCCATGTACAAGGTCCCAGATTTGATCTCCAGTACCTCCTAAAAGAAACAAAACAACTCACATTGGGGAGCAGATGTAGCTCAGTGGTTGAGTGCCTGCTTCCCATTTATGAGGTCCTGAGTTCAATCCCTGGTACCTCCTAAAAAAAAAAAAAAAAACTTCCAGTGCAATGTTGAATAACAGTAGTGACAGTGGGCATCTGTCTTGTTCCTGATCTTAGAGGGAAAGCTTTCAGTCTTTCACCATTAAGTAGGATGTTAGTGTGGACTTTTCATATATGCCCTATATCAGTTTATAAACTTTTTTGTTCCATGGACCCATTTGCCAATCAGGTGAAAACCATGGACCCCTTACTAAGTCCGCACTATACTGTGACTTATTTAATAAATATAGCACACCTGCACCAACACATCCCCACAAGAATGTTATGAATTTGAATTCAAGCTCACAGACCTCTTGTTAAGAACTCCTTCCGTATATCATGTTGCAGAAGTTTCCTTCTATCCCTAGTGTTTTAAGTGTTTTTAATCAAGAAAAGGTGCTGTATTTTGTCAATGCCTTTTCTGTACCAATTGAGATGATTGAGTTTTTTTTCCTCCATTCTGTTAATGTTGTGCATTACATTGATTTTCTTATGTTGAACCAACTTTGCATACCAGGGATAAATCCCACTTGATCCTGGTATATAATTCTTTTAATACACTATTGGAAGGGAGCTGGGGTAACTCAGTGGTTGAGTGCTGGCCTCCCACACAAGGTTCCTGATTCCATCCCCGGCCCTGGTACTTAAAAAAAAAAAATGTTGGATGCAGTTTGCTAGTATTTTGTTGAGGATTTTTACATCTATATTCATATGAGATTTTGGTTTGTAATTATTTTTTTCTTGTGGTATCTTTATCTGGCTTTGGTAAGAGGGTGATGTTCACCTCAAAGAAGGAGTTAGGGATTGTTTCCTCCTCTTTAATTTTTTGGACGAGTTTGAACAAGATTGGTGCTAATTTTCCTTGGAATGATTGGGAAAATTCACCTGTGTAGCCATCTGGTCCTGGACTTTTTTGTTGTTGTTGGGAGGTTTTTGATTACTGATTCAATCTCTTTACTAGTTATTACTTTGTTGAGATCTTCTATTTTTTCCTGAGCCAGTGTAGGTAGTTTGTGTATTAGTCAGGGTTCTCTTGGGAAACAGAATCAACAGGAGATATGTCAATAATATAAGATTTTATAAGAGCCTCTCACGTGACTGTGGGGATGCACAAGTCCAGGTTCCGCAGGCAGGTTGCAAGCCAGGGGCTCCGATCAATGTCTGATGAAAGGTCTTTGATGAGTTTCTGGGAGAAGTTGGCTGTCCAAAGACGAGCTGGGAAATTCTCTCTAAATGTTGAAATCACTTCCCCTTTTAAGGCATTCAACTGATTGGATAAAAGTGTCACCCATTGTTGATGCAATCTCCCTGATTGATGCTGATGTAATCAGCCACCCATGCAGTAAACTCACTGGTGATCGAAGTCCATAAATGCTCTTGTATTACAATTAGCCTAGTGCTTGCTGGACCAAATACCTGGACACAATTACCTGGCCAAGCTGACACATTAGCCTAACCGTCAGTGTTTCTAGGACTTTGTCCATTTCATCTAGGTTATCTAATTTATTGGCATACAGTTGGTCATAGTACCCTTTTACAGTCCTTTTTATTTCTCTGGGGTTAATGTAATGTCCCCCTTTTCATTTATGATTTTAGTTATTTGTGTCCTCTTTTTTTCAAGAGGACACAAATAACTAGCTGAAGGTTTGTTGATAATATTGATCTTTTCAAAGAACCAACTTTTGGTTTTGTTGATTCTATTGTTTTTTTTTCCCCCTCTATTCCATTTATCTCTGCTCTAATCTTTATTTCCTTCCTGCTACTTGCTTTGGACTTAGTTTTCTCTTCTTTTTGTAGATCCTTCAGTTTTGCAGTTAGGTCTCTGATTCGGGATTTTTCTTCCTTAATATATGCATTAGAATTATAAATTTCCCTCTCAGCACTGCCTTTTATGTTTTAGTATGTTGTGTTTTCATTTTCATTTGCCTCAAGGTATTTCCTTATTTCCTTTATGATTTCTTCTTGAACCCATTGGTTAAGAACATATCGTTTAATTTCCACATATTTGTGGATTTTCCATTTCTCCCTTTTATTGATTTCTAGCTTCATTCCTCTATGGTTGGAAAAGATACCTTGTAGGAATTAAAATTTTTTTAAATATATTGAGACTTGTTTTGTGACCTAACATATGGTCTTTCCTGGAAAATGATCCAAGTGCTCTAGAGAGCGTGTATTCTACTGGTGTTGGGTGAAGTATTCTATATATGTCTATTAGGTCTAGTTGGTTTATAGTTTTGTTCAAGTCTTCTATTTCTTTATTGATTTTCTGTTAGACGTTCTATCCATTTTTGAAAGTGGTGTATTGAAATCTCCTTCTATTAATGTAGCATCATCTATTTCTCCCATCAAATCTGTCAATATTTATATCATATATTTTGGGGCTCTGCTGTTACGTGCATATATATTTATAATTGTTACGTCTTCTTGTTGGATTATCCCCTTTATCAGTATATAATGACTTTGTCTCTAGTACGAGTTTTTGTCTTAAAGTCTATTTAGGGGGCGGATGTGGCTCAAATGGTTGGGCGTCCGTCTGCCATATGGAGGGACCTGGGTTCAATCCCCAGGACATCCCGGTAAAATAAAATTAAAAAAAAAAAAAAATATATATATATATATATAGAAGGTGCATAGGCTGCCAGGCTCTGTGTGCCAGTGAGCCGCCAGGCCCCGGGAGCCATGCAGCAAGATGATGACTCAACAGGAGAGAGACGCAGGGGAGAGTCAAGACGAGATTCTCCGAAAGCTCCAAAAACCAGGAACTGAGGTATAGCAGGCAGCAGAACACCTCTCTCCTACATCGGAGGTCTCCAGGATCGAATCCTGGTGAAGACTGGAGGAGGAGGATGAGAAGAGATGGCAGGAAACAGACACAGAGAATTGTCCAGCGAATGGACACAAAACAGCAAATGGGGAAGGGGGGTGTGTGTTAAAAATGGATAAAGTAAATAAATAAATCTTAAAAAAAATAAATAAAGTCTATTTAATCTGATATTACTATAGCTGCCCAAGCTCTCTTGGTTACTACTTGCATGGTATATGTTTTTCCATCCCTTCACTTTCAACCTACTTGTCTTTGGATTTAAGCTGACTTTCTTGGAAATAGCATATGGTTGGGTCATAACTGATCAGAAGCAGTGATTAGCAATCAGACCACACATCCCTGGAGTTTGGAGGACTGGGTCTTTTTTTTTTCCCTAATGTGTTGACTGATTTTCTTTTTTATTAGAGAAGTTGTAGATTTACAGAAAAATCATGCATGATACAGAGAGTTCCCATATACCACACTATTAGTAACATCTTACATTAGTGTGATACATTTGTTAAAATTCATGAAAGATGTTTCTATAAATGTTCTATTAACTACAGTCCATCATTTACAGTAGGGTTCACTGTTTGGGCTGAACTGTCCTATGTTTGTTTGTTTTGATTTTTATTCTAGAAATATATATACAACCTAAAATTTCCCCCTTTAACCACATTCAAATATATAATTCAGTGCTATTAATTACATTCACAATGCCATCCATTACTGAAAGTTTAAGTTTACGATCAACCCAAATAGAAACTCTGTACTATACAAGCATTAATTCCCCAAGACTAGGTCTTTATGTCCCACCCTGGCACCAGCAAGATGTGCCAGGAGCCCGAGCTCCACACCCCACTGCTGCCTGCCTCTAGGCTGGGGGATGGTAGCTGATGCAGGGATGGTAAAATTCACCAGTATTTATCACAATTTACCAGTGGCTTCCTCTTGTTCCTCCCTGGGTGCTGCACAGTATTCCACTATACTATTGAAGCTTCAAAATAGTTAATTCAGACAGTTCCTTCTAATTCAATAGTTGTTTTGGTGGACAGACTGACTCCTAGGGAAGCCTACTCTGCCATCTTCTCACAATCCTCTCTGTCTACACTTTGCTGTTGTTGCTTTTAAACAGTTGAGCAATTTGGAATAAATGTTAGTTGAGTTGAATTCCTTTGACTTTGGCCTATCTTTCCTCTCTTCTTCCTTCTTCCTTGTCTCATAATAAGATTACATTAAGATATAAAATCAAGGGGAGGGAAGCGGATGTGGCTCAAGTGAATGACCTCCTGCCTACCACATGGGAGGTCCCCGGTTCGGTTCCCGGTGCCTCCTGAAGAAGACAAGCAAGACAGAGAGCTGGTGTGACAGGCAGACGTGGTGAGCAGGCACAACAAGATGAGGCAACAAAGGGGACACAAAGAGGAAAGACAATGAGACACACAACAAAAGCAGAGAGCTGAGCGTCTGTACCTCTCTCCCACATGGGAGGTCCCAGGTTCAGTTCCTGGGGCCTCCTAAAGAGAAGACAAGCAGACACAGAGAACACACAGAAAATGGACACAGAGAAGAACAGATAGTGAGTGCAAATAATGGGGGGGCGGGGATAAATACATAAAATAAACCTTTAAAAAATAACAATAATAAGTAAATAGAATCTAGGGGAACAGATACAGCTGAATGTATGCAGTTTGTGAGGGTGTGGTTTAACACCTGCTTCCCATGTACAAGGTCCTGAGTTCAATACCAGTACCTCCTAAAAAAAAAGAAGAGATATAAAATTAGAAATATTTTCAAAATTAAATTAAAGCATTTTTTGAGCATCTGCCAGGTTCCAAGAAAGGCCTAAGAGCTGGAAATAGAGCCATGGCCAGTTCTAAAGGAATAACATGCTATTAAGAGGAGACAGAGGACTATACACCAGGAAAATGCCCTAAGCCAGTTGGCTTGAGAGCCACAAAAACACTTTCTTTTTTTTTTTTTTTTTTAAAGATTTTATTTATTTATTCATTTATCCCCCCCTTGCTGCTTGTGCTCGCTGGGTCAGCTAACCACACCGTACAGGCGGGCTTGCCTTCACCAGGAGGCCCCAGGTTCGGTTCCGGGGCCTCCCATATGGTAAACGGGAGCCCTACTGATTGAGCCACAGCCACTTCCTTGACCTATTGGTTTTTTTACTCTTTGTCCTTATGTTCTAATTTTTGGCGCCAGCTTGTTTTTTTTTCACATTATTAAGTTTAATACTGTATTTTTAAATACAATTGATTATATATAATTATATACTTTCTGGTCAGTTCTCCTCCTTCAAATTTCTATTCCACAGCAGGATGCTGCCAATTTTCCCTTCTAACTCTCCTCTCTGCTCCTTGTCTGATCAATACCCCTATATCTGTCCAAGGAAACACAGAAGAATCTATTAAAAAGCATGAACCCATCCTTCTAACTCCAGCTTAGCCTCTAAGGAATTTGATCTCTGTTTTAGCATGCACCTACTCCTTCCCTCAAATCTGTGAGGGCTGACTTTTCATCTTTATACATTTGTCACAAGCAAAACAAGAATCCCAATGACCTGTTCCTCAGGCAAGAATAAATACTTGTTTTCCACAGCAAAGGCAAGTTCAGGAGGCTGTCAGGCCTCTGGGTCACAGTCACACAGCCCTGGCAGGTCTGATCTTTAGCCCAAGTCCCATCCAGAACAAGAACACAGAGACTGCACCCCATAGTAGCCCAATCGTTTGCTTCAGCCAGTTTTATGACTTATTCAGGATTGAAAAGTGGTCACTGAAATGGCTTTGGTCACTCATCCTGTGGTCAGTCCAAGCTGGTGGTAGTTGTTTCTCTACTGCTGGCAAGAAGGGGCCAGTGAAGTCAGCATGTCTTGACTTCAAGTGCTAGAAAATCCTGGGATTGGCTACAGTCTTTGCAACAGTGGGCATGGGAGTAGGAAGGTAGAGGTGAGGGATAATAGGGAATTTGGGGAACAGGGAATCTAAAGAAAATGGGGAACAGGGAATCTTAAGAAAATTACATCCCTGTGCTTTAGTCTGCTGGAACATCTCTGAATTTTCTCTATGGGCTAAGAACCAGTTCCCTCCATGGAGGCTGCTGCCCCACCAACAGTCTCTCTCTTCTTACCAGCACCCATCTCTTTTTTTTTTTTAAGATTTATTTCCTACCACGCACGTCGTCCCCGTCCCGTTCCGTTCCCCCCCCCACCCCCCGCATTGTTTTGCACTTGCTGTCTGCTCCCCATGTGTTCTTCTATGTCTGCTTGTTTTCTCTTTAGGCAGCACCTGGAACCAATTCTGTGACCTTCCGGAATGGGAGAGAAGCACTCAATCTCTTGTTCTGCCTCAGCTCCCTGGTCTGCTGAGTCTCCTATTGTCTTTCTTATCTCTCCTCTGTGTCTCTTTTTTTTTTTTTTTTTTTAAAGATTTATTTATTTATCCCCCCACCCCACCCTTTGCTGTTTGCATTCTTCTGTGTCTACTTGTCTCCCTTTGTTGCGTCATCTTGCTGTGCCATCTCGGGCACGGGCCGTCAGCTCTCCCTGGGTGAAGGCCAGCATGCCTTCACCAGGAGGCCCCGGGAATTGAACCCCGGGCCTCCCATATGGTAGACGGGAGCCCAATCACTTGAGCCACATCTGCTTCCCTCAGTTGTATCAATTTTAAAAAGAATAAAATTCACAGTTCTCAAAGTAGACTTTCTCAAAACTCTCTGTTCCTATATGTTTCTCATAATACCACAGTTTGAAGGTCTGTGCTTTAGATTACCTTGCTGTTGGGGATTGACTTATATCCTCCACAAAAGGCAGGCTCAGGTCCCAATCCCTGGTCCTGTGGTGTGAACCCATTTGTAAATAGGACCTTTGAAGATGTTATTAAGGTATGCCCAAACTGGATGAGGGTGGGCCTTAATCCAATATGGCTGAAGTCCTTATAAGCAAAGGAAATTGGACAGAGAGAAACCATGGGTGCTGCCAGAAGCTGGAAGTCAATGGAACCCGGAAGACAAAGGACAAGATGTTGCCATGTGTGTTGCCATGTGATGGAAAAGCCAAGGAACCTTAAGGATTGCCAGCTAGCCAGAAGATACCGACCCGAAACCCAGGAGGAAGGAAGACTTTTTTTTTTTTTTAAAGATTTTATTTATTTATTCATTTATACCCCCCTTGCTGCTCACGCTCGCTGGGTCAGCCAACCACGCCATGCGGGTGGGCCTGCCCTCACCAGGAGGCCCCAGGAACCGAACCCGGGGCCTCCCATATGGTAAACAGGAGCCCTACTGATTGAGCCACAGCCGCTTCCCTTGGAAGCAAGACTTTTAGCCTCAGAAACCATGACCCACTAAATTTCTGTTGTTAAGCCAACCCATGTTATGGTATTTATTTTAGCAGCCAAGAAACTAAAACACTTGTTGAATACTTCAGCATTATAAACCTCTTATATGGAACCAAGCTATCAAAGAACCTGGGTCTTATCAAGATAGAAAACAGCAGCATTGTATTTCATAATTAGTTGAGTTTAATGACTATGAAATGGCAGAGTTGTAAAAATTAGAAAAGAGAATGATGTACAAAATTTGGTAGAGGTGGTTCATGATATGGCTTTAAAACCTAAACAAAAGACATAATTGTCTTAGTGGTTGAAAATTGTCTTGAATATAAATTTTGCTGCTATGCTAACAATAAAACAGACAAAATGAAAAATGGCAATGGTAATATTGGCAGGTGGGGTCTGCAGAAGGCAAATCGCATCTGCAGAAAAACTTGACAACTTGAAAGAGAATGAAATTGATCTTGTGATCCCACAGGGTAGTAGTACATATAAAGATTAAGCATGTTGAACTTAGAATCTAGCAATGGTATTCTACCAGGGGCAATTTTGTCCCCAGGAGACATTTTTGGTTGTCATAAATTGTGGAAGAGGTGGTGGTAGATCCTACTGGCATCAAGTGGGGAGAAGCCAGGGATGCTGCTAAATGTCTTACAATGCACAGGACAGTTCCCACAACAAAGAATTATCTGTCTCAAAATGTCAATATTGACAAGTCAAAACCTTGCCAGAACACCTAGTTTTGAGACCCAGTTATGTCACCTGCTATGTGACCCTGGGGCTAGGTACTTAATCTTTCTGAGCCTTACCTTTCTCTTCTGTAAAGTGGAGCAATGATGACAGCTTAACATCTCTGAGTATTATGTACCAGGCAGAAGTGGTATTACTGCATTGACTCCTCCCAATATCCTTTTGAGGTGCTATCTCATTTTACAGATGAGGATAAAATAAAATAACAAAGATAAAATGAAAGCTCATAGCACTTGGGGAGCATGAGCACTCAATAACTGTCTGCTCTTAGTTTAAAAATAGAATTGAACAAATCTTATTTTCATTTTATACCAAAGGCTTGTCTGGTACTAATGAAATATCTGGGTTTTTCTGACCTCACTACCTAATGAAATTATTTTTCTGTGCTTAGAAACAACATAATAAACTTCAACCATTTTAGGTAGGCAAACATAAAGATACTCATATCATGAAAGAGAAATGCATTCTACAGCTTACCTTAGTGATCAGAAACTTGTCTGCCAGAGGAAGACTTTATTGTTTTAGCATACTTGTGTTGTGGAGTGGTGATGGTGTTGAATCAATCAAATACTGACAGAAATATATAAGTACATCCTGTGATAAGCTTTAAGAAGACAAAGGTGCTATGAGATGATGAAAGACAAGGACCTGATCTAGTAACAAAATATGAATTGTTTCCCCTTGGCAAAATGTAGGGACAGTTTCAGAGGACCTACTTTTCTTTATATACTATTTTTAAAATAGAAAACCTTAGGTTTAATTACTTAGCATATGTGAAAAACACTCAAATCAGTCCAACACAGAGTGCCTATCCTATTGTCTATTAATATTTGTTGGCCAGCCAGCAGACTCCTACAAGATTCATCCTTGATTCTTCTTTCTCTTACATGTCATCCATCAGCAAATCATTGGCAGACTTTCACAATCAGACCGTTTCTTCCCACCCACTATTAACCTGCACCAAGCCCCATCATCTCTTACTTGGATTACTGCAGTAGACTTCTCATTAATTTGCCTGCTTTTGTCCTAGCCCACCTTCAATTTATTCTCCACCCTGCAGTCATAAGGATCCTTTTATTATGTCATTATATTCAAAACCTTCCTGGAATTTATTATTCAGAGGAAAAGAAAAACCCTGGCCTATAAGCCTTTCATGATCTGGTCCTCCTGCCTCTCCTCCCAGCTCCAGCCACACTGGATCTGCCTCAGGGCCTTTGCATTTGTTTCCCCTCTCTTGTAGGTAGGGCTAGCTCCCTCACTTCAGGTCTCTACTTAGATGTCACTTGCTCAGGGAGGCCTTCCCAGGACAGCCTATCTAACCAGTATACTCCCCTCACTCCCATACCCTTTCCCTGATTTATTTTCTTTCTTTTTATTTTAGTTGGATACTGCCTGGCAAAAGCATTCATCGTATGTCTTCCCCACTAGAGTGTAAACTCTGAGTGCACTGCTGTGTCCCAGTGCCTTGAACAGTACCTGGCACTTGTCCAATATACATGATAGTTTGCATCTATGGCTCAAGTAACATCTGAAATGGCCTCTCACGAAGCTCCCTTCCCTATGCTACTTTTCTAATAATTTGGGAAGCATTCAGAAAGTAGACACCCCTCAGCCCCCACACTGAGGGGCCTCAAATCTCCCCGCTTTGAGCCCCTTCCCTTCTATAGAAAAAAAAAAAAAGGAGGCGTTAGCCTAGCTGGTCCCCGAGGGCCTTAGCAGCTTGACAATTCTGAGACGCTGTTCAACCAAGTTTGTGAGACCTTCAAGTGCAGTTTCTGGGGAAAGGAAGGAGGTAGGAAAGGGAAGCCAGCTTAGGAAAAAATTTAGTGGAAAACATGGCCTAGCCTAGTTTAAAATATGTAACTATGCTTACCCCCCTTCTACGTCTGAAGACCACCGCTCTTAAGCCTTTTCATTACTGGAGAGTGCCTGCCATGGGCCTTCTTGGAACAGCGCCTTTAATGGCGGCGAAGGGACCGCGGCGTCGAGGCGCCCCACCCATATTTTACAGTTATGTTAGCACAACTGTGCTCAGCGGGGGGTGGTGCAAATATTCTGCTCAGAAAATAAATTTCTGTGCCATTTAAGAGTAGGAATGAGCGCTTTAACCCGACCAAAACATCGCCGCCTGCCCCACTCCCTACGGAATGGGAGAGGGCGCAACCATCATGGCTGCCGGCAACAGCGCAGCGAGCAGCAACCGAAAGGAAATGGCGCCGGGGCACGCGGCCACTCTCCGCGGGGCTAGAGCGGTGGGGTGAGGGGACCGGAAGGGCCATCTAGAAGCCCCAGCCAAGAACTCTTAAGGCTTTTGACACTGGGGAGACCCTGAAAATTGACGACTGCAATATGGATACTAGTTATTGTCTCTGCAATAGCACTGGCATAGGCGGCCTCCATGCTCCGTCCCGCGGTCGGAATCCAGCAAAATCCTCTATTCTCTCAGCAGAATGCGTTACGCACAGTGCGCATTTCGCAATAGTGGGCCGGCTAACGCCGCAAAGAATGTTACGTTGCACCCGAGGCTCTTCCCCCTCCCATCCCCCCACCCCCACGTTCTAATTCAGGTGGCGCCAGAACTCTACGCCCGCTCCGTACTTTGTTTTTCTTCTACGTACCGTAAATTGTACCCACTTCCGCAACTGACGCTAACCGCTTCCAAGAATAGTCCTACTACTCCGCGATCCCTCAGGCTATTCCGAGACGCTGTTTACGTATAGTCTCCGGCGTACGTAGCGTTGAGCTGGAGCAGTCTCAGTGCCGGCCGCCATTTTGTGCAGTCGCTGGGAAGGAAGGAGACGTCTAAACCGCGGCGAAGCCGGGTTTGAGCGTAGCCAAACCTACCCACCGTTTTTATATACCCGATTCTCTGTGTTTTGCTCCCGTCTCCGACGAGAGAGGCGGCGACGGTGGCGTCTGCGACGGGAGATAGCGCGTCGGAGCGAGAGAGTGCCGCGCCTGCCGCCGCCCCAACAGCGGAGGCGCCGCCGCCATCGGTCGTCACCAGACCGGAGCCGCAGGCGCTCCCGAGCCCGGCCATCCGTGCCCCGCTCCCAGATCTCTATCCATTTGGGACCATGCGCGGTGGCGGCTTTGGGGACCGGGACCGGGACCGTGACCGCGGAGGGTAAGGGAGGGAGAGAAGAAAGGCCTTGCGTGTGCGTGGGGCGAGGGGGGGGGTACTTCCTGAGGAGACCGAAGTCTCCGGCCTGCCGGGAGGTTTTGAGGGGACGCAGGCCTAGCAGCCACCCTCCCGAGCCCGGGAGGCGAGGCGACCTGGGGCAATCATAGCGGTTCAGTGCGTGGGCCTGGGCCTCGGCCCGGGGTCACTCGTGACCTGGCAGGAGGAGCGGCGGCTTGGCGAAGCCCCGGCCCCTCCTTGCGGAAGGCCGTCGTGGCGCGGCGCGGCCCGGGGGGCAGCCGAGAGGCCGGGACGGGGTCCATTGCTGGTGGGAGGGGCCTGTCCTCGCTTTTAGAGCCGGCTGCGTTAGGGCCAGGCTTTCGATGTCTAGGCCTCAGCCGCCTTCTGTAAAGCGCAGATGTTTTTGTTGCGAGAATAAGATGAGATCTCCGAGTTAAGCCTGGGAAGATCTTACCGCGCTAATGGCTTTCCTCATATTTTCTGTCGCCAGAGAGAACTGTTAGTGGAATTGGAAACTTTGTTTGGAACTGGAGACAAAAGCCGACTTTTAGTTTTTCTATTTTTGTCGTTATTGTAATGGAAGTATTTTTCTCGTCTTGGTCTTTTTTTCCCTGATATTAAAATGCAGCACTTAGGTCTCCGCCTACCTAGGAAGTTTTTGATGTGGTAATCCCAAGGTTACTGGGTTAAGTTAACATGGGATTAAACCTGAACTCTTTTTCCAGGTATGAAGATCCAGATCTTAATGTCCGCTAAACGAAAAAGTTGCTTAGTTATAAAAATTCTATCTCTGGATAAAGAGTAACGTGATGCCATTTTTAAATTTGTGTCCTTGGACGAGATCCTCAACCTTTGGGAGCTTATTTTCTCATCTGAAGATGGGAATAATAATTACTTGTCTTTTGTGGTTCTAATACAGAAGCACCAGACTTAGTGGCCACAAGCACCTCAATTATTTAATTTAAAATATAAAAAGTTATTCTTTGGATTTATACTTTGGTGGTTTTAAATATGGAAGGCTAGAAATGGAATGTTTGCGTTTGTGCTTCACAGTATTGCTAAGTTGAGAAGTGAATTCCAACACAACCACTTAGGTAAGAATTTAGCATTATCTAATAAAGTTGACAGTGACTCAGTAATTCTTCTCCATGCTTTGTATCCTAGACTTTAGGGCCTAGAGAAACACTTGTACACATGCCCCAGGATATATGTAAAAAATGTTTATAGCAGTGTTGTCCAAACCCAAATGTCTGGATAAAATATAATAAAATGCAATACAGCAGTGAAAATGAATAAACTTATGTAATACTTGAGGTTTGTTTTGTTTTTGTTTTTAATCAGACCATGATAAAAGAATACCAAATTTAAGGATATATACAAATGTGATAAACCTATAAAAAGCAAGGCCTTGTATAACAAATTCAAGGTAGTGCAGTTACAGTCGTGATTGTAAATTTGAAATGGACACCTAGAGACTGCCAAAATACTGGTGGTGGTCTCTTTGCTGGGGGTGTTTGGTTTAATGTTTCTTACACTACATGTACTGTGAGTGAGGAATTACCTGAAAAAAGGAAAAAAGTGTATTTCTAATCCTTACTTAGTTTATTCCATATTGATTCTCTGCATATTAGATGATTTTTTAAACTTTAAAAGCTCATTTAAACAGAATGGCACTTTTTAAATAAGACCTGTGCCCTAAATCCATTTTCACCATGAAATTACCTTTATGGTTAAAATTGTTTCACTCTTAATGTTACAGAGCTGAAATGGATTATTACTTTCAAAAAGGAATGGCTGATACCAATGCATGCCCATATATAGTCCAAAGATGATATGCATTATATGTATAAACTAGCATAATTTTGCTTGTTGATATATGAATCCTCAAAACTGCATTTGTTGCAAAGCCAAATTAAACTTAACACTAATTCAATGAAAACATTTAATGAGCAGCCACATGTGCCAGGGATTTGCATCCGGTATCCTCAAGAATTAGGTAGAAGGCTCTTGAGTTTTCACATCACTGTTATAAACATGGAAGGTAGTAGATATCTTAAGGACTTCTTTCAAATTATGTCTTTGAAGTGTGGAGTAGTAAGCCAGGAAGTAGAAAGGAGTTGTTGGTTTGTTTTTTTTTTTTAAATAAAAGACTGCTTAGAATAAATTTTAAAGGGACCTTACTTTCAGTTGATCTGTTTTCTCTTGCTGGAAAACAGCATTGAAATGGCCCTTTCTGGGAACCATATATTTGTATAAATTAGAATGATGGGATCTCTAAAAATTGGTCTTTGGTTATTTGATTTTCTTTTTTGCAAGACAGTAACAATCTAAAGACTTGGAGTTTTATTTCGTGAATAATACCTTATTTGGAATCATGCTGGCTGCTCTCATTACAAGCAAAGGGAGGGAGTGAAGTGTTGAACCCAAGTGGCTAGTGGCCTTGTTCTGTATTGAGCCCTAATCCTGATGGCATGTTAGAGATGTCACTGGTTTGTTTGTTTTTTTCTTTGATATGTGTGTCCCTCTGCTTATATGCTTTTCCTGTTTTGATTCCTAATATCTCTTCTGGTTTCTCTTACTGGTTTAATAGTAGTATAGACCAAATCAACCAAGTAGGGACTATTGTGTGTAGGTAGCCGTTGGTCCCATTTTGTCATCAATCTTTGTATTTAGAGAAATGTCTAATACTGTGAGATGGGAAATTGAGACCCTTAAAATTGTGCTGCCTATTGACTGGAACTTAAAATTGTGCTGCCTAAAAACTGGAACATTACACAGGATGATGTTATGAGTGGTTTGGAGTAGAAAAGGGAGATTAAATTCAGTGTAGTATCTTACAAGGAGTGAGGAATTGTAATGAAAAAATAATGTATACTATTTGTATACTAAACAATGCCTCACACTTTACATAGGTTTAAATAAAGAAATGAAGGCCATCCTAATGTTTAGTATTCCTCTGGGAAAAGTAACATCTAATTTTACTTACTTTTCAGGTTTGGCTAATGGCCACATTTCTATTCCAATTGAACTCAACTGTTGTGAAAGATACATAAAGTGAGAAGAAATTGATTTTAAACTGCTTTTGGGAATTTTAAGTTTACTGAGTTTTTTGAAACCTTAAATAAAGCTTAGTAATGGCTTTTTCTATATATAGTTAAATTAATAGCACTCTGCTTGGAAACAAAAAAAGAGAGATAAAGTGGAGATGAGAAGAGAGAATGGTCATAAATCTTTGTTATGGCTCTTCTCTTATATTAACATAAACTAAAGACCACCCTGCCAGACTATAGAACTCTGCAGGTCCTTGCAGTTTTCCTTAGATTAGTAGACAGTAGCAGTGGCCATCACAGTTCCAAAGGGGAAAGGATCCAAAAAGTTGTTCTAAGTTTAAGGGGACTTGATTGAAGTATATTCTTCTCTCTTTCTACAGTCTTGACTTAATTTAAGCTTAAGCTAATGGCCCTCTTGTACCCATCCTTTTTGACAGTCTGGACATAAGCCTGTGTACAAATTCATTTCATTCTCACAGCAACCCTGTGAAATAGGTGGTAGTGTCATTCCTACTTTACAGAGGAAACTAAGGGACAGAGACGTTAGATAAATTGTTCAAAGCCAAACAGTAAGTGGCATAAAATTCAAACCTAGTCTTTTTCCAGAATCAGTGGTCATAGCCACCCTGTTTCTCTAAATATGATAAATTTTTTTTCACCTACATAACTATTGTTTGGGTCTTTTACATCACCCCTTCAAATAAGTAATAAAAAACATTCTTTTTGGAAAGGGGTTGGTAGCATCCTGTCTTTTTACATGAATGTAAAGTATATTGCTTTAAAATACTAATAAAATAACTTTGGTGTTTCTAGATTTGGAGCAAGAGGTGGTGGTGGCCTTCCCCCGAAGAAATTTGGTAATCCTGGGGAGCGTTTACGTAAAAAGAAGTGGGATTTGAGTGAGCTCCCCAAGTTTGAGAAGAATTTTTATGTGGAACATCCAGAAGTGGCAAGGCTGACTCCAGTAAGTTTTCTTATTTTTTATTTATTTTTCATATACATCAATGAACCAAGTAGACCTATTAACCAAGTTTTACTCATGTACTTCTGCTGTTAGGTTTTATTCTAGTATGGTTGTGCTTTACTTTGTTTACTAAATTAAGACTGGTGCTACTCATAAGCAAGAACCAGCTTAAATATACACCTCGTGTAATGCTTGGTCTTCAGTTATTGATTGCTTCCCAACCTATTTATGATATATAATTTTAACTATGTAAATAAGGTCATGTTTTTTCATCTATGGAGTAAGTTAAATGAATTTAAAATATTGGCATTATGTGCTCCTGTTTGTTCTTCTAAACAATCCTTATTGTTTTGGACTTAACCATGAAATGGTTACTTGTTCAGGAGAAAGCACAGTGAAAAGACCTCAGGGGCATAAGTTCCATAAGTTTCTCCTTCGTTTGACCTTTTTTTTGTTTGGTTTTTTTTCTTGTCTGACCTTGAGCAAGTTACTTAACCTTTCTGAGTATCTTTCCCAGGTAGAAAATGGAACTCTTAAATCATCTGCATCGCTTAACAAAGTTATGAGGATCAAATGAACTGAAATATATAAAAGTACTATATGAAGTATAAATAAACATTTTCCTCTAAAATTTGTGGATTGGATAATAGTTACTAATTGAGTTGGAGCATAAACTTTTGCATGTTTAGAATAACTTGTTTACTAATTTGTTTTACGTCCTTTTCTTCTATAGTATGAGGTTGATGAGCTACGTAGAAAGAAAGAGATTACAGTGAGAGGGGGAGATGTTTGTCCTAAACCCGTGTTTGCCTTCCATCATGCTAACTTCCCACGTAAGTGTTTTTTCAGTCTGGGTCTTCATTGTTGACTTGGTTTGAATAATAAGTGTGGGTAATGAGTTAAAGATTTTTGACCCAAAATCAGGATTTTGTTGAAAAGACGATAAACTGTTCACAAAGGTAATTTTTAAATAATTTAATGGTTTATTTTTCAAAATCTGCTCACAGCTGGAGGTAAATACTGTGTACCTATTGAATAAGAGATTTGTTAGATTGGGAACATTTTTGAGTTTCTTACTTTCCACCAGGATTTTGCCTCTGTCTTTTAGAAAATAGCAGGCAGTAGTGAAATAGAAGATTCAGTAACGAAAATAATACTTCTCTTGGAGAGGTTATCTCCATATAAAAAATATTAATGTGCCTGTTAACAAACGTGGGATTTTTTTTTTTTTTTTTTTTTTTTAAGTTTTTATTCTAGTTACATATACAACCCAAAAATTCCCTTTAACCACATTCAAATATATATATTTTTTTCTTTTTAAAATAAAATTTTATTAACATAGATCATTCATACATGAACATACATAAATAAGAAGTGTATAGTTAAAGTTATCAAACATGCATATCATCATACAGGGTGCCTATACATCACCCCACCACCACCACCTTGCATTGCTATGAAACATTTGTTATAAACTATGAAGTAGCATTGTGAAAGTATTACTACTAACTATAGCCCATATCTTATATTTTGGTGTATTTTTCAACCCACCCGATTATTAACACCCTGTATTAGTGTTATACATTTGTTATAGTTCATAAGAGAACATTCTCATATCAAATATATATTTAATGGTGATAATTGCATTCATAATGTGCTACTGTTACCACCATCCATTACCAAAACCTTTCCATTATACCAAACAGGAGCTCTGTACCAATTAAACAGTAACTTCCGTTCCCTACCCCTACCTAGCCCCTGGTAATCCACATTCTAGTTTCTGACTTTATGAATATGCATATTATGCTTGTTTCATATCAGTGAGGTAATAACTGTCTCATTTTTTGTCTTTTTTTTTTTTTTTTTCACTCAACATGATGTCTTCAAGGTTCATTCATGCTGCATGCATCAGAAAATCATTCCTTGTTATGGCTGAAATAATAGTCCTGTGTGTGTGTGTGTGTGTACGTACATACCACATTTTGTTTATCTTTTCCTCTTGATGGACACTTGGGCTTTTTCCACCTTTGGCAATTGTGAATAATGCCGCTATGAAACATTGGTGTGCAAATGTCCGCTTTAATTCCTTATTTCAATTATTTTGGGTATGTATACCTAGTGGTGGGATTGTTAGATCTTATAATAATTCTGCACTTAACTTTCTGAGGCACCAGTCGCTGTACCATTTTACATTCCCACCAATGGTGAATAAGGGTTGATTGCTGTTTCTTTACAGCTTTTCTAACACTTGTAATCCTTTTTCTTAATAGTAGCCCTTCTAGTGGGTGTGAGACGGTGTATCTCATTGAAGTTTTGATTTGCATTTCCCTGGTGGCTAATGACTGAGCATCTTTTCATATGGCTTATTAGCATTTGTGTATCTTTGGAAAATTGTTTAAGTCTTTCCCCCCTTTTTTTAAATTGCATCACCTGTGTGTTTTTGTTGTTGACTTGTAAGATAAATGGTTTCCAAATATTTTCTCCTCCTCTTTAGGTTGTCTTATACTTTGTTGGTAAAGTCCTTCTATGTTCAAAAATGTTTAATTTTTATAAAGTTGCATTTATCTATTTTTTTCTTTTGTTACTTGTGCTTTTGGTGTAGAGTAATAAGAAACCATCGCCTAGCACAGGGTTCTGAAGATGTTTCTTGGTGGGTTTTTTTAGGAAATTTATAGTTTTAGTACTTATATTTAGGTCTTGTTCCCATTTTGAGTTACTTTCTGTGTTTGGTGTGAGGTAGGGGTCTACTTTCATTCTTTTTGCATATGGTTATCCAGTTTTCCCAGCACCATTGTTGAAGAGACTATTTCTTTTTCCCCCACTTAGTGGACTTCGCACCTTTGTCAAAGGTGAGATAGTTATTTCTGAATTCTGAGTTTGATTCCATTGGCCTATGTATCTGTCCTTTTCCCTAAACCTTGATGTTCTTATTTCTGTGGCTTTGTAATAAGTTTTAAAATCGGGGAGTGTGAGTGCTCCAACTTCGTTCTTTATCAAAATGGTTTTGACTATTTGGAGCTGCTTGCTCTTCGATATGAATTTGATGATTGGTTTTTCTATTTCTCCAAAGAAGGCTGTTGGAATATTA
Organism: Tolypeutes matacus; assembly: GCA_026826555.1. Classification (NCBI taxonomy): domain Eukaryota; kingdom Metazoa; phylum Chordata; class Mammalia; order Cingulata; family Chlamyphoridae; genus Tolypeutes; species Tolypeutes matacus. Next base: position 1,554,031 of record JAKSZT010054301.1, on the reverse strand, counting down.
AAAATTTTTATTTTTATTTTTTAATAATTTAAAGGTTTACAGAAAAATCATGCGTAAAATACAGAGTTCCCATGTAGGCTTTTGGAATTTTGATGGGGATTTTTTTTCTTGGCTTCCTCCTCAGATTGTTCATTGCTATATAGAAACACTACGGACTTTGCATGTTAATCTTGTACCCCACCACATTGCTGAATTTGCTTATTAATTAGCCCAGGTAGCTTTGTTATCGGTGTTTCAGGATTTTCTATATATAAGATCATGCTCTCTGAAAATAGGGAAACTTTCATCACTTTTACCTTTTTAATTTGGATGCCTTTTATTTCTTTCTCTTGCCTCATTGCTCTGGCTAGAACTGTACATTATTTTAAAACAGTGGTGACAGTGGGCATCCTTTTCTTGTTCTTGATCTTAGAGGGAAAGCTTTTGGTCTTTTACCATTGAAGATGATGATAGTTAGCTGCATGGTTTTCATATATGCCCTTTATCATATTGAGGAAGTTTCCTTCTTTTGTAGTTTTTTAATAAGGGTACTGAATTTTTATTTTATTTTATTTTATTTTATTTTAAGATTTATTTTTTAATTTGTTCCCCATGGGCGGGGGAACAGGACACATTATTTGCACTCATTATTTGCTCATTGTGTACTTGTCTTTTTTAGGAGGCACTGGGAACCGAACCCAGGACCTCCCGTGTGGTAGGCAGGCACCCAACTGCTTGAGACACATCCGCTTCTCTGGATTTTTTCAAATGCCTTTTCTGTGTCAATTGAGGTGATAATGTGGTTTTTTTTTATGTTTTTCTTTTGTTCTAGTAATGTGTTTTATTACATTTATTGCTTTTCTTATATTGAACCACTCCTGCATACCTGGAATAAGGCTTACGGTTTTTTAATACTTCTGGTTGTGTCCTCTGTCTTATGTAAAAGCAGTAATGTGTTTGTTCTTACAGAATATGTAATGGATGTGTTAATGGATCAACACTTTACGGAACCAACTCCAATTCAGTGCCAGGGATTTCCTTTGGCTCTGAGTGGCCGGGATATGGTGGGCATTGCTCAGACTGGCTCTGGGAAGACACTGGCGGTATGTACCAGCAACTGAAGAATTTTAACATTGTGGTACTTATTTTCTTTTCTAGTTATCACCTCTATTCTCAATTCTTTGTAAAATTGTAAATCAATATATAGGCTATTTTAGCTTTTTCTTAGGTATCTGAAATATATATGGAAGCATAAGTCTTTGTTTTTTCTCTTATAGTATTTGCTGCCTGCAATTGTTCATATTAACCACCAGCCATACTTAGAAAGAGGAGATGGCCCAATCGTAAGTGTATTTCAGTTTGTTTGTAATTCTAAGAAAATTATCATGGTTACTGTGCTTTACATACATTACCCGATTTTACTTTCAATCTCTTCCCTTAACCCTAACCCACTCTGGTGACTGGAAGTGGTGTTATCCCCATCTTTTGTTAAGAAGTCTGAGACCTGGTGCAGTTAAGTGCTTTGACCCAGGTTACACCACTATGAAGTGGCAAAACTTGAATCTGAGCCATGGTCTGACTCTTAAACACTGTGCATATTGTCTTCATATATAGGTATTTATTGTGTAGTACATTCAAGTATAGTACTTATTTAAGTGTGCTTAGATGCTCTGAGGGGTATACAATGAGGTCTCTGCCTGATGTATCTTAAAAAGAAGTTAAGGATGTGTATTGTTTATGGTTAAGTAATAGTTCTGTGAATATTTGTAGGGCAGCAGGATTTTCTGGTTTGATCACTTATGCTATTTCCTGTAAGATTTGAATAGTGGTCTCCAAATTTTTTTAATATGCACTTACCTGTGGGTTTTGTTCTGTTTTTTTAATTGAACTTACATTTGCTTTATTTATTTACTTACTTATTATCTCCCCCTTGCTGCTTGTGCTCCCTGTGTCCAATTGTGGTACATGTCCCCCTCCCCCCCCCCATATGGTAAACGGGAGCCCAACCACTTGAGCCACATCCGCTTCCCTATTTATCTATTTATTTATTATTTTATTTTATTTTAAGATTTATTTTTATTTATTCCACCCTTACTGCTTGTGCTCTCTGTGTGCATTTACTTTGCATTTTTCTGTGTCTGCTTGTCTCCCTTTGTTGTGTCATCTTGGTGCACTGGCTCACCGTGCTGCGCAGGCCAGCTTGCCTTTACCAGGATGCCCCAGGAATCGAACCTGGGGCCTCCCATATGGTAAATGGGAGCCCAACCAATTGAGCCACAGCCACGTCCCTATTTATTTATTTTTAATATTTATTTTATTTTTTAAAAAATACTTAGATTACATAAATGTTACACAAAAAATATAGGGATTCCCATATGCCCCACTCCCCACACCTCCCACATAAACATCCTTCATTAGTGTGGCACATTCATTGCAATTGATAAACACATCCTAGGGCTTTGCCACTGAGCGTGGACCATAGTTCACATTGTAGTCTACACTCTCCCACACAGTTCTGCATGTTTGCTTTATGTATTTGTAAGTTGTATGTACATTATTACAGTGTCTCGGTATTCTAAAAAAATCCATTGCTTTTCAATATATGGCTAATATTATTTAATATCTAGTAGATCAGTACCCTGAGCAAGGTTAATTAACAGTGTGTATGATTACTTATTTCTCAAATATTGTTTTGGCCAACTATTCGACAGATTGTGTATAAGCCATCGTGTTTGCCTGTGTCTGGCAAAGAGCTTAAACTAGAAGTCAGAAAAGTGTCAGCTCTACCACTTCCTTGTTATCTGTGTTTTTTAACTCATTTAATCCATGGTTTTGTTGCAGTAATATTTTTAAAATATTTTGTTTATTCTGTGAGAATTGTGTAGTTAAAACTAGGTAATAAAATCTGTAAATCCACTTAAAGAGCATAAACTGTAATACATTATAATGTGTTGAAAGTAAGCCAAGTCAGGGTGCCGTTATCATTCCTCATGCTAAATATAACTTAAATTCTTAAATATTTTCTTCTCACATTACAGTGGACTTCCTTCCCACCCCATCAAATATTTTGATAGGATGGATTAGATAATAGGGAAAGAATTAGATGACTTTTTTTGTCTCTTTTTTTTTTTTTTTAACTGTATTTGGAGTGGGTGGCTCAAGTAGTATGTGTGTGTTTGTTTGTTTCAGTGTCTAGTTCTGGCTCCTACCAGAGAACTTGCCCAGCAAGTACAGCAGGTGGCTGATGACTATGGCAAATGTTCTAGGTTGAAGAGTACTTGCATCTATGGAGGTGCTCCTAAAGGTCCCCAGATTCGAGACTTGGAGAGAGGTAATGAAAGGATATTTTAGTGTGTAAATTTTTTAGCTTATCTTTACTAATTTCTGTGACTGTAATTGAAGAGGAAAGTATGGGTACTAGTGAAAAGTTGAATATTTCAGCAGCTTATAAATTCTTAGATGTGGTTATAGCTATTTGGGGGTAGAAAATTCAGCATAGTCTGGGATCTGAAGATTCAGTGAATCATAAATTCTCTTTTACTTCATGCTTTTGCAGGTTCTGTGGTCACACTTTAGCTGCTGTTCTGTAACATTGAGCATGACCACCAAATCTGCTGATGCTTCTGTGCTTGCTGAGGCTTGGGCAGTATGTAAAGAATTCTTTATCAACTAGACTTTGATTTTATTTTACAGGTGTTGAGATCTGTATAGCCACTCCTGGGCGCCTAATAGATTTCTTGGAGTCAGGAAAGACAAATCTTCGCCGATGTACTTACCTTGTACTGGATGAGGCTGATAGAATGCTTGATATGGGCTTTGAACCTCAGATCCGTAAAATTGTTGACCAAATCAGGGTGTGTAAAGCTTATACTTTGCTGCCTTTATACATTTTGCCTGTTAAAATTTCTTAACCTAAAAGAAAGCATTTCCTTTCCTGGCAGCCTGACAGGCAGACCTTGATGTGGAGTGCAACCTGGCCAAAAGAAGTGAGGCAGCTTGCTGAAGATTTCCTTCGTGATTACACCCAGATCAACGTAGGCAATCTGGAGTTGAGTGCCAACCACAACATCCTCCAAATTGTGGATGTCTGCATGGAAAGTGAAAAAGACCACAAGTATGAAAGAGATTTCATTGTCTGTCTTGTTAATGCTAATAAACTCATACTAATAATCCTCCAAAATTAAATGTTAGGGAAGCCAATAGTTTTTGACACCTGACTGAAAACCTCTTAAAAAGCATTGATAGCTTTCTGACAATGCATCCTTTATATCAGAGTCAACCAAGCATTTTGGTTAAAGACAAGTATTCTGGATTCTTGGATTTGAATCCCAGCTCTGCCTTACCTATTGGCTATAATTTTGGGTAGGTTACCTCATGGTGCCTCAGTTTCTTCATCTGTCATATGGGATAATACCGCCAACTTCGGGCTTTTTGTGAGGATGTTATAAGTTAATCATATAATGTTTAGGGAGGCCTTTCTATGTGCATTATTGTTGGTCTTGCTTTCAGATTGATCCAGCTCATGGAGGAAATAATGGCCGAAAAGGAAAATAAGACAATAATATTTGTGGAGACGAAGAGACGCTGTGATGACCTCACTCGAAGGATGCGCAGGGATGGGTGAGTGTAGCACCAAGCTAATTCAACTTCAGCTTTATAGTTTAGTAGGAACTTCTAAGTTAGTGTAGTGAATGTTGTATAATATTTTAGTGATGCTTAACATGTAAGATTCTCTGTAAATGAACATAGGAATCTATTCACGTAGCCTAACAAATGTTATCAAAATCACATATGATAGCTCTTCCTTTTAAAACTTCCTTTTACTCTATTTTTAAAGCTTTCTAAAATATTGGTCACTTTCCTTCTGACAGCTGGCCAGCTATGTGTATCCATGGAGACAAGAGTCAACCAGAAAGAGATTGGGTACTTAACGGTGAGTTCAAAACTAAGCATTTTTGTTGAATTTTTTTCTAATCAAAAGTCTGCTCTATTTTGGGGGTCAGTAAATTTTTCGGTGAAGGGGGAGATAATATTTTTAGCTTTGCATGTCATATGGTTGTCTTTGTTACAGCTATTCTCAGCTCTGTCTTTATAGTGCAAAAACAGATATAGACAATATTTAAAGGAATGGCCTGTGTTCCAAAAAAACTTATTTGCAGAAATAGGCGTTGTGCCAGATTTGGCCCCAGACTGTTGTTTGCCTATCCCCAGCTCTAGCTAATTGAATATTGTGGGCACTTTAGGCATGTCTGTGTAGTCCATTAAGGTCCATAATGCTGGCTCACTCTCCCTCTTTTTCATTACTTCCACCTTCTCCCTTGTTTAATAAGTTGTTATCATTAAGTTTTTACCCTTTGTGGAAAACTTGACAGTTATTGAAATGTTTAAAAGAAAAAATTCCTTGATCATGAAGTTATTTTAGCATATTTCCTGCCAGTCTTTTTTTTTTTTTTTTTTTTTTAATTCTATTTACCCCAGCCCCCACCCCAATGGTTCTCCTCATCTGTCTGCTCATTGTTTGCTTGCCTTCTTCAGAAGGCACCGGGACCTCCCACATGGGAGATGAGTGTCCAACAGCCTGAGCCACATGCACTCCCTGTGGTCTGTGGCATCTGCTAGTTTGTGGCATCTGCCTGTTACGGTGGGTGCAGCATCTGCTCCTCTTCTTTAGGAGGCACCACTACCAAACCTGGGACCTCCCATGTGGTAGGTGGACACTTAACTGGTTGAGACACATCCGCTTCTCCTGCCAGTCCTGTTTGTTGTTCAATACTATTCTTATGGGAAGGCCATTGAGTGAAATGGAAGAGATCATATTTTTAAAATAACATGCATACATCTTGGGGAAAATACTTATTTCTACTTGCATCCACACCTTTTGCCTTTTCTCCCTCCATTTTTGGTTTTAGTTGTTTCTAAAAGGGTTTAGCGTTTTCTGACAATTGTTTGGTATGGTAAAAGGGCCAAATAGCTAGAAATGTTTATTTTTTAAAGACATGTCTGTTAACCTTGGTTACATAACTTGACTTTGATTGTACCATTCTTGTTTTGCAGAATTCCGTTCTGGAAAGGCTCCCATCCTTATTGCCACAGATGTAGCCTCCCGTGGGCTAGGTTTGTATAGATAGGTGTCTCTATTAATGGTATATATAGCTTTTGGTTTAAAGATACGTTTTTCACTTCAAATTAGAGTTGTATATATGAGTGTTCAGATAAATATTTAAAAGAGGACAGTACAAAGCGTGATATCTCCCACAATTTTTTTTAACCTTGATTTTTTTATTTTTTATTTTTTATTTATTTTTATTTTATTTTCAAAGTCTCTTCTTGCTCCTAACTAACAGGCTTTGGTCTGCAGCAAGGCCTAGGCATGACTTTTCAGTTAGAGGGAGAGGAGACATTCAGTTAAGCAACCCAAGCCCAACTTCTTCCTAGTTTTGTTCTGTTTCCTGGCTGGATAAAGTGGGCCTGATTTCTATTGCCTATTTTAAGCTAGTTGCTTCAGTTATTTTTTTCCCCTGAACCAATCAGTCGATGTTAGGAGGTCCAGTTCCATGGATGCTAATGTCATATATTCTTGGGATTTAATAAGTATAATTTGATGTCATTAAACAATTAAATCTTTGTAGGCCAATTTTATTTACTGAAGTAAACTTCTTATGGACTCTCAGTCTCAGTTTTCCCCTTCTCCCACCCATACTTGTATCAAAAAATGTGTTACCTTCTTCTTAAAGAACTTAATTTGGAGATGATGTTTTTCTAGAGTTTTCTGTTATGAGTTAGGATGTATACAGATCTTTGAGGTACTTTTTAGCCCATTATTTTGAGCTAGACCAGGGCTAAATCAATACTTTTATATTTTAAAAATTAAATTATTTCTATCACGAGCAAATCTCTACGACAGATATTTAATTTCTTTCCCAGTGAGGTGAGAAGTTTTTTATTCTTTTATAATGTTTAACATAAAGAGAACAAGTATTCAAGCTGGAATACAAAAGTGTGATAAAAGCCTTTTTATACATTACACTCATCATTCCCTCCTTCAGAGGTGGTGACCTGCAGCCATGACTGAAAATTTGTCTCTGCCCTCTGAGGTCATGTCTGGATCTGTGCGGTTAGAACTTGGGCCTGTTGGGAGAAGAGGCTGAGGCCTGAAAGCAGTTTACATAAAAGCTTTCAGTAATGGTGGTTTTTAAACAGGCTTGCTATGTGCTGGTAGCTTCTTTGTGCATCTTGCCTAGACAATCAAAAAATATATATTTGCTCCATGTCCCTCTGCATTCCTAAACCAAATCAATTGGCTACCATGAGAATAACATTAGACTCTTCATCCCACCCCCACTCATCCAAGTGAGGGGAGAGGGAAGGTACCCGAGTCTGTTTCTTGTTACTCAACATCAGTGCTTGTTTTGGGCCCCTTTGTTTGCTGCCTTGTAAAAATCAAAAGGAGGGGGAAAACCCACCAGAATGGCAGAATTCTGACCAAGGTCCTACAAGATCCTGGAAAGTGAAGGCTTCTACCTCATAGACAGGGGTGCAATTTTTAGCTGAGTCACCAGGCCTTTTTACACGTCCTGTCGAGAGATGGCCTCTTAAATGTTCCCCTCAGGTAAGTTCTGATTCCCATAATTTTATTTACAGTCATCCTCAGAAAACCACTAGTCCCTTTTCATTGGGATATTTTTTATTTTTTTATTTTTTGTTTAAACTACACAGTGTTAAATTTAAAGTATTGAATTGATTTTGTTTTGTTTTTTAACAGAAGCTTTGATATCAGCTGCAGATCACTCAGTACATGGCTGAGGCAAATCTACATTGGCCCGAAGCAGGTCTAGATGAGCCTGTTAGCTAGTCTTAGTCCCTCCCAATTAGTGACTGGAGATTCAGGCCATGTCATTGAGCTTTTTGATGTCAGACAAGATTCTTATCCAAGACAGCTGGCCAAAACATTAACTTTTCAATTTCTTACCTTGCTACAGCATCTTCTATAAAGACAGCAAGATAATATTGTGGCATTGCACAAATAACATCAGGGCAGGCTTGACTGGAGAAAACCAAATTCTGCGCTTGCTCTAATGTGCCCTCAGCCAGCTATGTGTGTGCACACACAGGACACCTTTCTTTGTATGAAGAACTTGCACCATGTCTGCCCCCTCTTGAGCCCCTACAGAAATAGTCTCTCCCATGTATAGTATCTGAATTGTTGACTCCAGTCCTCAGTGCTTTCTGCTAGGAAAGCACTCCTCTGTGCCTCCAGTGCAGTAATTCAACTTGCTCTACTGCTTATGGGATTGATTAAGGAGCGTTACTCTAGCTCTGAAGATATGGCCATGGAGCATAATTCCCCATCTTACATCTATCCTGGCCCTGTCAGTTTGTTTTTCTTTTGTTCTATTGTTGCATCAACGACCCTAGCCGGAGACTCACGCTGCCCCCTGTGATAACTGCCTTCTCGTCTTTCTGGTGTGATTCAGGACTTTAGGGGTCAGTAAAGACTGAGGAGCCCTTTATTGTAATAAGAAACAGACATAATGCCCCTTTCTTCACAGACCCTTTAACAACAGCTGAATTTTGTTTTTTGTTTTTTGTTTTTTTAAATCATCTCCCCTTTTCTCCTGAAATTAATCCAGTCTGGGCAATAGATGCAGTCTGACCCTTTGGATGTAACTTACTTTTTTTTTTTTTTTTTTTTTTTTTTTTTTTAATTATTTTTTTCTACAATCGCCCCAATTATCCTTGGGGGGAGGCGTTGGAGGACCTGAAATTTTTACCCGAACCCAGGTTCTCCGGCGCTTGGCAACCAAATGGGGCTACAGAGAAGCATCTAAGCCAGTTCACAGAGCGAGCGTGTGTGGGGACTTCTCACTGCCACGGACCCTTGATGCATGCTCCCCGCGCTCCAGTGGTCCCGTGTCAGAAGGCGGAGTTTTCGAAAGGAGGCCGCCAAAAATAAAAGGCAAAGAGACGGGATCGGCTGCAGCGGTTTCCCAAAGGAGGAGGGAGTGTGCATCGGTCTGGTAACAAACAGAGAATGTTTTTTAATTATTTATATCACAAAAATCTGTGTTTTATCTAGGATATTTTCTGGATATTCTTTGTAAAATGCAGATTTTTTTCCACAAAACATTAGGACTCTTTGTTATATTCTTAAACTTGTTTGTTTAAGTAGGTAAAACTATACATTTAGCTGAAAACATTACACTAACATTTACATACTTTAAGCATTAGGAGGTTTTTCAGCGCAATTCCCAGCAGTGGACAGAATATTAAACTTGTGTCTCAAGGTTTCATGGTTTTTCCCACACTCGTCTATTTAATTTCCAGGTCACGTAGACAATCTGACAATTAAAGCAAGTTCTAAGTTGAAATAACCTTGAGTTGAGCAAAAAAACCTCATTTGGCAAAAGCTGGGCTTGGTAGTAGAGTGAAATTTTAGTGTAATGTGCTCTCATGGTAATTGAAAGGGGGAAATGTAATTTGGTTATTTCTGTAAAGGAAAATAAGTGTGTACTTAGCAACTTTGGGTCTTACCGGTGTTTAAAAAACTATTAGCAAAAAAATGTTTAGTGATTAAACCCTAAGTATTTTGATTGGTTTTTTTGAAAATGTAGTAATAGAGTATATGAAGCCTCTTGTTTCATTTTGCTCTGTGACTGGTTTAAAGGTAAGTTTGTTATATTACTGATAGATTTTGCCAGGCTTCTCCCAACAGAGTAGAAGTGATTTGGCCTTGTAACTTAACAGTGGTACCACTTCCTTCTACATGTCAGTTTGGAAAAGAATGGAACTGGAATTTGCTGTTCTGAAGACAAATCTTGGTACAACTCCTGCCAGTACCTTGGTTACAATACAGAAGAGGCAGGTGCTTGGATGGCTCATTGGGTTCCCTCAGGGTTTTACAGCTGGTAAAGATGCCACTCCCAGTGCGTGTCCCAAGAATCACTAATCCTCTTTTACTCTGTTGGGATGAGTCTCTTTTATTTATTTTAATTATTTTTTTTTATTTTTGGGGGTTCTTGCTCAAAGCAGTTACTAACTTAATCTTTTCTCCTCTTGCTGTCATCTGCATTCGTGCTTCCCACCTGTCGTTGGCATGTCCTTTACCTTCTCTTTCCCTGCCACATCAACCTACACACTGACTCATCATTGGCGTTGAAGATGTGGAAGATGTCAAGTTTGTGATCAACTATGACTATCCAAACAGCTCAGAGGATTATGTGCACCGTATTGGCCGAACAGCCCGAAGCACCAACAAAGGCACCGCCTACACCTTCTTCACCCCAGGGAACCTAAAGCAGGCCAGAGAGCTGATCAAAGTGCTAGAAGAGGCTAATCAAGCTATCAATCCAAAACTTATGCAGCTGGTGGACCATAGAGGAGGCGGCGGAGGAGGGGGTAAGGGTAAGTCCTGGAGTTTTCCAGGTACTGCCAAGGTATCTTTTTATATTCATTATACTTTGTTTTATTTTAATTCCTATGAAGGCTTTAAGTTTGTTGCAAAGATCTGTGTTTAATAGTTTTTGTAATCTCTTTGAAATAAGAAAATAGGAAGGTTGGAGGCCCGTAGTATTGTCCTACTTTTGTAGGTATTATAAAGCTGACCGTTGAATTTTGAAGTATGGTGCATATTCAGAATTAAGCTAAATTGAAGTTGCTTTTAACGCCTTTAAAAGGCCTTAGCAGTCTTTTAGGCTTTAGTTCTCCATACGGGGAGAACAGTAAATTTGTACCATTTTGTGTAGTAGAAACCAAGGCATAGCGATTGGATTTGAATACTGTACTGTTGCAAGACAGGCTGGGATCTGAACCCCCTGGTATTTTTTTCCTCAACTTCTTTCAGATTCATTGAAGCTGCACAACAGATTCACCTGAGAGGTTTTTGAAAATACATATTTTTGGGGGGTTGGAATTGGGCCAGGAACTTTTACTTTTTCTCCCCTGAATCCTCTGAGATGATTCTGATGCTGCTAGGTCCACAAAGCAACAATTGAGAGACACTGCAAATGAGTAGAGGAGTCCTCCATGGTGGTATGAGCTTAGCTACCTTTTTTTTTTTAATGGGCTACCTTACCTTGGTCATTATTCCTGAGTTAGTAACATTGCTTATTGGCTATCATAAAGGAAAGAAAGGGTCTTAGTGGCAAGTTTTGAGCAACTTAGATCATGTGCTTTAGAGTTTCCTATTCTTGAATGTGCCCAGTTAAAAGAATCAAAATATGGATATATTCTTAAAGTACTGATTTGAGTGCTGGCCTGCCTAAAGATCAGGAAAAAATGCTGAATACTCTTGTACCCAGTAGTTTTTTTTTTGTTTGTTTGTTTGTTTTAAGATTTTATTTATTTATTCATTTATCCCCCCCTTGCTGCTTGTGCTCGCTGGGTCAGCTAACCACGCCGTGCGGGCGGGCTTGCCTTCACCAGGAGGCCCCGGGAACCGAACCCGGGTCCTCCCATATGGTAAATGGGAGCCCTACTGATTGAGCCACAGCCGCTTCCCCCCAGTAGATTTTATGTGCAGTTACGTTTAAATCATGTTATTTGGCACTAAAAATTCCTTTTATATCCTCCCATCAGGAGGTCGTTCTCGATATCGGACCACTTCTTCAGCCAACAATCCTAATCTGATGTATCAGGATGAATGTGACCGGAGGCTTCGAGGAGTCAAGGATGGTGGCCGAAGAGACACTGCAAGTTACCGGGATCGTAGTGAAACTGATAGAGCCGGTTATGCTAATGGAAGTGGCTATGGAAGTCCAAATTCGGCCTTTGGAGCACAAGCAGGCCAATACACCTATAGTCAAGGCACCTATGGGGCAGCTGCTTATGGCACTAGTGGTTATACAGCCCAAGAATATGGTGCTGGCACTTACGGAGCTAGTAGCACCACTTCAACTGGGAGAAGTTCACAGAGCTCTAGCCAGCAGTTTAGTGGTATAGGCCGGTCTGGGCAGCAGCCACAGCCACTGATGTCACAACAGTTTGCACAGCCTCCAGGAGCTACCAATATGATAGGTTACATGGGGCAGACGGCCTATCAGTACCCCCCTCCTCCTCCTCCCCCTCCTCCTTCACGTAAATGAAACCACTCAAGTGGTAGTGACTTGTGCAGACTTAATTACATTTAAAGGAACGCTGTCTTTTTTTCCCTCTCCCCCTTTTCTTTTTCTTTTTTATTTTTCCCCCAACCATTGTGATTTGTTTTTCATGGAGATTAGTTAGGATTCACTGCCAGGTTTCTTCTGCCCACCAAAATGATCCAGTCTATAGTAACAGATTTTGTTTAAAAAAAAAGAAACAAACCCATATATATATAATTGACTAGAAGAGATTAATTTTTTCCAACTTCTTGTATGTGGAGGATATTTGAGCTGGTATTCTTCATCTTAACAACAACAACAAAAAAAAATAAGGTATTAGGCCCTTTAGTGGAAGCCCATTTTTTGTTCTGAGTTGTGGAGGGCTGGATTATTCTGCAGAAGATGGCATCTGTGCTAGAAAGACAAGAGGGATTTCCTATACATTTTCCATAATGCTGTATACTTTCCAGGTTGCAACAGGCTTCCCTCAGGCCTGATGATTTTTTTAAGACAGTGCTTTGTCATTTTGGCTCATTGCTTGTTAAGTGCATTTAACAGTTTTTAAAAATTCTAATTGGTTTTCTCCCTTATACTCTGCCTCCCTCCCACCCCCCAAATACTAAAAATTAACCATTTTAGTGTTGGGTTAGAAATTGAATTGCTGAGTCTTGAGTTTTTTTTAAGTGTATGTTTTAAATTAAAAACCCCAAGTGTTTATTGCAGTGGTTAAACTGTAGCATCTTCGCATCTGGGTGGAGCTATTTCTCTTCCCCCATATAACCAGGGACCATTTATGAAATCCATTTTCTAGTCAGATGGCTGCTGTGAGCAACATAAATGCTCACTGAAAACTTAAATCAGTTGACTTTATCTACTCACCTGCACTGTAAAAAAAAAAAAAATTATAAATACAGTATACTCTTGAGCAGTTTTTCTTCTTAACTCAGTATTTGTGGAGCTAGACTGAAAGCAACTCTTTGCCAGCTACTCAGCCCTTGTGGCCAAATTATCTTGAATAAAGAATCTTAAGGATTCATTAAGATCCCTATTGTCTTCATGTCCCGTTCTCTGCAGTGCTTTTCAACAGCTTCTGGGTGCAAAATTTCCTTGGCATCCTTTTGCACTCAGCTTTTTACAGGTAGGTAGTGCTTAAGAAACGTTCCAGAAGACTTAAGCATAATTCCTTTCCTTTTCTTCCAACTGAAGGTAGGTGAGTTTGTCCCCTTCATAATATCACTACTTTACTAAGACTTCCTATAGCAGATGGGCCTGGAAAGAATTTTTCTCTCCAGGACAGGGAGATCAGAAACCTCTTCCAATCAATTTCGGTGTGAGACTTAATTCTTTTATGCTGCTGTTGCTATTGTTCACAGTGTAGTTAAAGGGAAGAAGGCTCCACAGCACTCTGGCTGAGGCCGGAGAGTGCTTGCTGATTTATAAGAACTAAATATCTTAAAATACTTGAGGTTATTTTACTTTTAGGGGTTTTTTTGTTTGTTTTTCCTTTGAAAATTCTTCAGGGAGAGGGAGAAGGGATGTTTTTTAAGGTTCTGAAAGTATGGTTGAATGTGCAACATACAGGTAGGTTGTCAGCATAAGCTGAAATTATATGCATGTAAGAACTTTGGCATCCTTTTTCCTTCCCCCACTTCCTTAACTTTACTCTCACACACACACCCCTTGTAGATGGTGAGGCCAAGGGAGAGGACAGTAGCACAGGAAAGAACATTTGGCAAAATGGCTCTGTGCTTTCAGACCACAGCTTGTGTCTCTTGCTCCTTACCCCCCACCTCCCAATATGCTTATGCACTGACCTGTCCATTAGGGACATTTTTCTCTAAAACCAAATTCTTCTGGGGTGGGGGGTATATAGAGGTCCACCAGGGGGTTCTTAAAAGCATCTGTTTGGGAGAATTGTCTCTGGGCAAAGCAAGCAGTAATTGGTTTGCTGCCTGCTTCCGTTTTTCCACCAGGGACTTGATCTTAAAGTAACAGCAGATTACAAGTATGAAAGCTATTACGGCCTGAGCACAGCTGAAATCTGCAGTTTTTCCTGTATAGTGCTAGAGTTCTGCCACCATATCTGTCACTCGTAATTCAGGTTCTATTGTTTTGGAACATGAGCGGAAGAATCCTCATTTGATGCTAGTTACTGCATTCATGGTTGAAACCCATTTAGAGAAAGGGTTTCAATTTTAAGCTATGGGTTGCTTCTTCCTAACAATTTGTTGTGTGGGCTTCTCTCATCTAAAAGGTTGGTGGCTTTTGCTTGGGATCAGTGCTCTCTTCATTTCCTTGCTGGTCTCTGAAAACATTCCTGTTGCAGTAAGACTTGAAAGATTTGTAGATGCGATGTTCATGCACAGGATGCTAAGAGCTATGTTACTATTCTTAGTTTGTAAATTGTCCTTTTGATACCATCTTGTTTTCTTTTGTAGGTATAAATAAAAACACTGTTGACAATAAGGCGTGAACTTTTATTGCTTAGAAATTATTTTCTGAATAGTTGATTGTCATCAAGACCAATATTGGAGATATTAGATGGACCTTTGGCTATCACTTAAAACTGAAAGGAAGATGGAATTGTCTTAATGTAAGAATTTGAATTAGAAAATAACAAAGCTGGATACTTAGTAGTTAAGGGTTGGGGTGTCTGTTTCCTCATCAGTAAACAACACCTATATAGGATAATTTGGGGGATTAATGTAGAATTAAAATGAAAGACCCAGGTCTGGTTCAAAGGCTTATATGAAACTACATAGCTCAAAGTGGTAGGTCTAGTTTGTGTAGATGTGAAATGACATTTCACACCTTGCTTCTTGACTCCATAATTTTGGTCTCCTACCTGGGGAGTGAAAATTACTGAAGAGTGTGTTACTGGTGTTTGGACTGTCTACTTCATATGAGGCATCCTTACACAGAGGGCCATCTTTCCAGATGGGTAAGACCATGGTGTCACACTAAGGTCTTGGAGACTATTTGACCCATTCATGGGCTAGATTAAGCTTTGTTGCTGTTCCAGTTGACATTGGGGGGGGGGCACTATATTTTTGTAATTGGCCAGAGTTTATCTCCAATACGGAGACTATTAAGGGAGACTATACAGATGAGAAGGTCTTCTAGATAGGGTGGTAAGTGCTTTGCTGAAATCTACACTAAGCACTGTTTTGGCTTTAATATTTGAGCCAAGTCATGGGTAAGTCCCCAAGGAGAGCATTTGAAATAGGTTTACTCCGTGTTCTTGTTCAAGTGTAGAGCATCTCTGATGGCCCTCAAATTGGCATTGGAAGACTTAACTTCTTTCCTTTAAGGACTGGAAGAAAATGGAGGTTGAATTAGAATTTCCCATCTTGATGAAAAGACCACTTTTGTGCATAACCTGTCCCTAATACCCAGCTCTCAGTAGGTCTTCAAATGTTAAACCCAAGAGCAAGACTTCATTGTGGTAAAGTAGCCACTGCCAAGCTTACTGGCACCACCCACTGCTCTCCCTTAGACCATCTCAATGTCCAGTACATCGGCAGTCCCTCTCCACTCCCAAGAGATGTGTCCACATCTCTCTCCTGGACCAATTGCTACTGCCTTAAAACTAGTGTCCCTGCTTTGGCTATATTTTAACCTTATATGGCAGCTAGTGGATTGGTTGTTTTTTTGTTTTAATGTAAAATCTCCCATAAGACTCCCCAAGAGCTTCCCTTTGCAATCAGAACACAAAAACACCTTACCATGATAATACCTCTGTGAACTGATCTTGGTTGACCCCTGCCCTTCCTGGGTTTGTGGATTCTGACCCATGCTAGCCTTTTTGTCCTTCCAGCACACTAACTTCTGCCTCGAGGCTTTTACATAAGCCATTTTCTGGAGTCTAAATTTTCTTAATCGTATTCTGTGGTGTCATATCACACCCCAACACAGAGTGAACTGTACACTATTGTAGTGGCTTGGTTTTTCTTCATGGCACTTTTTGTTTGCTGAAAATGGTTTGTTTTTCCCCTATTAGAATGTAAGTACCATGAGAAGCAGACTTGGCCTTGTTTATCTCATCCCTCAACTGAGTAGTTCCTTGGGCCCATGCCAGCAGCACTCATTCTCCCAGCACCTACCTTTGGTCACATACAGGTAGAAGAAGTCACAGTAGAAGATTGTTTGTACTACTCCTGATACCACTGCAATTTGGTCATAGAAATTCTCGGTCTGGTACCGCCTTATCCAGTTAGCCAGGTAGAGTGCCCGATACAGACCCAGAAAGAACAGGTAGTGGGTAGTGATGGTCTCAGCCTCTCCAGTCTTGCTGATCATGAAGAGCTGAGGCAGGATGGCCACTGATTCCAGGTATATGGAGAAGGTCCAGAGGATCTAGCCAAAGAGAAAAAGGTAATAAAGTAATAGGTTTACTTGAGAAAATACAGTTAGGCAGTTTTTTGAGAAAGTAGAATTTTTTTATATTTTAATCCACCCCTTTATGTAAATCCAAAATATATTTGATTTTTAACTGAAATTCAAGTACACAGGACATACTGCTCTTTTCACAACATAGTCTGAACATTTCTATAGAACATAACTTAGTTGTTGAGTATTTCATCATATAAACTCATCATAAATGAGACCATGGTTTTCTCAAAATAGAGTCCATGAATGCCAGCATCAAAATCTGAGATGTTGGGAAGCGGCTGTGGCTCAATCAGTAGGGCTCCCGTTTACCGGGTTTGGTTCCCGGGGCCTCCTGGTGAAGGCAAGCCCGCCCGCACGGCGTGGTTAGCTGACCCAGCGAGCACAAGCAGCAAGGGGGGAATAAATGAATAAATAAATAAAATCTTAAAAAAAAAAAAAAATCTGAGATGCTTGTTAGCACACTGATTCCTGGGCCACAGCCCAGATTTAGAGTATTAAAACGCCTGGCGCTGGCCTGTGTGCTGGCTATCTGCTAAACAGCTATTGGGCCTAAGGGCTCAACAGCCCCGAGCTTGCTGTGATGCCTGCTTTGTTTATGAACATGGATATGTAGGTGCATCCATTTTCAAGTGGAGCACTGTGAATAGTGTTGCCAATGTCTTCTAGGCTCAAAATTGAGCAATATGTGAGTAATGGTCACAGTTTTAGCAGAAGGGGGCTGGCTGGCCCAGAAGTCCCTGAGATGTCCCTGAGGGGCTGCAGGGAAGGATGTTAGGAAGCATGCTTATACCTTAGGGATTAGTACTCAGTCCCTTCCCTTACTTACTTCCAGGGGAGTGAAACTGTAGTTCTCAAGAAAGGAAAGGCCAATGACTGGAACCAGGAGAAACTCCAGGCGGAATGTATCATTCTCACTGTCAAATGTTTTCCGGAATTTCCCATAGATCATGTACACTGTGACATAGGCACAGAGGAGGAAAACCACCTGAAAAGGAAGAAACACACCTGAGAATCTATGAAGTCATTTCCCAGCCTATTTGCTGGGTTTCAGAAAGTTGCCCTGAGCTGGCACCTAGCAAATCAAGGGCTGTTGCTCTGCCTTGTGTGGAAGAAGTGAAAAGTGTTTGCAAATTCTCTTAGGCCCAGTGGCATAGAATCTGAAGTTAATGATTTAGTAAGTAACTCCATGCCTCTCTTTGGGACTGATAATGCCAAGAAGACTCAAAGGTGCCCTGGTGGCCCCTCCATCTACGGAACATTAGACAAAAAACCAGGCTTGGCCCTTGCTAGGGGATGCACAGTGGCATTCCAGGGCTTTTGATAAATTTTTAAACCTCACCTTCCTGGTATGCATCAGAGAATTGTAAGCTCTTTTCCATGGGACTTACAACCCTTTAATTCAGCTGACCATTGCTCCTTCAGAAAGCTCTATTTCCTATTCAGAGTGGCTGTCCTTCCGGTATACAATGACCTGGTCTGGGCTCTAGTCTTCCAGGCCACAGGTTCTCAAACTTCAGCATCCAAGAAAATCACATAGATGGCTGCTCCCCCACCTAGCTCCCTGACCACTCCCGAGTTCCTGATTTAGTAGGTCTGGATGGGACTAAGAATGTGCATTTGTAACAAGTCCCCAGGTGATGGTGGTGGTGTTAGTGCTGGACCACACTGGCATAGCAAACTATTTTTACTTCAAAACTAAGGTTAATAATTTCAGTTCTTGAGCAGTGACACGAACAGACATCTGCACACCAATGTTCATAGCAACATTATTCACGATTGCTAAGTTGGAAACAACCCAGGTGTCTATCAACAGATGAATGGAGAAACAAACTGGTCTATTCACACGATGGAATATTATGCAGCTGTAAGGAGAAATGAAGCTGTGAAGCATATGACAACATGGATGAACCTGGAGGACATTATGTTGAGCGAAGCAAGCCAGAGACAAAAGGACAAATACTGTATGATTGTGTTACTATGCACCAAATATATTGTGTAACAATGTTTGATTCAAAAACCATTTGTATGTATCCAGTACATTTAATTGAGAAATGTATGTATTCATCTGTGTTTACTTTTTAGTTTTTAATTGTTTATATTTTCAATTATTAAATGTACAAAATAAAGTTAAAAAAAAAATTCAGTTCTTTCCTTGGGAAGTCTTTTCTCACCAGAATGAGGCACACCTACCTACTCTGTACTGGCAGAGTCCCATGAAAATATTCACTGCAGCCCATGATCATGCGTTCTGAAAATATCTGTGTACAAATCTGTCTCACCTACAAGAGGACATCCCTTGAGGGTAAGGTCCATGTTCTGCCCACCTCAAAATCCCTAGCTCCTAACACAAAATAAATCCTGAGGTGAGTGAATCACTGCATTTTACAAATGTGAAAACTGGCCTCTCTGATATTCCCAGACCTCATTTAGCCATGCCAAGGGCTAGGTCTGCCAGGACTGCCCCAATCCAGACCCTTGGGCAGAGAAATAAACCAGGCAGGTAGTGTTTGATACTGCGCATTGAATTTAAGTAGACAGTGATTTCAAGAACCCCACATCTGAATTCACACCCAGTTAGTTCAGTACCCCACAGTAACAGCATCCTCCATTCCACCATCCTAGGAACAAGTTGCCTGGAATCCCAAAGGAACATCTCTGGTATGGAAGAGAAAGAAAACTTGCTTTTGTTAAATATCTTCTAGGTGCTAGGCATGGCACATATGTTCTCTCATGTAATCTTCCCAGGATCCCTGCAAAATAGATAGGATCACCCCATGTAGCCCTTCTTCCTTAGAAAAAGGACTCATTTTATTAGGTAGGGCAATGTACCCAACCAAAAACTACATTTCCCAGATCGCATTGCAAATAAAGCTGGTCTTTGGCACGTACATGGAGGTTACCAGGTGGGGTTTGTGGGCTTACCCAGCTGGCAGGTGCTCTACGCTCTCTCCTCCTTCCTCCTTCCTGCCCACACGGAATGGGATGTTAGGAGCTCAAGCAAAGTTGTGACCCTGAGGCAACCTTGGACAGACAGCACATTCAGGACTGGCTGCATAATTTGTGAGACCCACTGAACAAGGAAAATGCAGGGCCCCTTGTTAAATTACTGAGAATCTCAAGATCTGGACAGCAGGGCATTAAACCAAGTGCAGAGCCCTTCTGATTCTGGGTCCTGTGCAGTTACCCAGACCACACTCCCATGAAGCAGGTCCTGGACATGCTCCAAAAATGGCAGTGCAGAAAGTTAGAAGCCTAGGACATGGATGGAGCTGCCAGCTGAGCCATGCATAGCCCGCTCCAGATTTCAAGTTAGGAGAAAGAAAATAAACCCTTATCTTGTTAAAATCACTCTTACTTGAAGTCTCTGCTACCAGCCTCCACGTGCAGTTACACCCCACTTCACTGACTCCGAAACCTGGGCTCCTTCCACTAAACAGTATTGCCTCAAATAACCAGGATGCTTGGCCAAAAGCCCAGAAAATGCCTCACTCCAAGGCCCTGGGCCTGGGACATCAGAATGGAACTCGGAGGCGCTCCGTTTCTCCTTGAAATGAAATCCGAACCGGTTAACTTGATTTAACAAAGCCGTGAGCCATCTTCCCTCACGTACCTCTGTTGGTGTCTCCGCTGCCACCGGGGAGCCCCTGCCCACCCAGCTCCCGCGGCGCTGGCCTTCTGTCTGTCCTTTGAATCCACCAAGCTGGTGACTGCCTAGGGGTCTTTTCTGCAGCTATTCCTTCTGCTCGGAATGCTCTTTCTCTTTCTTCGCGTGGCTGGTTCTTTCCGGCACGCCCATCTCAGCTTAAGTGTCACCTCTTCAGAGGGGCCTCCCTGATCATGTGTCCTCAGGTAGCTTCCTAGATATTCTCTATCGCATACTCCTGTTTTTAAACTTTTTTTTTTTTTTTTGAAGTAAAGCACCCTATCTTAAAGACCTATTATTATCTGTCTCCCTTGTTAGAATGTAGCTTCTATGAGAACAGAAGCCTTGAATGTCTCCTGCAGAATGGTGCCTGGAACAAAGTAGGTGCTCAATAAATCTTTGTTGGATGGATGGATGGCCAAGTTCTCTGAAAGCTCAGGGTACCATGTTTGATTTTCTGCTTTTTTTTTTTTTTTTTTAAACCATTATACCATTATACTGGCTAACCTTTATAGAATGTTTAATATATTCTCTACATTGGGCATTGACATTTATTACCTCATTTGATTTTCACAAAACCCTCTGAGGTAAGTGCTACTCTTAGCTTCATTTCACAGATGAGGAAACGGAAGCATGAGGAGGCCAGAGGCCTGGCCCAATCCCAGGTCATGCAGCCACTGCACAGCAAAGCCGGGATTCACCCCCGGCCAGCCTGGCCCCACAGCCCGAGTTCCCAAGCACACTGCTGAACAGTTTAGGGGCGTCTCTGCTTTTTTATTTTACCAGGAGGTCCCGGGGATCGAACCCAGGTCCCTCCATATGGGAGACGGACGCCCAACCATTTGAGCCACATCCGCCCCCTAGGGGCATCTCTGGAGGCCCCACCCCTTCGCTGCCCAGGCCCCTCACCTTCATTATTGTGTTGTAGATGGAGATGAAGTTAGTGAACAGGTCCAGGTACCTGGTGGTGAAGACGAGAGCGAAAAGGATCTGGCTCTTCCCGGAGATGCCTGCAGGCAGAGGGAGACAGGAGACCCAGAGAACACAGCCTCCCGGGCCCACCCACACTTGAGAAAACCCCAAGCCCGGAGCTGGAAGGGCCTCCAGAGTGTCCACGCCCACTTGATGAAGACACCCTGTCCAGGGTGGCTGTCGCTCTCCGGGGGAGGAGACTCACCCCTTCCCGTTGGATGACTTGAGTGCTTGTTCCTCTCATTAAGCTGTAATCTGTCTCCCAGCCTCCAAATAAAGACAGAACACTGAGTTCCCAGTGCCCTGCGTGTGCTGGCCTCAGTTCTTGCTCTAGGGAGGCTGTCGGGGGTGGTGTGAGTCGGGCCTGGTGGCGGGTTGTTGAGGCTGCTCTGTGCTCCACCCCCCAAGTTCCACTGACAATCCCCAAAGCTCCCTCCTTTGGAGAACAACTCACTGCCTTGGCCAGGTGTGGATTCACCAGGGAGACTGGAGCAGGCGGAGGAAGGCTCAGGGCCAGGGAAGCATTCTGTTTTATTTTCCAAAATTTAAAGATTAAAAAAGCTTTTTCCTAGTTATAAAAGTTATGCATATTTTCACTCTTTGGAAAACAAAAATCAGCCGATACATAAAGATGTAAAGAAAAAGCCTCACTGTGAGTCCCTCCAGACCTTCGTCAGCGCTCATGTACACACGGCAGGCATGCTCACACACGACACACACGACACACACGTACATGTGGCCGTGGCCGCAGGGCAGCTACAAAAATGCAGTCATACCCTCCTTGCTCTCTCTTGACCCGCTCCGGCCTCTTTCTATCTAACTTTATTTTAAAACAAGTTTAGATTTACGGCAGAGTTGCAAAGACAGCACAGGGTTTCCATGTCCCCTTCACCCAGCTTCCTCTAATGTTAACATCTTACAGAATCTCGGCACAGTTATCAAAACCAAGACATTAACTTTGGTATCGCACCACTAACCAAATTACAGACCTCACTCAGATTTCCTCAGTTTCCCACTGGCTCCCCTTTCCTGTTCCAGAATCCAAGCCAGGAACCCAGGTTGCATTTAATCATCATCCTTCTTTAGTCTCCTTTTGGCCACCTTTGGTACCCCACAGTGATGGTTCTGGGGCGAGGCAAGCAGATGCTCTGCCTCCCTTTTCTCTTTTCCCACCAGGCCCCTCCGGTCTGGTTACAGCCTCCATCACGTCACCAAACCTCTTCCATCAACGACCTCCACGTTTCTGCATCCAAAGTCAATTCTGTCCTCACCTCCCCCAGACCTGCCTAACACTCCGAAGCACACTCTTCCCAGGGCTCCGCGACCACCCACTCTGCTGCTGCCTCACTCCTCCTGGCTGCTCCTATTCTCCTCTCTCCCTAATCCTGGGGCTGCTTCTCCTCTTGCCCTCTCCTGGGGCTGGACGTGCCCCCGCATGCCAGAGACTCATATTTATATCTCCAGCTCTGAACTCTCTTCTGACGCCCTGACCCATATATTCCCCTCCTCCTCAATACCACTTGGCTGCCCCCATCACCCACCACAGCCCAGCTAAGCTCATCATTTCCCCTCAGACCACCCCCGCCTCCATCCACGGCACTGCCAGGGCACCACCATCCCCTGGTGCTCAAGCCTGAATTCTCTCTCCCCTCAGTTCCTCACATCCAGTCACCACGCCTGCCAACATCCCCTCCGTATTTCTTAACTCCACCCCCTCCACTCCCACCCTCTCACTGGGCCTAGCTGCCATTATATTTTGCCTGTGCTACCACAATGACCCCCACTGGTCTCCCCAAAACCTTTCCTGCTGCCCACCCCTCCCCCAATTCCATTCTCCACCCAACCACCAAAGGGATGTTTTAAAAGTGATCATCTGCTTAAAGCCCTTAAGTGCCTTCCAAATGCCCTTAAAATAAAAACCCAAACTCTCCTCACGCCTAGGAGGTCCTGCCTGGTCTGCCCCTCGGCACCCCCATCCCGCATCCGGTCATTCTCCCCCTCACTCTCTCCCTTCAGCTGTCCCTGGGCAACACATCTGGATTTTATTCTGTGTCATGAAATCACTGGGGAGTGATATTATCTGACTTAGGGTCTGTTTCTATTGTATGACTTAACCAGGGCTTAACTGACCATTCCCTGGGTGCTGGACACTTGGGGAAGGGGTACAATTTTAATGACAGAAGATGAACCCCACCAGAGCCCCTAAGGTTCTGGAGAATTCTGGAGAGTTCTGACCCATGTGCCGTTTTCCTACAGGCATGGCCTGGGCCTCACCTTCCTCAGCTATAAGATGCATGCAGTGGTCAGATTGTTGTAAGGAGGAAGTGGGATTAAACGAGAACAGGAGCACCTGCTTGGGTACTCGGCTTTCGCGCTCTATTGCCTGCTGTCTCTGGGCTGAGGAGGTCAGTGGGGATGGCTGTGGGGGAAGGAGGCCCCTAGGGGGTGGAGACAGGGAGGCAATATTGACCCAAGACCCACTGGCCCTTCCAGAGAGGAGAGTCCAGGAGGCGGCCCCACTGGGGGCAGCTTGGCCATACCCCTTCACTCCACATGGCCTGTCCCTCTCTAGACCCTCAGCCCACCAGGCCCCCGGCTTTATGGAACACAATAGTTTTCACACTCTTTGGAAAGCAATGCCTAAATTCCACCAAAGCCAGCAGTTCATGGAGACCCAACAGGAGTGGGCACCTGGTAACTGATCTGGTGCAGCCCTGCCTCCCATTTGACAGATGGGGAAATTGAGGTCCAAGGTCACACAGTAAGTTTGTGGGGGAGCAAGAGCAAGGCCCAGGTCTCCTGCCTTCAGGACTGGGTCAATTGGGGTCACAACAGGCCCTGCTTCTGGAGCTGGCACCCGGGCACCTCTCCTCCTCAGCCTGCATCTTCTCAATGAAGCCTGTGCTGACTCCTCTCTCTGCCCACCAGGCCCACCCCCTCACCCAGCTGCCCTTCTCCTTCTTTCCATAGTCCTTATCACCTCCAACAAACCATATCCTCCCCTTAGCTGCTGTCATTGTTGTTCACTGAGGCTTCCCCACTACTAAAATGTCAGCCCACCAGCCCGGGTCTTTGTTTTTCTTTTGGTCTCCCAAGGACCTTGCACAGCGCCTGGCAGAGAAGGCCAGGGAACAGCGCCCCCTCCCGGTTTTGGTTACTCCCCTGCCTGGGAGTGCAGGGGCAAGTCCCCTCTCATTCCTCCCCTCCCACAAGCCTGCTGCCCCTGGTCAGCACCTCAGGGTGGGAATCAGAGGAGTTGTGAGTGCCTGTCTCTCCTGAGACCCAGCACAGGGCCGTGCCTCCTGGACATCCCTACACCTACACCGTGGACTTAGGAGGAGCCCAAAGATGGCTGCGGGAGGGAGGCAGCCTCTCCATGGGCTGGGTCTGCTGGGCGACCACCAGCCCGGCCTCCAAACTTCTCCAAAGCCCCAGCAGGGCAGCCAGCCTAGGCCTAGTGGGCAAACAGGGGTCCCCTCGGGTCCTCCCTGGACTCCTTCCCAGGGGCAGCTCCACAACCACCTGGGCCGGGCTGATGCCCCTCCTGCCACATCATGCGGTCTGTGCCACATGCAGGCAGTTGGAGGAAAGAGGGCCCAGCTGGAGGGAAGGAAAGTCTGCGGTATGGGGAGTGGACAAGGGAGAGCGGAGGGGAGAAGGGAAGAGAAGCGCCTGAGAGTTGGGGAGCCACTTCTTACATGCACCCCACTCCCTGGGTGAGGGTAGAGAGAACAATGGGGCCCCAAGCAGGTAGAGCTCCTGTCTGAGCAAAGGGGGTGACTGGCAGGAGGGAGGGGGTGTCACCTCCTCACCAATCCTCTTCCAGCTAGCAGTGGCAATGCCAACAAGGGCAAAGGAGACGCCAACCCAACCCCCTCATTCTTTGACTTTAAACTTTCTATGTAAGCTGAGCTGCGCAAAAATAGTTTCAAGGGCTCCCAAGTCCAAGTCCCCACCCTGAACAGACATTCTGGAGTCATCCCCTTCCCTCCCTTCCACCATCAAGCCCCCAGCTTCGGCAGGGAACATGGGGCTGGCCAGCAGAGGCCGCCCAGGTCCTACCCGCCCCCCCAACCTGGGGTCCCCTCCTCCTGCCCAGGGCGCCCCTTACCCGTGCAGCACTTGGACTTCCAGATCTTCCCCAGGAGCAAGATCATGGCCAGGAGGTGGCTCAGGTCGCCAAGGATACGGAACACGTTCATGGTCCAGCCGGCGCTCAGCAAACTTCTAGGAAAGTTCTTGGCGGCCGGGCGGCAGCCCACGTCCCCCGGCCGCGGCCTCCCGGTCCCCACAGGCCCCTGCCGCGCCTCCAGCCGCGCGCTCCCAGCCCGGCCGCCCGCGGGTCCGCCAGCGCTCTCTTGGCGGGGCGGTGACGTGGCCAGGCCGGCCGCCGCGGCGCGGGGTGGGGGAGCCAGGAAGCGGCGCCGCCGCGGGCGGATCCCGCCTCCTGGCCCAGCCCAGAGCCTCCAGTTCCCGGGGCAGGGCGGCCTGGCCAGGCAGGGGGGCTTCCGGCCTGGGCCCGGCTGCCCCCACCACCGGGAGGCCCGCTCTCCATGCCCAAAGTGCCCACCCCGCCACCGGAGGGCCAAGCCTCTGCGTCCCTCCTTAGGAGGGGAGCCCTCTCACTTGGGACCTGGGACAAGCCACTGAGCCCCCCGCCTCTGCCTCACTCCGGCATCTCTGTGCAGGGCGAAGCCGGGTCCTCCTGCCAGTGCTTGGTGCCAGCCTGGCAGGTGGGACCTGCCCCACAACAGGCCACTGCTATTGCCATTGTCATCCTGGGGCTCAGGCCCGCCCTCCTCGGATGGGGTGGGTGGGCTGGGCAGCGAGAGCCCACCCCCTCACACATGTCCTGACCAGCCTTGGGTTTGGGGTCAGGCTGACCTCGGTCCAGCCTAGGTGCTGTGGGTCTTCCCGCTCATTTTCCCCATGTATGAAATGGGGTCACCGTGTGTGTGAAAGAGGACAAGTCTGTCACGGAGAACCAGGGCCCTCATGAGCACCTCCCGTTTCTTGGTGTGACAAGATGCTGGCCAGGAGAGACTGGGGATGGGGAGCTGTGTGGAGTTGGTCCGGAGGCCAGGGAGGCAGGAAGGGTACTCGGATGGAGAGGATCTCGGTGGGCAGAGTCCTCTGAATGCTGTGTGGCCTTGAGCAGCTCAGCTACCCTCTCTGGGCCTCAGTCTCTGCATCTGCGAAAGTCGACCAGATGAGCTGAGGGCCCTTACCATCCCCCTCCTTGGCCCTCTGTAGTCCCTTCCCCCATTTAGGACCCTCATCTCTAGAAGACAGACTTGCCTCCTCCCACCCCACATCCTGCCTCGGAGGCATTTTCACAGAGGCTTCAGGGTTCCCCAAACCCCAAACCCCTCATCATGACTCCAGGGGAAGGCAGCCCTTTAAGACTCAAAATGTGGTTCAAGGACCAGCAGCATTTGTATCACCTGGGAACCTGTTGGAAATGCAGGATCTCAGGCCCCACCCCAGACATACTGAATCCAAATCAGCAATTAAACAAGATCCCCAGGTGATTCATGTCATGAAAGTTTGAGAGGCACCGGCACTCATTTAAACAACACTATGAGGAAGGTACTATTATTTCCACTCTACACCTGAGGGGGTGGGGGGTGGAGGTGGGGGTACGGGGCACCGAAAAGTTAAGTAATTTCCTTGAAGTCACACAGCCACTAAGTAGTGGCAGCTGGATTCCAACACAGTCTGACTCCAGGGATCATGCAATTAAATCATTCCATTAGACCATGGGTTGCCAAGGGAGGCGATGAGCTCCCCATCATGAGAGGTAGGTGAGCAGAGGCCAGGTTCCCATTTATCAGGAATGAAGCAGCAGAGACTCCTGCCCTGGCAGGGAGGCTGGGGTAACAATAGTATCAAGTATTGCACACCTACCAGGTGCCAGGTGTGGGTCGGGCACGTTACTCAGATTTTCCTCAGTTCAGCCTAAACAGGTACTCTGTGAGGCAGGCTTGAGATCTCCCCTTGCAGGTGATGGGCAATGACGCCCAGGTCCAATTCCCGGGTGCTCATTGCAGGGCTGAGGCAGCCTCTGAGTGGGCCCTTCTGTAACCTGCTCCCCTGAACCAGCCCCCCAACTCTGCCCAGATGCCTCCCCTCCAGCCGGTGCCCAGAGAAGGCGGCGGCTATTTATAATCCTTCAGGTGTGGCTGTGATTCCCTGTGCCCAGCCAGCTGGTATCTCCTTCTCAGCGCCCACTTCCTCCCCAAGCCAGGGAAAAGCACGTGCATTTGCCATTTGGTGAAACATCTGTCCTCCTGGGGAGCGGCCCCAACTGCCAGGGGAGGCTGAAGGCAGCAAGACTGGAATCCTCGCCTTCCCTCTATTTCTCCCTGGAAAACTACAGGGAGACTGGCCAAGGCCAGGGGAGGTGTGAGGAGCGACCAGCCATGGTGGTGGAGGGGTCTGCCCAGCCTGGACCTCATTCTGGGTTGTCACTGTGGCCTTGAGCCTGCCACATCCTGTCTGTGGGTCTCAGCTTTCCCATCTGTTAAATGGGGATGATGGCTATTAACTCCTGGCTCCTTGCATCCAGTCCTCCCAATCTCCCTGTGAAACTGATACTATTGTCTCCATTTCACAGATCTATGACTCTGAAGTCCCTCGCTCCTCCCAGCTTCACTTTCCTGACCCCAAGACGTGTACGTTGTAGAAATGCAGTTGAGAGGCAGCCAAGAGGGAAATTCCCTTCAGTTCAAAGGGTACCGGCTGCAGAGGGCCAGCCTGGAGCACTCGTACATTCTCTCCTCATCGCAAAGGAGCTTCCCCTTGCTCACCAGGCTGTTGGAAGTCACGTTGGTGAATGGGGAACAGGGAGTTGCTCAGTTATAGAAATAAGTATATGAAATCTTTTTTGCCCTCCTGGTCCTATTCCTTTGCTAATCTCACCGCTATATTGAGTTTCCTGCAAATTGTCTCTCAAATTCCGTGTGGAAGGAAGTCAGGGTTAAAGTGAAAAGCATTATCCTGAGGACACCCCACCACTTCACGGGCCGTCCCTCGCTGGGCAGGGCGGGAGAAGCAAGGGGGAGCCTACGCCACGGGCCGGGGCTCCTGGGCCTCCCTCTGGACTCCTAGACGCCGCCATGGCGTCGTCCGGCCTCGGCGCGTGGACGCTCCCCCGCGGAAGGAATGAACTCGTCCCAGGATGCCCTGAGGTCCCGCCCGGGAGGCGCGGACGAGTCCATTCTCTAAGCAGCGGGGGTGGACTGCGGATACGCTTCTCTCGCTAAGTTTCCGCGCGGTTGTTGGAGAAGCTGTTTCCTGACGCGGTATCTTTTGAACCCAGGTGGCGGGGCCAGCGTGGGCCCCAGTTTACAGATAGGGAAACCAAGGTTTCGAAACCTTTCCTCCCAGTTTCAGGTCCACTCACGTTAAAGACCCGCGGTGCCCCAGGTGCCTTGCCGGGTGAATGCCGTCGCAGCTTCCAGAAGCTCTTGGGGAACTGGGGGACATGGGAAGGACTCTTATGCACAGTGGAGCATGTGCATGGCACAGAGGAGAGAGTGATTACACAGGGTTAGGGTGTGGGGTTGCAAAGGAGGATTCCAGTTAAAGAAGGCTTCCCCTTGCTCACCAGGCTGTTGGAAGTCACGTTGATGAATGGGGAACAGGGAGTTGCTCAGTTATCACAAGGGAGGTGATGCCCTAATGGGCTTTGAAGCATGAGTAGGAGCTTGCCTCAAAAGAAAGCCTGAAGGGGGCGGGACCTGGGAGAGGAGAGTCCCAGATAGAAGAACTACCGAAAAAACTATTTGGGCAAAGGCTGCGCAAAGGCGCAGAAGTGTCATATGGCAGGCTCTCCCAGCGCATTGTTCTTTAAAAGATGCCAACGTGGGGCGGAAGGGGTGGGGTGGATGGGAATGAATGTCAAGGTTACACAGACCCGAGTCCGAGTCCTAGTCTCGAGCTCCAAAACGTTCGAGCTGTCCGAATTTAGGCAATTTCCTTAATCTCCCAAAGCCATACTTTTCTCGTTGGTACCCTGGGATAAATCAAGTAATGATCTCACAGAGTAGTTATCGGGGTCTAGCTAAGTCTATAAAGCGCTTTGCAAGGACTGAACCACGCAGTCCGTCATAAACTGCCCTTTCTTCACTTACATAGGAAACTGGGACCCAAAGAGGGCCTAGCAAAGCAGAGCCGGGAGGAAACACGGAAATTCCCGAGTCCTCGGGGATCGCTCCCTCACGGGTTTATTTCCGGAGAAGTGCAAAAGGGACAATTAAAAATATCTTCTCGGCCCGACGGAGCCTTCTGGGGCGCTGGAAGTGCTCCGTGTCTTGACCCGGGGTGGTGATTGCACGGCTTTTATACCAGTATCAAAAGGAATCGAGCTGCGTGCTTACGATGTGTGCACTGCTGTTTGTTTGTAAGCCACAACCTCAATTAAAAGGAAAATAATAACAACCCGGGCCGCGACGCCCCCTCCCTCGCCGCCGGCGCCAGGTGTCTTCGGGAGACCCAAACGCCGCCTTGGCGCGCAGCGCAGGCCCCGCGCCCAGCGCCCAGGCCCGGGCGGAGTTCCCATGGCAACCGCAAGCCGCTCGCAGCATCTCCAGAGTGACGAGGCACGAGCGACGACACGGATCCCGGATTGATGAACCGGAGCCACCGAGCGAGATTGGAGAGAGACCGATTGGCCAAGTGCGCGGGGGAGCGACTCCGCTGCCCTTCGCCCTTCGCCCCTCGCCCTTGACTTTGTGCTGGCATTCCGAGGCCAGAGCTGCAGCATTCACTGAGGCCACAAATGCTGCTTGAATACACCCCCGGGGTGCACTCTCAGCTTTCCAGGTGGGGAGATGAAGGGCCTGGCTGCTGGCTCCCCAGTTACCACGGGGGTAGGGGGGAATCAGGGACAATGCCAGGCCCTGCACCCTGGTGGCCCGGCTCCCAACTCTGGAAACACAGCCAAGTGGAAGCCACGTGGGACTGGGTGCTGGAACCTGCTGGGGTTCTGGTTCCAGCTCTGTGAGCAGCTTGCTGTGTGGTCCTAAAGTGCCCTCCCCCACTGATGGGTCACCACCACCCATATCTCAGAGTAGCTCTTACCAACTGTGTGAAATGAGTGTAAAAGTGGCTTATAAACTGTAAAGTGCCGGGGGACGGATGTGGCTCAAACGGCTGGGTGTCTGGCTCCCAAGGGACCTGGGTTCAATCCCTGGGACCTCCCGGTAAAAAAAAAAACAACAACTGTGAAGTGCCTAGCACATGTCAAGGACCATTACAGTTGCCACCCTGTTGTCTTTTCATCACCCCATCCTCAAGCACAGCCTTGGTGACATCCAGCTGCACGGTGAACCCAAGGCTCGGAACTCTCCATACCCAGAGGTTTCCACTCCACGGGTGAGAGCTCCTTCCTTCCCAAGGAAGGGAGAGGGAGTGGGTGGGCAGGCTCACCCTGGCTCCCACCCCCACCCCCCAGCCTCAGAGGGGCTCACAGACACAGCAACCTCCATCCACCCCACCCCAATCCATCCCCACCCCTAGCTTCCTGGTAAGAAAAGAAGACCCCACCATTCTCTTCCTTATCCTCCACCCTGTGGTTGGACTGGAGAGGTTCCCCACCAAGGGTGATACCACCTAATGCCCTTTGAATGCCACATGCAGGACATGTGTTTGGACAGTTGGATGTATCTGTGAATGTATGTGTACTTGGGCTCTAAGGGTACATATTCATGTGTGTACACAGGGGGTGTGTGTACACATGCCAGGCATGCATACATTGGTGTATGTGTGTACTTGGGATGAGTATTTGAGGATGAGTATGTAAATGTGTGTATCTCTGGCAGCATGGTGTGTGTGCGTGTGCAGGTGTATGTTGTGTATTTGTGGCATATGTGTTTACATATGTATCTATTTGTGTCTGCTTGTGTATATTGTATTTCTGGATGGGCATTTGTATGGTTGTAGTTGTGTGCATAAGTGGATGTATCGAAGTGTGAGCATCTGTGATTGTGCATGTGTGGGAGTCTGGGGGTCTTAGGTGCGGGGCTCTCTTCTCCCCCTTCTCCCCTCACCTGGGGGACCTTCTTCCCCAGCTGAGGACTGTGACCTCTGTCACTGGCACAGGCACGCTCAGGCCAGCTCCTGTCCCCTCTGCAGACCCGAGGCTGCCCAGTTCTCTGGCTGGGGTAGACACCAGGGCCAAGGGCCAGTAGGTGAGCCAGGGGCCAGGGCTCATGTGCCACCCCTCCCCGCCTGGCCTCCTCCCCTCCCCACAGCAGGAGCAGCAGCGGGAAAGGTTGGCGGAGGGGGGCTATTTTGGGAGCGTCTCCTTAGCAACAGCTGCCACGACCGTCTGTGGCGGCTTTTCTATAGGTGCTAAAATATTCCACCCTAGTGACTACTGAATGCTGGGGGGTGGACGAAGGTGGGGGCGGAGGACGGGTGAGACCCCTACAGTTTTCTGTCCCCAGGGCACATGCTATTGGGATAGGTCCTGGCCATCTGAACCTCCACCCCCATTCCCCACCTCTGGACTGCCAGGGACTTTAGAGTTCTGAGGCAGGCCAGCTGTGTCCTGGTCTGATTTCTAATTGAAGCAGCTGGGCAGCCTCAGTTTGCCCCATCTGCAGAATGGACTCACTGAACTTTATGAAACTGTCCAGCTAAAAAAACCCCTGGGCTCTGTGACTCTGGCATTGTGAAATGGCTCCTTCCCTCCCCTCCCCAACTATCCTGGATGGCTGGCCCAAGTCCCCATACCCTCCATTCCTCCCAGTCCTCTGTACGGACTCTCAGCTCCCCAGAGGGGGCATGTCACTCTGCTGGCCTAGAATGGCCCTTCCTCAGAAACTAGGAGCAGAACCCGGTTCAAATCCTGGCTCAGACACTTGCTTACCGCCTGAGTGACCCTGGTCAAGTCACATCCTCTCTCCATGCCTCAGTTTCCTCACCTGTGAAATAGGGATAATTATAGTCTCTACCTCATGGAGTTGTTTGTGAGGATCAAATGGGAGAATGGCAGGAAGCTTTGGCAAAGTCCTGTACAGATGGACAGAGGTTTTACCATCAAACTCAGCAAACTTCAGAGTGAGTCTCACCCTTTCAGGGAGTTGCTCTTGGCCACCCAGGCCATGTCACTCCTAATAATACAACATGTGCCTCAGTTTCCCCATCAGAAGCAGGTACCTGTATCATGGAGTTCTTGTAAGGATTAAATGAGATAATGCCTGGGAAGAGCTAAGGGCAGTGCTGGCTGATGGAACAGGCTTGCCCACCGCCCCGCTCCAGGCGGTTGTTGTGTGGGACAGTGATTGCTGTTTCCCCACCCCTCACTCACTATTCCTAGGTCTTTCCCACTCTGGACTTCTCTGGCTTAATTGTATGTTCCTTTAGGAAAAGACTATGTGCCCTGTGGGGACCCAGTCCAGACTGTCCCATTATACATGAGGCCTCTGAGGCCCAGAAAGGACAAGCGACTTGCCCAGGGTCACACAGGCTCTGAGACCCAAGCCTTTCCCCCAACCTCCTCCACCGCAGGCCTCTGTGTACCTAATCAAACAGGGACAGCAATGGTTACCTCTTCCTTTAGCAAATAATCATCCTCTGAACAGCCCCTCGAGGTGGCTGTTATCCTCCCACTTTACATATAAAGGAAACTGAGGCCCAGAGAGGAGAGGCAAGCTGCCCAAGTCCCTTAGGGGGTGGAATGGTGGAGGAGGCCAGCCCTCCAGCCTCTCCTTGCTTGGATCTGCCCTTTCAGACTCTCCCCACCCCTCCCAATCTGCCCCTGGCCTGGACCCCAGGACCCTCCCCACAAGTGGTGAGCAACGGGGGCCTCATTCCAGCTTCCCCCAGGTTGCAGCCCCATGCCAGCAAGGTCATCACTCCCCATAATGTCACAGCCACCAGGAC
The DNA here is from genome assembly GCA_026826555.1 of Tolypeutes matacus. Taxonomy (NCBI): domain Eukaryota; kingdom Metazoa; phylum Chordata; class Mammalia; order Cingulata; family Chlamyphoridae; genus Tolypeutes; species Tolypeutes matacus. The sequence continues at coordinate 1,521,076 of JAKSZT010054301.1, read as the reverse complement.
TCTCACTCCCCACTCTCCAGAACTCACCCCCTCCCCTGCCCCCAGTCTCCCACTCCTTCCTCAAACTGGTGCCCAGTGACCTGGCATCAGAGACTGATCCCACTAGAGCAGAGGCTCTGGGTTTACAGACAATCCTCTCGCCATCTCTGCCTCCTTCCCCTGTACCCCAAACTCCCAGGGCAGCAGTCAGGCCAGGTCTCTGACCACAGGTCATCTGCCTCGCTGGCATCCTTCCACTTTCACTCACTGTGAAGATGGGACAGTCACTCGGGTGTTCAGGTTGCTTGAGTTCCCCAATCCGTTCACACACCAGAGTCACGCAGCAGAACATCAGTCCCGGCTGCCTGCCTGGGAGGGCACAGCAGGGTAGGAGGCACGTGCACCATGGTAGTTGGCACAGTTGAAGAAAACCGAGAAGGGACAGCCACAACGTTTAGGGAGCTCCTACTATGCACTGTGCATTTCCTGAGCAGCACCTCATCTAATCTGCCCTTGTGAAGGGGACCCTAACAGTACCGCACTTTACAGAGACATGAAATAAATAACTTGCTCAAGATCATCCAGCACGTAAGTGCTTTTGACCCCAGCTCGGCCTGACTCCCAGGCCCACTAAACAAGAGCTATCCTTGTGCCCAGCCTCGGGGACTGGTGCGGGGTGGGCACTCAGTGCTGGGTGAATGAATGACTTCTGCTGGGGGTGTCAGGAGGCCTTCCCAGGAGAGGTGGCATTGATGTGGGCTTGGAGAATAGCTGGACTCCGTGGGTGAAGAAGGAACCATTTGAGGCAGGAGGGACAGCACAGGCAAAGGCAGAGAGACATGGAAGCGTCTGGTGTGTCCTCAGATTGGGGGGAATTGGGGTGTATGGCTGGGCGTGGGGTGTGGGATGAGGTGGGGCCCGACTATGTGCCCTACTGGGGAGTGGGGATTGGGTCCTTTCTGGTGAGGGCCAAGACCATCGCGGTGGTTGTGCTCTGTGTGGTGGACACATCCTCAGGGATCAGCTTGGAGGAGAAGCCAGAGGGGACTTCAGAGTCAATAATTCCTCAAGCCAGCTTTGTGGTGCCTCAGTCTCCCCCTCTCTGAACTGGGGCTGGGACTCCTTAGTCAGTCAGAGATGGCCAGGCTTCCAGGAAGTTCTCCTGGCTGTCTAACTGCAGGTGTGCTCCCATCCCAGCACCTGGAGGAGGAGCACTTTCCCTCCTGCCTCCTCAGTGGCAGGAGGCCATGGGAGCAGCTGGCTCGCCATGTGGAGGGCAGGGGCCTTGGCCCTGATGGGCCAGTCAGGCACTCAGGCTGAAGGAGAAGGGCAGCTTGGGGGCCGTGGGGGCGACAGAGGACAAGAGACTGGGGTTTGGTCTGGCTCTGACACACCCTGGGTGGCCTTAGGCAAGCGTCTGACCCGCTCCGGTTCTGTCTCCCCGTCTGTAAAATGGGTGGTGCTGGCCAGGTGATTCCGAGGGCCACTCCAGCAGGTCTGCCACGGTCTTCCGGAGCGGGGCCGGGAAGGTCCTTAGCTGCCCATACTCCGAGGGGCGGGAGGATGGTCTGGGACCGCCGAGGGGAGGGCCCGGCGTAGCGGGCCGCGGGAACGACCCTCTCCCACCGCCCCTTCCCGGCTCGGAGGCACCCTCCCTACCTGCCCCTGGGTTTCTAGAAAACCCGGGAGCGGGTCTCCGGAACGGGCTATGGGAGGAGCGCTCCTGGGACGAGGAAGAAAACCCGGGCAGGATCGCGGACGGGAACGGAGCCACGCAGCCCCCGACCCCTGCTCCCGACCCGAGGCGCGGGTCCCGCGGGAGGGGGTCCGAGGCCGCGCTGGGCGGAGGGCAAGGAGCGGGGCCGAGCCCTGCGGCCGGAAGGGGCTGCCGGGGTGGTGGTGGGGGGTGCGGCCTCCGCAGTGGGGCGCGGGTCACGTGTGAGGAGGGGCGAAAGTCGCGGAAAGCGGGGTGGCGTGCCGCGAGTTGGGAGTTCTCGGCGCGCCGCGGGCGGCGGGAGCTCGGGCTCCCGGGCGAGCCGGGGACGCGGCAGAGGCGGGGGCCGGGGTCTGAGACAGAGGGGGCAGCTCCGAGAGTGGGAGGGAGAGAGAGACAGAGAAGGACAGAGACCGGGGCGGGGAGGCAGAGCCGCGCAGGGGAGAGAGACGGGGCAGAGGCAGCGGGAGGCAGGGGAGAGGCTGGGAAGGCGACAGAGACCCCACAGGGAGAGACCGAGAGACAGGGGGAGGCAGGAGAGGCTGGAGAGAGACAGAGGCGGGGAGAGGGGCCGAGACCCCGGGGCCGCGGGAGGGAGCGGCGGGGAGCCGGCGGGCGAGGGGGAGGCAGGAGCGAGCAGGAGCGAGGAGGGCGACCCCAGGCCCGGCGGCCGAGGGGGTCGCGGGCCCGGAGGCGAGCGCAGCGGGGCAGGCAGCGGAGCGCAGGGCGGGGGGCCACGCGCGCGCGCGAGGCGGGG
>JAKSZT010054301.1:1435685-1513626 GCA_026826555.1 Tolypeutes matacus | reverse complement strand
GGCGGGGGGCGCGAGCGCGGGCGGCCGCGCGGGATGGGCCCCGGGGCCCCGGCGCTCTGAGCCCCGGCCCGGGGCCCGGCGATGCTGACGCCGAGGCGGCGCCGAGGGCGCGGTGCGGGGCAGCGCTGAAAGTTGTGCGGCCCGCGGGGAGCGGCGCGGGACCGCCCGAAGGCGCGGAGACCCCGAGATCCACGCACGAACCAGCAGACCGCGGGGAGGGGGCGGGGGCCGGCCGGCCGAGGTCGCGGGGAGGGGGCGCCGGGACTCCCCTCTCCCCGCCCGGGACGCCCGCCAGTCGGACTGCGCCGTGGGATGTAGCGCCCGCTCGCCGCTTCCCGGACACTCGTCGGACCCTCCGCCCCGCGGTAAGGCGGGCGGGCGCCCACCGCGGGCTCCGTCTGTGCGTCTGTCCAGCCGCGTGTTTGTCTGTGTGTCCCGGGGCCCCGCCGCTCCGGCTCCGCCCTCTCGGCACCTTCTCCAGACCCGGGGCCGGGCCTCCCGACACCCGCGGCGCTGAAGCTCCATCCGTCTGTGGGCTGGGAGCATCGCGGTCTGGGTTGCGGCCGGGAAGCTGGGAGAGGGAGGTGGAAGGGCGCCTTGACCTCCTGCCCCGGCCACGACCTTTCCCTGCCTCCACCCACTCCCAGTTGTCAAGCCGGGTTTGGAGGAGCTTCAGGGCTGGTCGCGTGCAGGGAGGGGTCTCTCCCATCCACCCCCCCAACTGCAGCCTGTTTGAAAATGGCCCTGCGACGGGACAGAATAAAATCCCACTTCTCATGTTTGGAGCACCTACCCTGTGCCAGGCGACCGCTGGGCGGGAGGGCAGGCAGCCGGTAAATGAAGTATTGCACATTACACATTTAGGAAACTGAGGCGGGGAGAGAGGCAGAAACTGCCTTTTCTTAAGTACAGGGAGAATCCCGAGGAAAGAGAGCACCAAATGAGCCCTGAGCAGGGAGGACTTCCCCCTGCAACCTGCCCAGTGCCCCCCTCAACAGCCTCAACCTATCTGTCCCCCAACCCACTCTTCTGCCTGGGTACCCAGGATGGGGAGAAGATGCAGAGTGAGGGAAGAGGGGAGTGTGGCTCTGAGGTAGAGGGGTGGGCGTCCTGGCTAGCATATCAGGTGAGGGCCTTGAGAGCAAGCAGGATGCCAAGCAGCAGGTTAGGGAAGCAAGAAGGTGGAGATTTTTTTTGGGGGGTGGGGTGGTGGTCCCAAGGACCAGGCAGTCAAGAGAAGGGCTGGAGTCCTTGTGTGTGCGTGTGTGTGTAACATCTATTCTGCTTCTTCCCCGCTTCCAGTCCCATGACCAGGGCTTTGGGCCTTTTGGGGGCTGTTGGTAGAACTTTAGGACCCAAGAGCTATGCTGTGGCCCTGGCTTGGTCTGGGATGAGGGTTCCGGGACCAAAGGGTGGAAGAGGGTGGTGGGATAAGGGCTGAGGTGCAATATGGCAGTAGCAAAGGCTGTCAGCCGTTGAGCTGACCCCTATCAAAATTGGAGCCCAGAACATTCGACTTGATTCTCCATTGGGAGAAGGGCTTCTTTCTGGGGCTTTCCATGGCTGGACAGTGGGCCTCAGATACCCTCCATCCCAGCTCCCAGAAATCAGCTCAGCTAGCTGAGAGTCCAGCACCCTGGGCAAGTCACACTCTCTCCCTGACCCTCAATTCCCACATCTGAGGAATGGGGAAGCCAGTCCCTCCCTGCCTCACTGATCTCCACACAGGACCCCAGGACTCAAATGTGTCCAGGGCTGTTCACGAGCTGTGGAACAGATGGGCAGATGGCAGCAAGAACTCATTTTTCCTTTGGGGCATTGGACAGCTAATGGGGGCCTCTGGCCTGGAATAGAGGACTGAGGGAGCAGGAATGCCCGGGACCTGAGCGGGGTGGGTATGGGTGGGCAGGTGGCGGATCTAGGGCTTGGGAGCCATTCCTCATGGCCCCTTGGCTTACCCTTGAGAAGGAAGCCCCTGTCCCAGAAAAAGGCTTTGGGGTGACTGGGACCAGACAGAGCTGGCCTTGAGATTCAGCCGGGTGACCTTGGGCAGCTGGCTGGACCTCTCTGAGCCTCAGTTTCTTCAGCTGGAAATTGGGGTGATGATACCAAGTTCATAGGGCTGTTGAGCCACTTACAGACTATGTCACTTCTCTGAATAGCTTGCGTGAGCGTGGAGCATAGTAGGTTCTTAACAGACATTTGCGGAACAGAGAATGAAGCAGCTCTTAAAGATGCTGCAAAAAGATTTCTTAGCTTGGGGGGGGGTAAGAGGGAAGGGGAGGAGGAACAGTGTAGGCTTACAGGGAGGGCTGGTTCTTAATGTGGATCTGGGGGAGGCGGGGGTGAGTGCTGAGGGGGATGTGAGGAGGAGGGGCCCCTCTGCGGGGACCACTGAGTCACGAGGACATGTAAGCGACATGACAACCAGCAACATGGTAACCAGGAGACTAGCGGCGGTGGGAAACGGAGCTGGAGCAGTGTGTTGAGGGGCTGGGGGGGGGGGCACAGGGGGACTGGCAGCACTGGGGCTGCAGGGTCCTGGGAACAGCCAGGCTGGGCACCTCAGAATGAGGAGACGCCGGAGGCCAGATGGCTGGGGAGGAAGTGGGGGGCTGGAATGGAGGGAGGGGAGGAGCCCCCAGGGTCTGCTGGACAGGGGGGCTTCTCCTGCACCTCCCCAGGCTCCTCGCTCTTCTCCTCCACATCTCCACTTTTCATGCCTCTCCCCCTAGGATGCCAAATTTGGCTCACGCAATCTGTCGTCTCTCTTCTGAGATTGGCACCAGGACCAAAGCCGAGTGCATTACATCACCGCCGCTCCCCCGGCACGAGGGGAGAAGCAGAGGGAGGGACCGAGGGCTGGTGGACAAGTGGCCAGCTCTCAACTTTCTTCCCTGTCTCCTGCTCACTCTGCCCGCCGCCTCAATCCTAGGTGGCGGGGGTCTCTGGGGGAGGCCATGCCGGCTGGAGGCAGGACACAGAGCTCCGATCTTGGGGAGATCCCCGGGCTGGGGCAGGGAGTCAGGCCATGTTGCTGTCACCCTGGCTAGGTGGGGCCTGAGAGGCAGAGAGCCTGGGTTCACACTTGCCTTGCTCTGTGACCTTGGCAGGTTTCCTCTCCTCTCTGTGCAGAATCCACATCTGTGTAGAGAACAGTTGGCCACTCAAGATCTTGGTGACTCTCCTGAAAAATGGTGTCCTTGAGTCTCGCTGCTCTCCTGGGCAAGGGGGAGGGAGCCTGAACTTGGAATTGCTTTGTGGCCTTGAGCAGGTGGCTTTACCTCCCTATGCCTCCGATCCCTCGCCTGTGAAATGGGGATGATAGAACCCTCAAGGGCATTGTCAAGGCAGGGGTTGGTGGGGCAAGAGAAGGGTCAGGGTCTCTGGACCTGAAGCCACAGACATCCAGGGAGCCCCATAACTCCCAACACCCTCGTCTGGAGGCAGGGGGGCGGCAGATCCGAACATTCGGCGGGCAGTGTGAGGTGTCTCAGTTCAGACAGAAGATTTGGAGCTTACATCATTGGTCTGATACTCTCATTTCACAAAAGTAGAAACTGAGACCCTCAGAGGCAAAGGACTTCCCAAGGGTTACAGTGAGGGTTTGGGGGTGGAGGAGCAGAGCTAGTGCCTGAACCCAGAGCTTCTGGTTCCCAACCCTGCCTGGAGGCAGAGGGACAGACAGATAAGCAGATATGTACCGCATGCCCCACCCCCCCGTGGGAAAGTGTGGCAAGCCCAGACTAGGACTCAGGAGCTTTGTGGGCGTCTCTGGCTTCCACCCCCTCCCCGTTCCCTCCTTGCACTCCAGCCATCTCTGGGCATTAATCCCATCCCTCATTTGCTCTATCTGAGGAGCCCCCCCTTCAGAATCCTTTTAAAGCCAGTTTCAGGCAGTCCCAGGCCCAGACAGGCTAGATTTGGAGGAACAGAAGTCAGGAGGTTATGGTGCCATCTAGAAAATTCCCAGAGTTGGAGGAGAGGCGAGGTGGGGAGCAGCTGCAGATGTTTTGTGAAATAGTGAGCTCCTCATTCTCAGAGCTAATCAAGCAGAACCAGATGCTCACCTGCCAGGGATCCTAACCCTGTGACTCCTTCCTGTGGGTGAGGTTGAATGACAGCCCCACCTCCCAAATCCCAGGATTCTTTGATTTCCTCCATGGAAGAACTGAAGTAGCCTCCATCATGTACCCTCTTCCTAGCAATTAAACTCGCATTGTCCCACCAGCCGCTGGGCTAGGAGCTTTTGAAATTGCCCTCTCCTTAATCTTCCCAGCAACACTCAGAGAGGTCCATATTGGTGTTCCTGGGTTACAGATGCGGGAGCCACGGCTCAGAGAGTCTTAGTGATTTGTCCAAGGTTGCCCAGCAGGGAAGTGGGGGAGCCCAGATTTGGTTCCAGGCCAGTCTAATTCTCCGGGGGTTATTCCTGGGACTTCCCTGGGAGAAGAGTGGAAACATGTTCCTCCCCAGGCTGGGGCTTGGCAGGAGATGGTCTGGTCGCCCCCACAGCATGACGCCCCCTCAGGGATCCCCTGGGGGCTCCATTCTGCAGACACATGTGCAGACAGGCACAGGCTGGGTGGAGTCATTTTATAGATGGGAAGACTGAGGCTCAGAGGTAAGGAAGACCTGCCCAAAGCTGCCCAGACAGTCTTCCAGCCCAGGGCTCTGTCCCCTGCACCTGTGGGTGAGGAGGTCTTGGTTTGGGGGTGCAGACTGTCTGGGTGGTTGGGCAGAAGGCTGAGTGAGTCCTGGCTCTCACCTAGAGCAGTGGGTAAGGGAGTCGGGTTGGAGACAGGCAAGGGGCGAGAAAGCATCAGGGGCCCGGCAGGCTCCAGCTCTGCCACAGGGCCACCCACAGATGTCAGTGTCATACAGCCCGAAGTCAGGTCTGCCTGGCAAGAGAGAGAGCTGGCATCTTGGAGACAGAAGGAAGCCTTGGGTGTGGCTCTGTGTGATCTTAAGTCAGTCCCTCACCTTCTCTGAGCTTTGGTACGCCCATCTGTATGCCAAAGAGTCTGGACGAATGATCTCTTTCCACAAAGTAGCTGCTATTGGGCTGCCATCTCCAAATGCTCCTCCCTATCCCCACGAGGACCCTGGGCCCTGGGCAAGGGGCGGGCGGGAATCCTGGGGGTTGGCGTAACCTTTAAGCCTGCACAGCAACTCAGCCCTCCTTGGGGTGCGGGGGGATCTCCGGGCACAGCCCTTCTTCTCCTTTTCATCTTTATTTTTCTCCTGCTCCCTCTTCCCCTCGCTACGTGGGCTGATCCCTGCTCAAACTTTTAATTCAGATGGTAATTGAAATAATAATATGGGCTGAGGCCCCTCTGCTTGTGACGCTGCAGCTGGTGGAGCTCGGCTATGAATAGACCTTGAGTCACACACGCGCGCGCTCCTGCGGGCACGCACACGGTGCTCGCAGGGTGGTGGGTGGGGGGCAGCGAGGGGGCTGACTCAGCCCCCCACTCCCAAAGGCCCTGGCCAATTCTGCTCCTGCGGCCTGCTATCTGGTCCCTGTGGCCAGTCCGGAGGACTTGGTGGTTCTTCCCATTTTAGAGAAGGGGAAACTGAGGTTCGGCAAGGGGCAGTGGCTGGCTTGAAACAGGTAGAAAGTGCCCGGGTCTGGATTTGAACGGATGTTTTTTTTTTTACCGGGAGGTCCCGGGGATCGAACCCGGGTCCCTCCATATGGGAGACAGACGCCCAACCAGTTGAGCCACATCTGTCCTCCCGGATGTTTTTTTGCCTGATTCTAAGACCACTGTTATTTTGGGACAATGAGGCGGGAAGGGGGTTAATGCTGGGGTTTGGCCCCTGCCCTCTCCATCCCTGTGCCTTGCCTTCTCCCAACACACACACACACACACACACACATACACACACACACACACGAGAGTTGCACAGATTCATGGTGTACCATCAAGGCTGGGGTGATGGAGAGAGACATTTCCCAAGCTGTTGTGGTGGCTGGCAGCCAGAGGGGGGTCGAGCCCCAGGTGCCAAGCCCTGTGCTGGGCCTCGCCTTCAGGGTTTCACTGAAAGCCTCCCATGACCCTGCGAGGGCCGCTGCTGCACTTTTCAGATAAGGAAACAGGCTCAGCAATGAGCAAGGGCTTGTTTGAGGGCCACATGCAGGAACAGCCTCAGAGCCTTTCTCCTACCGAGGTACCCATGCCAGCTGTCCTGGGACCCTCCCCCTTGGTCTCCTGAGGGAGGGAGGGGCCTCTCTCCCAGCCTGCGGCTCCAGTTACCCCCCTCCTCCCTGGGAGGACCTGGCCAGTCATTGGCCAGCCCTAGTGCCATCATCGGGCAGGGGGTGAGGTCAAGGTCAATGAGAGGGTCCTTGGGGGCTACTGGGCAGGTGGTCCTCAGGGTTCCAGACCCAACAGGAGCTGTGTAGGGAAGAGGCAGTGTTGTCATGGTGACCTACCAGCTGGGGCCTTTGGTCTAGGTCAGATGGACCCAGTGGGCGGCTCCAGAAGGGCAGAGGAGACGTGGGGAGATGGGGGTAGAGAGCCGAGTTGCTCCATGGGCATGGGGCAATGAAAAAAAAAAACTCCCCTCTGCTTTCCTGAGTCCCAGCTCATGCCTGCTCCTGCTTCTGCCTTCTCTCCACCACCTCTGCTGGGAGATGGAGAAACTGAGCACAGAGACCACAGTGATTTGCCCAAGGTCACACAGCAATAGTGGCAGAGCTGGGGTTGGAACGGAGCCCAGGGCTGCTTCTGACTCCTCTGCCTCCTGCCACCCCTATGTCTATGAGATTTGGAGGAGGAGGAGAGGAACTGGATCTCTGATCTCCGTCTCTGGGAGAATCTCCAGATTGGAGAGAGGGGAAGAGGGAGCAGCCCCTTGTCACAGCTGGTGCAGCAGAAAGAGTCAGGCAGGCCTGGGTTCAAATCCCAGCTCAGCCACTCACCCCGCATGACCTTGACTAGGCCACTGTCCCTCTTGGAACCTCTCTTTGTTCCTCTGTGAAATAGGGATGACCTGTGGTGGGCTGTGCTGCCTTTTTCCTTGTGTCGCCCTGTCAGATCCCAGAGCCCACCCCAGCTCCAAGGAGATGCAGGGATGGGAGGGGAGCTTTGCTAAGCCAGGGAGGAGGGAGATGTGTGTGTTGTGGGGTCTGACCCCCCATTTTAATGACGACATTGAGGACTGGGGGGGCTACTTGCCCAACCTCGAGTTGGTGGCAGAGTTGGCACCAGGCTTCACCGTCTGACCTCTGGCGTACCTCAGCAAAGTCTCTTTTCCACTCGTACCCCCCTGCAGCTCCTCCCCCACCCCCCCTCCCTGTTGGAGTCCCTTGAGCCCCTTGCCTCCCACTTCAGGCCTGAGAGGTCCAAGCCCCTTCCTGCTCTGCGATTAAGATGCTGCCGCTGAGAGGTGGGGGCCAGACGGGATGGGACCCCATGGGGCCATACAGGGGACGGTGGCCGGCTCAGAGCTAGAGGGACCCTGGCTGTGGGTGACATGGAGGGCACAGAGGGGCTTTGGGCATCCTTTGGACCACCCACCCATGTGATCACTCTGACAAATGAGCCTCAGTATCTCCACACTCATGAGGGGAGCTCATCATCTCCCAGGATGGTCCACTCTGCCTCTGGAAAGTTCTGCTATTGAGCAGACCTCTGCCTCCTGATCCCTGCCCCCACTTTGGCCTTTGCTCTGCACCCTGGGGTCTGAGGGACCTGCTTCCCTGTCCCAGGCTGGGGGCTCCTCTGGCCTCAGTTATCCCAGTTGAGGCCCTTGGAGAGGAGACAGAAGGTCTGGGTTCTCCCCAGCTCCATCCTTTCAACTCTCTGAACCTCCATTCCTGACCCATAAGGGTGGGCTTGTGCCCCTGTGTCTGAAGGCTGCTGGGAAGATCCCCTGAGCCCAAGTGGATCCCAGCCTGCGGTTGCTATGAAGTGCCCTGTGGCAACTCCTGCACACGCACTGGCCAGCACCTTCGGAAACCCTTCTCTGGGTATCTCAGGTGTCCGCACCCTACCTCCCTGCTTTGCACCCTCTGAGTCCTGCCTCCCCACATCGGCCCCCCAGACCTGCTTGGGTGTGGGTAGGGCTGGCTGAGTGTCAGGGATGAGGCCATGCAGCTGCAGATGCTGAGGCCACCTGACCTTGGAAAGAGCCTGTCTCTGGCTAGGTTTCAGGGCCGCCCCCCCCAGGCACCGGGCAGGAGTGGGGGAGCAGGAGAGAGAGGGCAACTGGAGTGAGACAGAGAGGGCCATAGGCTCTCCACATCGGAGCTGGCCAGGGTCCCTGAGGTGACGGGCCGTGGGACAGAGAATGGACAGCTAGCCATGGGAGGTACAGTTACTGGCTGCATTGATAAACGTGGTGGCATTTCACTCCCCACAGTCAAGTGGGCTGCCTGAGTAGGTGATGAGTTCCCTGTCATAGAAGGTGTGCAAGCACCTGCTGAATGGCACCTGCTAGAGGAGTAGCAGGGGGGTTTGAACACAGGACCAGGAGGAAGGGCTTGGACTCAGAACCCAAAGAGTCCCTGCCGTTTGGGCTGCAGGGTGGAGGTTCTGTGACTAACAGACTGCTCCAAGTACCCTCCAGCACAGGACTTCCAACAATTCCCCCCAAAGCTGTGCTCCCCAGAAGCCCATGATCTAAACACGGTCAGCTGCAGCTTCCAGACAACCCCTAGATCCCCCCTCAACCTGTTTACAGCTTCTAAGCAGCCCCTGGATCAGTGTTCTTCGAACTGCAGGTCCTGACCCGTTAGTGGGTTAGGAAATTGATTTAGTGAGGTAGGCTACATATTTTTTTTAAATGGAATAAAATAGGGAATTTTAAATTACTTTGCATAAAGTGAGGGCAAGCATTGTTTTGCGAAACTCCTGTTTCAGCTTTAAATATATATATATGGTTTCATGAGTAGCAATGTACAATAAATTTGCTTTCACTTTGGGTCTTGGTCAAAAAGTTGAAAGCTATTGCCCTAGATGGAATTCCTAGAGGTGCTGCTGACAGAGGCTTGGATGTACAGATTCCCTTTTTCCAGGATGCTCAGATCCTAAGACTATAAAAGCCAAGCATTCCAAGATGCCACAGTCCTGCCCTCAGAAGCAGCTTCCTTCTCCTTGCCCTCCCTGGCCTACTAGCCCACTTGGCTCCAGGTCCTCTGAGCTCCTCCAGGCCACCCGCTCCTCGGCCGGCCTGGGCCAAACCCCATGCTCTCTGGCCTGCCCAAGCAGCCCAGCCCTGCTCGGGCTCCGCTCTCTCCTGCTTTCTCCACGTCTTCCAGGGACCTGCTCTCAGAGCCCTCTAGCTTCGGCTTCTGTCCTCACGCACAGAGCTTGGGGAAGCAGAGATATGCCTTCTGTTCCCCTAGCACACTGTAGGCGCTCAATAAATGCTCATCATTCAACACTTATTTACAGAGCACCTTCCAGGGCAAGGCACTGTGCCACCCTGGAGATACACCAGGCAGGCCCAGGGAGATGGGTGAATGCATGAAAGAATGAATGAGGGGGCTGGCGGGCGTCTGAGTCTCACCTTAGGATCCCCCTGGGGAGATGATCAGAAATGATGAGCACAGCACGAGGGCCCCGACTGCCTGTGTCGGGCATTCCGTGAGCCACAGGCCCTGGTGGCTGTGGACGGGCAGGGGTGTCAGGGGCGAGGTGGGGTGGGACTGAGTATTCCTGTGGCCTCTCTGGGGCCCTCCTGAGGCCTCCAGCTGCCCGGCCCATGTCACTAGGCCCTGCACCCCACCCCGCCCACCCTCCTCAGACCCGGCCCAGGACTGAGCCTGGGGTGTGAACCCCGGATGCCCTCCCCCACCCCCCCAGGCAGGCTCTTAGGGGGAAGCCAGGGCCTGCAGAGAGGGTGCAGCAGAAGCCCGGGCCCCCAGACATCCTGTCCCACTGCCCTCCGGACAGCAGCACAGAGGCCACCTCCACTGGGAGCTTCTTCTTTGTCGTGTTTCTGTCACATCACCCTGCTTAGGTCTTCACAGGAGTTAGGACTGGCTGCGATGATCTTGTTTCTTTGTCCATCAGGTATTTACCTAGGAGCCTAGGTTCAGGGCTGAAGCAGAGGGTCAAGGTCCCTGCACTGAGGAGGCTGCTGGTGAGATCAGTTCAGATGGGCTAAATGCTGTAAGGAAGACCCACAGTGAACAGCTGGACGGGTCAGGAAGGGCTTCTCACAGGATGCAACGTTGAATCAATAACTGAATGGGAGGAAGGTGTGGGCAGCAGAGTCTTGGAGAAGAGAATTTCCACCCCAAGGAATGGCTAGTGCAAAGGTCCTGGGGTAGGAGTAAACTTGGTATGTTCAAGGAATAGGAAGAAAGGCCAGTGTGTCTACAGGTGAGAGTGGAGAGTGGAGGGGTGAGGTCAGAGAGCAAGATCTTCCCAGGGACTGGCAGTTTATCCTGAGGGCCCAGCATAGGAGTGACGTGAGCCTTCTGTGGGGACTGGGCCGCAGGGGGACAGGAGGGAGGCAGGGGGGAGGCTATGGAGTGGCCCCGGTAGTGATGTGGCTGGGAGCAGTGGAGCAGGTGAGACGTGGTTGGCTCTGGGGGTTGGCTCTGCGTCCAGGTCTACGGCCCCTCGCTGCCCTATTGCATGGCTTTGGGCCAGCTCCTTAGCGCCCTGTAGGGACGACAATACCAGCTCCTGCCTTGCAGGTTGTGAGGATCAAAGGCATGACCAGTGCGTGGACCGGAGTCAGCACCAAATGTGCGCCAGTTATTCTCACATTATATCATGATTATACAGGGGTTAGGGCGGGTTGAAGGCTGCTACCCAGGTGTTAGGCCCGAGCACCTGGGGATCTGGGGAGCATCTCAGGTGGAGATGAGAAGGCAGGAAGGGCGAGGATGGGGGCAGCGCGTCCTGTCTTGGCAAGCCAGGTTTGCAGTGCCTCCTGGACGTCCGAGTGGACAGACACGATGAGCAGGACCCGGGTCTGCTAGTTGCTGCTTGGGAAGGAGGTCCAGGGTGGGTGGGATTTTTAAGCCACGGGACTGAATGAGGTCACAGGTAGCGTGAGCACGTGAGAAGACAGGGAGGTCAGATGGCCGAGCCTTTGGACCTGGTGGGGTTTGGAAGCTGGAGGAGGAGGAAGAGCAGCTTCAGACGCGGAGGGGAGAAGCTAGAAAGGGTTTCTCCGGCCTGGAAGATCAAGGAGGGAGATGAGGGCAGCCAGAATTGCCATGAGAACTGCAGAGAGGAGGGTGAACTCAGCGGGGCCCTGGAGGGGCCTGAGGGAGTGCAGACCAGAGGGTGAGCTGCCCCCTGCATTTGATAGCTTCCAAACCCCTTCCCTCCACTGTCACCATTCATCTTCACAGCATGCCAAAGCAGTGGGTGTTGTTCCCCATTTTATGGATGTGGCTCAGAGAGTTTAAGGCATTTTCCCAAGGCCACACAGCCCATAAGTGAGGAATCCTCAGGCTTTCTGGGGTCATGTTCCCTTTTGAGGACCTTACGCCTGCTATGGCCTTCATCCTCAGAAAAATATGTACACACGACTTTTGAAGCTTTCAGTGTATATTTTTCCATAGGTAATACATTCATACGGTTCTAAAATTAAAAAGGCACAAATGAGAATACAGTGAGAATTCTCCCTCCCACCCCATCCCCAGCCACCTGCTTTCCCTCCCCGGAGGCAGCTAATGTCATCAGTTTCCTGGGTCTCCATCCATAGACATGCAGAGACACGCAAATATGCGTTATCTAGAAATTTCTTTTTTCTCTCCTCTCTTACAAATGGTAGATACTATACTCACTGCTCATTGCTGTTACCTTTTTTCACTTAAAAATCCATCTTGGAGCCCCACGTGGTCCCTTACAGCACTCCCTCCTCCCTTGACGGCTGCGTGGGGCAGCAGTAGCGGACGGGCACTTGGGCTGCTTCCAAGCCAGGCTGCAGCAAACGGGGCTGCCGCGCTCCCCACGGCTGTGACCGGCTGCAGGCTCAGTCCTAGGAGAGCGCAGGGCGTCCACGACCCCGGGGAAGCCACCCCGTGGCCTCTGCTGAATGACCGCCAAGGAAGGGAGGAAGCAAGACTCAAACTCGGCTCTGACTCGTGTCCCCCAATCCTCCCTGCTCCCCATCTCTTATTTGGGCAGGGCCCACTCGGCCCCGTGGACAAGCCCAGGGCAATTTTAACCTTCTCTTCTCCTCTGTTCCTGAGGAGGTGCCCCCTTTTTTGGCTGGGACAGGAGGGATTCTGGGTGGAGAAGAGGCCACCTGGGCAGCTCTGCCTCAAACCCCCTCTTCTGTGCACTTCCAGAGGCCACTCTCTCCTGGTTTTGTTCCCGGCTCTCTGGCCCCTCTGCCTCTGTCTGCTTTGCCCCTCTCTCCTCCAGATGGAGGGGTGGCTCTGGCTTGGCCTTGCCCCAGGTGATCTCCACTCTCCTGGCCTGAAGTGTCCTCCAGGTGTCTAGGGGGACACGTTTCTAACTGCCCAGGTCCCTCTGGGGAGCTCAGGACATGCACTTCCAGTGGCCAGCTCCCTCTGGATGTTCCCAGGGCCCCCGGACAGGGAAACTGTCTTCCTTCGTCCTGACCCTCCCGCAGTCGCCCCATGTCAGGAACACCATGGACCCCATTACCTTGACGCCCCCTCTTCCCGTCCCGCATCCAGTGCTCCACCGACTCCTGTAGGACGTTGTCCAGAACGCACCCCTAATCCGTTTACTTCTCTCTAGCTCCGCTGCCCCGACCTCGCAGCCCCAAGCTGCACCGTCGCCTGGACGGTGGTAGTAGCCTCCTTGCCGGCCTCCTGCTTCCGCTGGGCCCGGCACGGCAGCCACAGACATCAGCCCGCGCGTCTAGTCACAGTGACACACGCCACGCTCCGGGCAAGGGAGGTTCCGAGTCCGGAACGAGGATGGACGTGCCGCCAGGACCAGATTGGTCATGCTTTATTTCTTAAGCTGGGCGGTGGACATGGAAGGGTGTGTTGTAGTCTTCCCTATGCCTATCTGGAAATCTCACAGTTTTTACGTGAAAATTCAAAAGCCCAAAGCAAGCAAAACCCCACAGGCTGCCCACCTACTTCCCTTGCCCTGAGGACAAAATCCACAGCCCTTCCCTCTGGCCTCCACAGCCTCAGCCTGCAGCTCTCCCCCTTGCTCACTTCACTCCAGCTTCCTCGCCTTGCTGCAGATTCGCGACGCACTGAGCTGTTTCTGGAACATTCTACATTCCACCTTTCACACAGACACAAGCTTCTCCGGACTCCTACTTATTACTCAGGTCTTGGCTTAAATGTCACTTTCTCCAAGAGGCCTTCCCCATCAAGCTAGAGCCCCTTGCTTTTCTCACATCACACTGGACTGTTCTTTTGAAGTGCATAATGCAATTTATAACTGCCTGCCTGTGCAAGTATTCGTTATCTGTACAGCATCTCTCCCCTGCTGGTCCATTAGCTGGGTGAGGGCAAAGTTGTTTCTGGCCCACCGTAAGTGTGCAATAAATCGTAATTGAATGGGTGGCGTTGGAGGAAAAGTGGCAAGGCAGGGCAGGTCCATGGCCATCACAGCAAGGCAGTGGGGGGTTGAACCCATGCCACCGTGGAGAGAGCTGAGGTTGTTCTGGACAAGAGAAGTCTATGGGGACCTTAGGGAAGAGGGGGACAGTATTTGGGATGGCCCCATGGGAGGGGACTGTCTGCTTGATAGCAGGAGCTCCTGCAGGTGGTAGTGAGCTCTCCATCCAGGGAGGTAAGGACGGGACATCAGTGGGGACTGCAGGGACGGGTTGGAGCAGGTGGCCACAGCTCCTGAGATCTGCCCCTGCCCGGAAGGCCTGTCTAGACAATCTGGGGAACATGCTTTGGAAGCCTGTTCAGCTGCCCAGCACTCACTGGCTGAGAGGTGGGGCAGGAGGGCCGGGGTGCAGAGCTGGAGGACTCAGCTAGTTCACTCCACGCTGCTCAGACCCCTCTGGAGCCCAGAGCCGCCCTGTCTGGACCTGAAGTCAGGGTCCCCCTTGCCATGACCCAGTTTCTCCTTTCCCAGTGGGACTGACTTCACAGAACCTGGCACACTGCAGGGCCTGATAAGCGTTTGTTAGATGGAAACAAACGTGCAGTGACAGTTTGCGGCTTACTTTAAAGGCTGAGCAAGACAAGGAAGGTGACAACTCACAATGCTGTGTCTTCAAGGCAGCAGAGCAGAGTGCCCGGTGAGGGTGCTCTGGCATCTGCTGCCCGGGGCCAAATCCTGGCTCTGCTGCTCTGGGGCTGGGTGACCTTGGGCAAGTCACTGAACCTCTCTGGGCCTCGGTGTTCCAAAATCGGGATGATAGTAGGACCCGCCTCTGAGGTCCTTGTGAGGATTCCAGGAATTGATCAGTGTAAAGCACTCAGAACAGCTGCCCGTGGATTGGGCAGCATCCCAGGGTTGGCTGGAGGGCCCATGGCATGCAGGGCGCATTGCAGAGCCCAGAAGATCGGACGGGGGAGGGACAGCATTTGGTGAGCACCCATCGTGTGGCCTGCACTTTAGGACCCTCACAGCCACCCTGTGAGTGTTCCTTTTGCAAATGAAGAAACTGAGGCTCAGAGAGGTCAGTGAATCTGCCCAAAGTCACAGAGCCAGGCAGGGCTGACCCAGGTCTGACTCTGAGACCGTGGCTCTCACCCACTCTTTCCCCAGTGTTGGGGACCAACTGGACAGGGCCATGTGGGCGGACAGGCTCTGGGGTGCTGCTTCTGAACTTCAGGGGAGGGGCTCAGGGATCAAGGGGAGGATCGAGGGTCAAGGGTCAAGGATCAAGGCTGCTTCTGTTAGCCTTGGGAGGGGCAAGTACCACTTAATGGCCACGTGCTCTGTGCTGGGCACATGATGTGCACCGTCCCATTTGTTCCTCAGTACAGCCTTGGGAAGTAAGGACTATTATTAGCCCCATGGTCCAGTGCCATCCGGCAGCTGATCAAGGAGACCATGAACCGCCAGCCTCCCTCTCCAGGCTCTGGGCTCCTGGGGGTCAGGGATGGGTGGAGCGGGTCAGGCTCAGGAACCCCCACCAATCGCCCCCACCCCCCGCCTTATTTCAGGCTCCACACTGGGGGCCTTATTTCATTCCATCATTTTCCCAGCTCTCTAGCCATTGGGCAATTATTGTTGCCCATTCTGCTGAGGGAGAATGACCTGGCCAGAGCACGCTACTGGTTGGAGCCAGGTCTTGAAGCCAGGTTTTCTGACTCCCAGTCCAGGGTTCTTACTTACATCATCATCTTCATCATCATGTCTTTTTTTTTTTTTTTGCCTTTTACCTGCAATACCTTTTCTAATCCCTCACATCAGCCAAAGTGAGGGGCAGGCGGCTGGCAGCCAGGGAAGGCTTCCGCAAAGCACGGGGGCTGCATCTGGGAGACGGGGAGCGTGAGGGTGACAGGGCTGAGCCGGCCAGGGTGGGAGGTGAAGGCAGCTGGAGGCCAGAGGCCGGGCCAGGGTGAACCAGGGACCTGCAGCCAGCCAGCCCTGTGACCCCCAGCTCCTCTTCCCCCACCCCCAGCCTGCAGTTCCTCAGCATTAGCACCCCTGATTGGTGCTGTGGTAGGTGCTTAATAAATAGTTGTTAACTAAGCAGAGGGCTGCAGTGATGCTTCAGGGAGATAGCTGGGGCGGTGCCTGGCAAGCACAGCTGGATCTCTCTAAGCATTCGTTCCCTGAAAGCAGCTCCAGGGTGAGGGGTGATGGGCTGAGCTGCATGACCTTGGACAAGTGGCTTTGCCTCCCTGGCCTCTGTGGTCCCACTCCATCATAGCCAGCACAAAGGCTCAGGATGCACAAAGTGAGACGGAGAATGGCCTGGCGACCTGGCCGGAGCCAACTGCCCCCTAAGTGTGGGCTTCCGCCGCCTCCCTCCTCCCCAGGAGGAGCTGAGTGTGAGGTCCGCCCGGCCCAGGTTGCAGGAGATCCTGGTACTGCTGTCTGGGGCTGGGCTGGGCCTGGGGGAAGCACCCCTCTTGCCCCTGCTGTGTCTCCCATGAGCGGGGAGGGTGTGCAGGAGGGAGGGTGGCCCTCAATGCTGGCCCGTGGAGCCGGGACCTGCTGGTGCTGCAAAGGGAGTGTGAGCAATGGGGGATACTGAGTGTCAAAACTGCATCAGGTGGCCTTCCTGCCTGCCCGCCCTCCACCCCACTCCTCAGGAAGGGGCAGGGTAGGGATGGGATCGGCTGCCTTGGGTCTCCTGCCAGCTGCTGGCTTGCTGTGCCACCTTCGAGACATGCCACCACCCTGCTCTTGGCCTCAGTTTCCCTAGCTGTCAAATGACGTCTGCACTAGGGGCTCCCAGATTTTTGGACATTCACAGCATGGTAAAATGAAAAGAACAAAACAAGAAGCTTAGTAATTGGCATGGTATCTTCAATTCTTCCTTTTGCCAAGATAGTTCATTAAATTTTAAAAAGCAGCCGGCATCTCTGCTCCTCATTGTTTCCAAAAGTAAGAATGGTTAACTTCAAAAGAGTCCAAGAATATAACTTAAAGGACAGCAACTTCATTGTCTTTCTCACTTTGCTGTGCCCCGGCGGCTCGTGTTGGGAAGTTTGGGGAACCCTGAGCCTGACCACACCAAAGCTGCCACCCTGACAAAAAGCCCCAGGCAGGAGGCTGGGCAGGAGGAGGACTGGAGACTGGGAAGGGAGATGACGTAGTCGAGGTCACACAGCAAGGCGGTGACAGAGAGGCCAGGACCCGCCCCCCACCTTCCAGGCCTGCATAGCAAGGGTCTGCGGCATGGCCTGAGGTCGAGTTCTTTCTTTGCACGTTTACCTGGTGCCATTCAGTGCAAAGTGAATTAGACCCGTTCCCTGCCTTCCGGAAAAGTACAATTTAATTGTAGGCAGCATAATTCAGGCACCTAAACAGCCAGGATTTTTTGTTTGCTTCTTTTTTTTTAAAAGACTTTATTTATTTATTTCTCCCCCACCCCTCTCGTTTGTGCTCACTGTCTGCTCTCTGTGTCCGTTTGTTTTGTGCTCTCTGTATCTGCTCGTCTTTCTCTTCAGGAGGCACCGGGAACTGAACCCAGGACCTCCCATGTGGGAGAGAGGTCCTCAGTCACCTGAGCCACCTCCGCTCCCCTGTTTGTTTGCTTTTTTTTTTTTTTTAAAGATTTTATTTATTTATTCATTTATCCCCCCCTTGCTGCTTGTGCTCGCTGGGTCAGCTAACCACGCCGTGCGGGCAAGGCTTGCCTTCACCAGGAGGCCCCGGGAACCGAACCCGAGGCCCCCCATGTGGTAAACGGGAGCCCCACTGATTGAGCCACAGCCGCTTCCTGTTTGCTTTTTAAATAAAAGATCTCTATTCAGAAGAGGATAGTACTGAAACTTCAAGGTCTCTCACCCCTCTCCCTCCCTCTGCGCTCCTTTCTCTTCTGCACATTTCTCTCTGGCTGTGCAGCTTGCCCAGGAAGTCCCGGGTGACAAACAATAAGAAAACCTGACCCTCTCTGGAAGTTGTCATCCAAAAACTCAAGGCCTAGCTTTGTATTTTTTACTCTTGGGGGGAAGGTGCTGTGCGGTCAGCCCACACGTTGGCAGGTAAACTTCTGGTTCCTGTCAAACGAGTCCAAAGCAATGTTCGGGAACATTCACCAATGCTCTCACCAGCCGCGGGTCTTCCCAGGCCTCCTTCGCGGGCCTTGTCCGTGGTGGAGGGCCACAAGTCTGCGGAGCACTGTGTGCCTGGCGGAGGCCTCGCCACTTTGCCGTGGCCCAGGGCGAAGAGCAGCGGACGTTTCCGAGCACCAGGATGTGTCGGGAGTGTTGGGAGCGCAGGCAAAGCGGCCAGCCCAGGGCCTGGTGCACCGCAGCGGCCCAGGAAATGGTTGCTGCGACCTTGCAAGGAGGTGCAGGGTGATGAACTGTGCCCCGTGGGGAGGCGAGGTGGGGGTTCAGGGGTGGAGGCATCTGGGGTTGGGGTGAGTATTGAAGCTGGAAGTGAGGGTTGGGGTTGGAGTGTGTGTATTGGGGTGAGGGGGAGTGTTGGGGTTGGAAGTGGGTATTGGGGTTGGGGGTCACCCCTGCAGCTGAGGATGTGGGAAACCTTGGGGCCCACCCTGGGACATGTGATTTGACTGAGGTTCCAGTAGCTTCAGCTCAATAATGGGTAACAGTGGGCAGTGCTGGTGAGGGGAGGCCCAAGGAGTCCCCATTCCCCTGTGGCCATGGGGGACCGTCTGCCTAGAAGGCGGGAGCCTCACGGAGAGCCCTCTTCTGCAGCACCAGACGAGGGGGCCCCAGTTGCTGGGCTCGTGTCCAGCCCCTCTGGGCCTCCGTGGCCTCATCCACCCAAGGCCCAGGCTTCCACGCTTGGTCTCCTGCCTTGCTCCTGGAGACCTGTGGACAGTGGGCCCAGGGCCTGCTGGGGTGTTGGGCCGGGCACTGCTGGGCACCTTCTCCTCATGTCCAAACCCCACCCCAACCTCCATCGGAGGGAAGAGGGTGAGGCTGAAGGGCTCCTCTGCCAGGAGCACCCAGGCTTTCTTCCCGGAGCTCCGGCATGGGAGGGACCTAGCCATGCCCCCTGGGCTCCCCTGGCCTTCGATGTAAAGCGGGGGTCTGGCCCTGAGTGGTTCTAGTTTCCTCTGGCCCTGAGCCTGTGCTGCTGAGGGAGGGAGGCAGGCAGGGACAGAGGAGAGCCAGAGATGTTTAGGGAAGGAGAACAGTCCTGAGACTCTATTTGTGCCACAGGAAGCGCCCTGCCCCACCCCCCTCAGGGCTCTCGCACCTCTGGGGAGGTGGAGGGAGGGCCTGTGGTGTCCCCCAGCAAAGGTTGTAACCTAGGGCCACACCCACCAGACCTGTTAGGTCTTCAGAATAGCAGGTCTCCCTGGTGCCATCTTCCAGATGAGGAAACTGAGGCTCAGAGGGTTGAGTAACTCGCCCGAGCCACACATGGATCTGGGACTCGAACCCAAGACCCAGGGACCCAGGGGGCTCCTTTCCAAGGGAGGAAGGGAGAAGAACTCTGCGAGGGGTGGGGGCAGGCTCGCTTCCCCCTGGGCGGGGAGAGGGAGTTTCTCTGGGAAGAGGCAGGCTCTGAAGCTGTTGATCTCTAAATTACAGCGTTGGCGCGCACTGGTTGCTGCGGCAACCGAGTTGTCCTGAACCGGGGAAGTGTATAAACATTGCCACAGATGCACAATTAGATCAGGAAGAAGAATAGGACAGAAAATAGAAACTTCCAGCCTTATATAATTCTGGGCCAAAATGCTACTTGGAGCCCGGGCCCGGCCCTGCCAGCACTGGGCCCCCGGGCAGCACCATGGCTCTCTTGGGGCCCCGATGGAGAGGAGGAAGGGGGGAGGGGGGCCTGCCTTCCGTGGAGCCAGCTGGTGTGCCCGCCGCCGGGCGGGCGAGGGGCCGCCTCCGCCAAAACAGCTGGGGACACTGACAGGCGAGTCATGCCTCTCAGGCAGCAGGAAGGCAGGCAGGAGGGCGTCTGGCTATCACCAAGCTCCTATTATCGCCTTTTAGGTCCTGGGAGTAGGGATTTCTATCCCCATTTTCCCGATGAGGAAACTGAGGCTCAGAGAGGTGAAATGAGTTGCCTGAGGGGACACAATTGGGCAGTGCTTATGTCTGCCTCCCCCACTTACTCCCTCCATACCACGAACCCATGAGGGCCAAAAAGTTAGACTCACCTGGGTTTGGATCCATTACTTGCCAGCTGTGTGTCCTTGATTAGGTCACTTTCCCTCTCTGAGCCCCCATTTCTCCATCTGTGACATGGGGATAGCAATGCCTCGTGCACAGGGGCCAAAACCCCGGCCTCAGCCCCCACCATTGGCATCTCCACCTACCACAGCTCCAACAAGGTTGGGGACAGAACATGAATCTGGGGCCCGTGGGCTCAAAGCAACACTGGGAGGGAAGGGCCCAAGAGAGGAGCTCAGAGCCTGAGGCTGAGGTGGGGCTGCGGGTCGCCTGCCTGAATGTACGGGCCACATGCAGTAGGACTCTGCCATGACGGCGAGGGCCTGAATCTGCGCCGTCCAGTATGGTGGCCACAGTCACCTGTGCCTACTGAGGACTTGAAACGTGGCTAGTGGGACTGAGGAATTGAAGCCTAAAGGTTTAAATTAACTGAAACTTAGAGCCACCTGTGGCTCCCGGCTACCTTACTGGATGGTGCAGGAGGCTGTCCAGCCTCTGTGAGCTCGGAGAGGGCAGAGGCTGAACCCAAGCGGGGTCTGGAACATCCAGGGCTCCCTGGGCTGAGGGCAAGCTGGACAAAATGGCAGGAGAGGTTGCCAAGACGGGTGTCAGGAAGCTTCCGGAAAAGCCAGTAAAGAAGGGTTGGAGGAGGCAGCCTGGAGGGGCTGGGACGGAGCCCTGGATCCCGGTGGCTCAGCCTCCTGGCCCAGTGGACCCGGGGGGGCACTGGCTCAGGCCCTGAGGCTCCCTCCCTGTGCACAGAACCACCCTGAGCTGTCCCGTCCTGCTTGCCTGGCCGGAGGCTCTTCCTCTTCTGAGCGTCTCTGGGCAAGCGCCCTGCCGCCCCCGTTTCCCCAGGGCTCTCGCAGAGACCACCCCCCCACAACAGCCCTTTGCGGCCCAGCATCTCATGTGTCTGGCTTCTCCTCCCCAGGCCCTGCGTCTTCCCAGGTGACCACGCCGGCGTCAGGACATGCACGGGCACAGCCGCAACGGGCAGGCCCACGTGCCCCGGCGGAAACGCCGCAACCGCTTCGTCAAGAAGAACGGCCAATGCAACGTCTACTTCGCCAACCTGAGCAACAAGTCGCAGCGCTACATGGCGGACATCTTCACCACGTGCGTGGACACGCGCTGGCGCTACATGCTCATGATCTTCTCGGCGGCCTTCCTCGTCTCCTGGCTCTTTTTCGGCCTCCTCTTCTGGTGCATCGCCTTCTTCCACGGGGACCTGGAGGCCGGCCCGGCGGCGCCCGCGGCGGGAGGCCCGGCGGGCGGCGGAGGGGCGGCCCCGGGGGCCCCTAAGCCCTGCATCATGCACGTGAACGGCTTTCTGGGCGCCTTCCTGTTCTCGGTGGAGACGCAGACGACCATCGGCTACGGGTTCCGGTGCGTGACGGAGGAGTGCCCGCTGGCGGTCATCGCCGTGGTGGTCCAGTCCATCGTGGGCTGCGTCATCGACTCCTTCATGATCGGCACCATCATGGCCAAGATGGCGCGGCCCAAGAAGCGGGCGCAGACGCTGCTCTTCAGCCACCACGCGGTCATCTCGGTGCGCGACGGCAAGCTCTGCCTGATGTGGCGCGTGGGCAACCTGCGCAAGAGCCACATCGTGGAGGCCCACGTGCGGGCGCAGCTCATCAAGCCCTACATGACCCAGGAGGGCGAGTA
Source organism: Tolypeutes matacus (assembly GCA_026826555.1). NCBI lineage: Eukaryota > Metazoa > Chordata > Mammalia > Cingulata > Chlamyphoridae > Tolypeutes > Tolypeutes matacus. The sequence continues at coordinate 1,492,301 of JAKSZT010054301.1, read as the reverse complement.
CCTGCCGCTGGACCAGCGGGACCTCAACGTGGGCTACGACATCGGCCTGGACCGCATCTTCCTGGTGTCCCCGATCATCATCGTCCACGAGATTGACGAGGACAGCCCGCTCTACGGCATGGGCAAGGAGGAGCTGGAGTCGGAGGACTTTGAGATCGTGGTCATCCTCGAGGGCATGGTGGAGGCCACGGCCATGACCACCCAGGCCCGCAGCTCCTACCTGGCCAGCGAGATCCTGTGGGGCCACCGCTTCGAGCCCGTGGTCTTTGAGGAGAAGAGCCACTACAAGGTGGACTACTCCCGCTTCCACAAGACCTACGAGGTGGCCGGCACGCCCTGCTGCTCGGCCCGTGAGCTGCAGGAGAGCAAGATCACGGTGCTGCCCGCCCCGCCGCCCCCGCCCAGTGCCTTCTGCTACGAGAACGAGCTGGCCCTCATGAGCCAGGAGGAGGAGGAGATGGAGGAGGAGGCGGCCGCCGCCGCCGCCGCCGTGGCCGCGGGCCTGGGCCTGGAGGCGGGCTCCAAGGAGGAGGCGGGCATCATCCGCATGCTGGAGTTCGGCAGCCACCTGGACCTGGAGCGCATGCAAGCCACCCTCCCGCTGGACAACGTCTCCTACCGCAGGGAGTCGGCCATTTGACCGCCGCGCCCCGCCCCCACCGCTGCCCGCCAGAGCCTCTGCCTGGGGTGGGGGCGGGGGGCACCCCCTCCCATGCTCGGGACAGAGCCGGCCCTGGCTCCGTGGACCTCCCGGAGGGAGGTTGGGGCTTCGAGGACTGGGGGACCCCTCCCTGCTGACTCCAGAGCCCCAGTCTGGCCCGGGGCCAGGACAGCCTCAGCCCTGGCAGCCCCGGTTCCCCAGCCAGCCCCTACCCACAGGGGGCGCTGGGACCCCAGGGCCACCACCCTCTCCCCACCAACCCTTCCAGGACATGCCCCCTCTGCTCTCAGAACCTTGGGCAAGGCGACTGGACTGCTGGGGGTGGGGGTGGGCACCGCGGGGCTCTGGGGTGGGCAGAGGGTTAGTCTGGGGGGAGGGAGGGCAGGGGGTGCGTTTCTTTTGCATGACTGTGGCCTGTTGCTCATGTCTTTCTTTTGTAAATACCTATAAATGGAGAGAGATGGAGCCACCAGATCCACCTGCTGCGATTTTTACCTGCAGGACAAGGAGATGCCACCCCTCCCCGTGCACCTTTCCCGGTCCCTCAAGCCTAGCCCAGCTGGCTGGCCCCTTGAGGGCCCCGAAGCCAGCCGTCTTGCTCCCTGGATGGTGTTGGGTTTGGGAGCTAAGGCGGGACCCTGGAGGGGCAGGACGAGGCCTGTCCCTCCCTTTGGTCCCTCTGCGCCCCCAGCCCTAGCCCAGATGGACAATGAAGTTTTTAACTATATATTTTTAATAAAGTATATGGTCCAGTAGGGGTAAGGTGGTTGAAGGTGGAGGAGTGGGAAGGAAGGAGAGAGAGCAAGAGTGAGAGTGAGACAGAGAGAGAGAGAGAGAGAGAGAGAGAGTGAGAGAGAGAGGGAGAGGGAGAGGGAGAGGGAGATCAACACGTTGTTGAGAGACAGTGGGCGGGTCCCTTTCTGAGAGACTGACCTCTGCGGGAACTTCATCACCTGCCATTCTCCTTCCTGGGAGGCAATGGGAAGGGCTCTGAGTTGGCGTCCAGGGACCTGGGTTCATTCAAGTCCGAGCTTTGCCACTTGCTAGTGTGTGACTGTCAGCTTGGTTGTAAATCACACTGCCAGGATGGAATCTGTGGCCATGCTTGTCCATCTGTCACAGACCCTGTGAGTTTGAGTGTCCCTTGTAGCTTTACTGCTATTTTACATGCCAACTGTGTGCCCGGAAGGAGAGGGCACAGGAATCTTCTAGGCAAAGATGCCAGCTACCTCGGGAAACACAGGCAACCAGCAGCTCGCCCTCTGTGAAGTGCTGTGAATGGTTTGGTGAATGACCACATAGTGCCAGCACCGGCAACATGGCTGCCGCTTGGGTAAACCACCGCGCCTCCCACGTGCTTTAACAGTTGGCCTGAGACCTCTTTCCTGGAGAAAGAAGCTGCCCAGAGAGCCGAGTGTCCCTCCCCCTAAATTACTCATCATGCCTTTCATTTGCATAACACCTTTCACATCCTTTAATTCACCCTTACCAAACTCCAAGAGGTAGTTGGGACAAAGATTAAGATCCCATTTCACAAAGGAGGAAACTGAGGCCCAGAAAACTAAGGAGCTGGCTTGAACGGAGGCAAGGACTGTCAGGCGCAGAGGGGCCTGCTTGCCCTTCACTCCCCCCTCCCCCAGCCATATGTCTCTGAATACCCAGAGGGCACCTGTGACCTTTGGGGGCCACTGAGGGCCTGTGGGGGTTCACCCAGCAGGACAGAAGCTCAGCAGCCCACCTGCCCATGCTCTGAGGGGCCCTTGGTGCCCTTCTGCCAGGCAAGAGCACCCCTGGGTCTCACCTCCACCCCAGGGACTTCTAGAGAGTCCCTTCCATCCAGCCCTACAGGTCCCTGGGAGGACGTCCCTGCCCCCACCTCCTCCAGCCTGTAGCCCTCTCCTTGGGCCCTGGGCAGCCACTGAGGAGGGCCTCAGGCTCAGGCACTCTCAGGCAACCGGAACACATCTGCGGGAAGCCAGAGCTTGGGGTGGGGAAGGGGGTGCACGTAGGGCCCACCCACTCATCCAGAGTGATGTGGGGCATTTCAAGGTCCCTTCTCCATCACCGGTTTGCAGCAGTCATTCCTTGAGGAGAGGCCTTGTCTCGTTAACCTGCAAGTGTGATGGGGGTTGGGGGTGGGTGGGTGACGGGACATGGGATTGGCAAGTTTATTTAGTTATTTGTTTTTGAGGTACCAGGGCTGGGGATTGAACCCGGGGACCCTGTGTGTGGGAAGCCGGTGCTCAACCACTGAGCTACATTGACTTCCCTGAGTTGGTTGTTTCGTTTGCTTGTTTGCTTTTGTTTTTAGGAGGCACCGGGGAACGAACCCGGGACCTCCCATGTGGGAAGCAGGTGCTCAATCCCTTGAGCCACATCCGCTCCCCAAGGATAAGCAAGTTTTGACAAGAGCCCAAAGCAAGGGCCCAAGCAGAGTCCAGGGGAGCCCTGGGGCGGGCACAGGCGGGGGGGCCGCAGGGGCCTGAGACCCAGCGAGCGCACAGCTGCAGGGAGGCTCGCTGCAAACTCCTGCTCACTCTGCACTGCGCTGACTCACCTTCCCTCTCCCACCTGTTTCCCTTTCCCAGCCCTCCCACCTGCCTCTGCTGGCAGACAGCTCCTCTGATCTCCCCCACCCCACTCGGGGCTTCAGGCTGCACAGAATAGGATCAGGAAACCTCAGCATCTGCGGGTGCCAGAACCTCACATACCACCGAGCTTGGGGGTCACAGAAACTGGAGCTGGCCAAGGGGGCCAGAGAGGGTGCCCCAAGCTCTTCCTTACCCCCAACTTCCCTGCAGACCTGCCCTCTCTCTTGCCACCCTTTAGTCACAGCACCAGCGGGAAGCGGTGGGCGGCAGGGAGGAAAGAAGGGTTTATCAGGTGGGAGAAGGGAAAAAGAGACCTGGAAAGGGTGAGGGCAGGAGAGAGAGAGTAAGAGGGTGTGGCCTAAAGGGAGCAGAGCCCCCCAGCATCCCACCATTCAGGCAGAATTCTTGTGGGGTCACCAAGGATTCCTTCCTGCTGGCTTCTGAAAATCATATTTTCCTTATGAACTTAAGTAGCCTAAAGAAAAATAGAAATGAACCTCGTCCAAGTCTCTCCCTCTCCTTCTTAGTCCTTTGCTAGCCCCCACGGCTGTGGTCAAAGGACTCCAAAGCCTGCGTCTGGATTTTCTCACTGTAGTTTTTTGCTAGTTACTGACTTTCCCAGGTTTGACAGGTTGTTCCTATTTTGCATTTTTTAATGACGACATAATGTCATAAAATCACGGAGCTCAGCAGTCTTTACGGATGGTGTAGTCCAAGCCCTCATTTTACAGATTGGGAAACTGAGGCCTAGAGGGGTAACCTTGTACCCAGCTCTCCTGGCTCCCAGCCCGGTGCCCTTTCCATCACTACACTGAGGACCAGCTACATAATTTTCAGGGTCCACTGAAAAGTGAAAAGGTGGTCCTTGGTTTAAAAAGGAGGAAAACGTGCTATTAAAAGTACTAAACTGTAAAGCTTTTTCCATTTTTCCCCATACTTCTTCTGCTCAGGGGCATGCTCCTTTGTCCTATCTGGACTTCATCTACAAAACCCAAGTTCAAAGATATAATTATTAAGAATGTCAGGGCAGAGACAGCAGAGCATGAACCCAGCCTGGGGCCCTCCCAGGAAGCTGCGCCTCTGATGAGCACTTTGGCCTAATCTTTCCTCTCCTCTTGGGCAATGGATGAATCCCAACTTTTCTCCACAATACACAATTCTGAGATAAACAACTTTGTGCAGTTTCCACCCCCCACCCCGGTTTTTTTTTTTTTTTCTTGTGACTATTTGCTCAGGCTAAATACTACGTAAAAATGCTGGCAGAATTTTGGGCTATGTCAGCAAGACCCTCTTCAGATGCAATCCCCAGCATCCGACTCTTTCCTCAAGGACAGTGTCCACCTGGGTTCTGAGGTTTGGAAAGGGGAGGAGCTTCAAAGCCAAGCCCCACCTCTACCCCACAGCTTCTCAAGGGGCTCCCTGTTGAGAAGGTGGGAGCAGGTGAGGAAGAATGGCGGTCACTGGGCCCTGGTGATGGCACAGGGACCTGGGGCCAGGAGCACTGGCCTTTACCTCCATATTTATAGAGAGGAAAGCTCATGGAGGGGAGAGCCATGGCTTGAGTTCTGCCTCTGCCGCTTACTAGTTGTGTGACTTTGGACTAATTACTCTATGTCTCTGAGCCTGTTTTCTCATCTGTAAAAGGGGGCCATTCATATCTATCTCACATGTTACATGGAACAAATGAGATCCCATTTGTGACCAGGCATGTCATGGTGTCAGGCACATTATTGAACCCAAATAAATATAAAGTGCCTTCTGAAAAGGATTTTGATGGGGCTTACAAAATAAGACACAGATAGTTTAAAAACTGACCCTCTGAGCTTCCTGGTAGCCAAGGCAAAAAGGGAAACCAGATACATTCTTCAGCTCTCAGTATATGAAGACAGAAAGGCTGAAGAAGGGGCTTGGGTTCTGACTCACTGTGTGATTCTGAGTAACCTCTTCCCTTGTCTGGGCCGCAATCGCCTCCATCTTCAAAGTTAGGGGATTGGACCTAATAACCTCCAGGGCCCTGACATGTCTCACAAACTAGGATTCTATTCCTGTGTCCTTCAGAGGATGGCAGGAAGCCTTGGAGAGAGGGTATGGATGGACATAACCGGCACTTGGAAAAATTGGGAGGATGTTCAAGTCTATCTTTGCCCCCGCCTGAATCACTACCAACCTCCAGGGCCTACCTGTCACTCCATTCATTAACTGCCTCTAATCTGGTGTAAAAATCCCCCCAACCAAAGGCAATTGCCTGGAACCTGGTCATCAGCTCATGCATCAGTCCCACCCATTACAGATTTCAAAGGGCTTTTGTGTCATTCATTCATGCATTCATTCAACAAAGATTTGTTGAGCACCTACTATGAGCAAGGAAGGTCCTGTTCTAAGAGCTGGGGATATGGCAGTGAACCAAGCAGACAAAGATGCAGCCGGGGCCTGGGCCTCAGCCCTTTCCCCCTGGGGTGCGGTGTTGGGAAAGCCCTGGGCTGGGCCCTGCTGCAAATGCCAGTAGGACCCGGGGCAAGTCTCTGCCACTCTCTGCTCAGGCCCAGGACTCCTTGGCTACTGTCACCACAACTGTCCACTGTGGCTGCGGGTGCTATGGCCACGGACACGTAGGCCAGAGCCCTGCTGGGTGGAGTTCCTTCTTAGCTCTCACAGACTCCACAGTGAGTGCCCTACTACAGGGGAGAAGACTGAGGCACAGAGAGGGGGGTGGCTCACATCACACAGAGGGGTGGGTACAGAGACTCAGCCAGAGCCCGGCACCTGACCCCTAGCCCGTCACCAGGTTACCTCCTCCTGGGTCCTCCTTTCCAGGACCCCTTGGAATGAGGGTCCTGAGGCCAGTGCTTGCTGGGGGCTTCCTGCCAAGCAGAGCAAAGGCTCAGCTCCCTGTCCTCCCCTCTCTCCCTCCAGGACTGTTTCCAGGCCTGTCCGAACCCCTTCCTTTCTCTCCTCCACCTGGGCCTCCCTGTCAGCACCTGGGGGCTAAGGATGAGTCCACAGAGGTGGGAGAGGGTTCAGGAAGAGGTGACAGTGCAGGGAGGAATGGAGGGGACACTATACTGAGTGGAGCGGGCGACAGAGACGGAGGAAGAGAGGGAGGTTCTTAGAGGAGGAGAGAAGAGACACAGACAGGGAGACTGAGAGAGACAGTGACAGAGTCAGAGAAAGAGAGACAGTGGCTAAGAGAGGGAGCCTTGCAGAGGGGGGAGGTGTGGGGAGAGCCAGAGAGCAGAGAGAGAACCTGGAACCAGCAGAGAGAAGAGTCACTCTGAAGGCAAGAGACCGAGACGCACACACCAATCAGTGTAGCGAGCCACAGGTGGGTTGGGGTGGGGAGACACAATGTGGATGGGGAGATGGCGTGTTTGTGGGGAAGCAGCTGGAGAAATCCACAGTCCAGTGCCTGCAGCCAGCCAGGCAGGGGGGAGAGTGGGCATTAGAAACAAGGGGAGGGGGCCTTTAGGAAAATCAGCTTCAGAAGCCTGGGGAGACCCCTCCATCATGGGCTGCGGAGGAGGGGTTCCAGGCCTGAAAGAGGGGTGCCCCCGAGGAGAACCTCTGGAGGTTCTGAGTGGGGGTGAGCTGCCCCCTAGAAAACCCAGAGAGAATTCACGAGAACTCAGAGGCCTGGCTAGCCCTGCAGAGGTAGCAGCTGACCAGGGGCATCTGCCAGGCAGCCCTCGCCCACCCTGAGGAGGCTTTTGCCAGGGGCTGGGCCTGAAGCTACCAAACCCAGCACTCACAGAGCTCCCCAAGCTGCATGGGTGCTGGGGGCGAAGGAACAGCCAGGCACCAATCCTGGCTCAGCAGCTGTCTGACCTGGGCCGTTTCCTTACCTGAGAGGTGGGGACACTGATGTCTGTCCTTGGAAATGTCATTCAAGACCTGTGGGGTGAAGACGGGCAGCAGCTCTGATCTCACCCTGGCCCTTGCCCAGCACACACTCCCCACCCAGCCTCTTGCTACAGTTTGAAGTTAATCTCGACGATCTCTTGTGCGATCACAGAAACAATTAAATGCACGCACTTTATAGGTTCCAAAGCCCCTCTACCTTTGCTTTCACATTTGACATCCCCCATAATATAGGGCAATTCTATTATTACCCCCATTTTACAGATGAAGAGGCTCAGAGAAATGTGTCTTACCCAAGGTCATGCCATAAATCAGTGGAACTGGGGCTTTACCCGAGGCTTCCCACCCTTACAGCAGGTGGTTTCTCAGCCCCTGAGCCATAGCTGGGTTTGGCTGATAGGAAAGCGAGGCTGGGGAAGGGGGGTGCATGGTGCTTGGGTGGGGGGGCAGGCTAGTTATTGGGGGCCTAGGCCGGGCGAGGAGGTGAGGTCAGCAGACTGAAGGTCTGCGGCCTTTTCCTGTAGGCAGTGGGGAGCCACGGGTGGTCCTGGAGCAGAGGACTGAGTGGTGGAGGTGGCATTCAGGCCGCTGCACGGGGCGGCTGAGTGGGTTGGATTGGGGGTGTGCAGGGATGGGAAGAGTGCCAGCCACAGGCATCCTCACAGCCTCAGCCCCTCCAGGTCTCCGGGACCTCCGAAGGAAGTCAAAAAGGGGCAGCAGGAACAGGAGGGGCAGGTTTCCAGGCTCAGCAATGAGACAGGCAGGACCAAGGAAACTGCCAGAGGAGCCACAGTAGGCCATGCTGCAGGATGGCATAAAGACGGGGAAATGGAAGGGATGACAGGTGAGCAGAGGGAGGACATGGGCAATTGAGCATGATGCACGGCACAGGGGGAAACCTACGGAGAGGCTGGACGAGGCTATTTCTGGCCCAGCCTCTGCAGGAAAGGAACCAGTAAGGAGGGGGCTGGAAATGGAAGGGGACAGCCAGGTGGGGGGCCCCAGGGGCTGGGAGGAGAAATCAGGCTGCCAAGGTGTGCCCAGCGGGCTCTGGTGCAGCACGAAGGCAGCACAGAAAGGACACGGCCCTGGAGCCTGGAAGTCTGGGTGAGGGGCCCAACTGTGTCCCTTCCCCTGTGGGTAACCCCAAGTGAGCTGCTTCCCCCTCTGGGGGCTTCATCTGTGAAAACAGCATGACCATAGTCCCCGTTTCCCAGGGCGACAGGCAGACCAAGAGGCGTAATGCAAACACCACCACACCACTCCGGGCATGGAGTCCAGGCTCAGGAAAGGCGCGTTCCTGCTCTTCCTTGGCCACAGGTGGGCTGCACTTAAAGGTCTGGAGAATGGGTTTGCTAGAGGCGGCAGGCAGAGGAAGGGCCAGCCCAGGAGCCATGGCACAGAAGTCAGAGGTGGGCCAGCCCTTTGGGACTTGACCCCATCTTCTGCAATTACAAATGGGGAGACTGAGGTCCAGAGAGAAGGGACTTGCCTGCAGTCACACAGTAACTCAGATGCCCAACCAGAGCCAGAACATTCTAGACTTGATCCTTTATTGCCTTAGGTCCATCTGTGAAATGGGATGACAACGGCCTCCTGCCAGACTCAGGGGCTCATAGGGTAAGTGCTCTAGAAACGGGTGCCCCCTCTGCCTGTCCAGGGCAGGCTCACGCTCCCGTACAGTCTGGCTCAGGAGCACCATCTCAGGCACCGTGCAGACTTGCGGTGAGTTCTGGCTGTGCCACTTGCAGCTGAGTGACCCTGGACGAGCGACTTGGCCCCTCTGAACCTCAGCCTGTTCCGCTGTGCGATGAGGGAAGCCCAGCCCCCACCTCACGGGATTGCTGGGAGGACTGAGGGAGACAGTGTATGATAGAGGCGGCATCGGGCCCCTGGCTGCCTTGGCAGCTGCCGCCCTCTCCTGCGTCTCGGCCTGCACCCCTCTGCCTCGCACCCCACCATCAGTGCCCACACCTTGCCGCTCCCGCGTGGGTGCAGGGCCAGGCCTTGAAGAGATGGAAGCAACCTTTCCCGTCTGGCAGGAAAGTGACTCCAGCTCGCCTCAGGCCCCAAAATAGAGTCCTATTTTAGCTTCCAGCTCCACCACGGAGAGGCCCAGAGTGTGGCGCGAGGGCGTTTGGCTGCTGAAGGCCTGTGCCAACCACCTCCCTCCCTTTGCCAACCCTACCCCCCCACCCCCCAGTTCTGACACCACTGCCAAGCTGTGCCCTCTGGCTTCTCCTGCCTCCTGGTAACTGCTCTCTGTCTTGGGCACTCAAATCCCTGCACCAAAGCTGGGCTGCCTGTTCCTCCTGGCTTGGTTCCAGGATCTCAATTCCACCTGGACACCTTTTCTCCCATAGAGCCCAGGGCCATCATGCAAACCAAGATCCCAGAATTCTCCAGTGTGTTGTTCAAATTAGTTCTCCATCTTTCTACAGCCCCATCCCAGGGAGAACAGAAGTTCTCTGGGGGGGGCAGAAGAAGGGACATGAAGATTGCTCATTAGGATCAGAGTCATAAAACTTATGCATTCAACCCACAGAACCTTCTCTCTGAGTGCTACCGTTTCCCACCTCAGACCCTTTGCACCTGTGGTTCCCCCACCTAAAATGCCCTTCTAGTTCATCTCCAGATGGGATTTGAACCCACGCTGCCTGGATCCAGAATGCCTGCTCATGGTCACTCTATGGATACTTGGGAAGAACATCCAAGCAGAGAGACTGGCACGTGCAAAAGCATGGCCAAGTGAAAGAGGGGCCAGCTATCCCTGGGCAGAATGCTTTTGGTTTTCTTGAGATGCTTGAGGACTTCATTCCTTCCCCCTATTTTACAGATAAGAAACTAAGGCACAGGCAAGTGAAGGACCTTGCCCGAGATTATATGACTAGTCAGTGACAAGCTGGAATTTGAAGACTGCTGGTCTGTCTCCAGGGTCCACACCCTGCGCCCTCATTCCTGGCCTCTGGGCAGGGGCTCAGAAGATGTTTGCTAGATGAGGGAAATGAAGGAACGTGTTTTTGGGGACCGACCTGGACTCTAACCCGCAGGGCCACTGCCAGCCAACTGCATCTTGGGGCAAATCACCCTGCTCAGCCCCGCTGCCTCACCTGCAAAAGTGGAGCTGAGACCTCCTACCCTGGTGAAGGCAGGGTGTTGGAAGGGGCGGACCGCTTGGGGACCTTCAATCCTCAGATCCTGGATCTGGTGAGTCAGCAGAGGGGAGGGGTGGTGGAGGGGGGAACCTGCCTGTGGAGCACAGGGGAGGCAGGACTGGAAGGCTGGGGGTGCTTCTGCTGCATTCCAGAGCACAAGCCAAAGGTCAGTCAGCTCCTTTCCGTTAAAGGTGAGGCTAAGAACGCAAGCACGGGCTCCAGAGGCCCCTGGGCCCTCTCAGCTTCCAGCACAGTAAAGCAGAGATTCTCTGCCAGTTCCAAACAGGGTCCCAGAATCCAACCTCATTGGGCATGCTTGGCTCACGTGCTTCCCAGATGCAATCCCCGCAGGGGAGTGGACTGCTCTGATTGGCCAGGCTTGAGCGGCAGGTGTGGGGAGAGTTCTGAGGAGCCTGGGGTGGAGTGAGGGGGAGGTCAGAGGGGCTGAGAGCCTGGGGCCAGAGAGGACCGCGGCCAGCTGGGTCGGGGCCAGGGCGCAGAGCGGGCGCCAGCCCCGCCGCAGCTCTGCTCCTTAGACGGGCGGAGAGTGTGGCGGGCTTAAGCGCGTAGCTAATGGCACTTGTCATTTTGATCCCCATCCTTCAAAGGGCCCCGTCGCTCGCACGTGCTGGCTCTGGCTCGGGAGCAGGCGGCTGGCCAAGGCCCAGGCGAGCAGTCGGGCTCAGCAACTAGAATGGCCTGCCCGGACCCCGAGGCTGGTCAGGGCCGGGGGGTGGGGGGATGGCACTTCCTCGCCTCGGTGTTCCCTCCTGCCCTTCTCCCCGCCTTAGGGAGGTCCATGCCGGGCCGGCCAGCTAACCGGTGCCCCTCGCCTCCGCCGAGCTCCCTGCCCCACCGCGCCGCCCTGTGGCGGCCTCGGGCACTGCAGGCTGCGGGCGCCCGCCGGGCGTGGCCCCTCGCGGAGGCCCCCGACCCCGACGGCTCCCGGGACTCCGCCTGCGACAGCGCTGAGCCTCGCGCCCTGCCCGGGCCTCTCTCCGCCTGCAAACCTGCCCACAGCCCTCACGCCTTTCCGCACGAGCGCCCAGGGGACACCCGCCGTGGGCCGTCCGTGCCGGGCGCCTGGGGCAGCCTCCGTAGGGCTCCGCCACCCGCGCCGAGGCAGGAGTCCCCACGCTCGCGGGCGGAGCGCGCTCCTCGGGCACCCCGAGGGGGAGGGCGCGGGTGGAGGAAGCGGGTGGCGGGGCCTCAGCCTGGACGTGACCCGCCCCTGCCCCAGCAGGCTGCCTCCCTCCACCCACCCTCGGGGGCGCCCGGGTTTGCCAAGCGCCTTTCGCAGACACCGTCCAGCCCGGCGGGGCTCCCGGCTCCCCAGACGCCGCGCTCCAAGGCGCTCTAGCCACACTGAGCACTTCACGCGCGGCGGTGTCTAAATTCAGGTGGTTGTAAACGCAAAACACACGCGTTTTTGTACTAAGCAAAGGCTTAGTACATAAAAAAAAAAAAAAAAAAAAAAAAAAAGGAAAATCTCTCTATTAACTTTTATCTTGTTTACATGTTAAAGTGGCATTTTTTTGGATATACTGGGTTAACCGGTATAACTAAAATTAGTTTCACCTGTTTCTTTTTATTTTATTTTTTTTCTTTCTTTCTTAAGTAGTATCGGCCGGGACCTCATAGATGCGAAGCAGTTGCTCAACCACTGAGCTACATCCGCTCCCCTGCATTTTTACAAGCCCTCTTAAAGGATTCTGCTGCCCACCAAATTCTGAGAGTTTAAGCCTCACGGATGTGCCTGGCTTGTTCAGGATCTGCATGGGGTCTGCTTAGCACACAGTAGTTACTCATTAAGTATTTTTGAGTAAATTATCTCATCCAGTCCTCATGGCAGATAGAGGAGATGGCATTGTCAAAAATTAAAACTATGGAGTTCTATGCACCTGCTAAAAAGCCAAAATGAGCCCATATACACAGAGAGGAAAGATGCCCAGTACAGAGTTAAAGAACATTATCTATATAATGCCATTACACAAAAACAATTTTATATAAAGGACAATTTATTTCAAGAAATAAATTGCAAGAAAAATAAAAGAGCTGTAAAGTGGAACCTATAGATTAAAAGACACATCTACCACTCACAATCTGTGGACTTTATTTAGATCCCACACTGTAAGTTTGATGATGATAGGAAATTATTTTTGTAGAGGTGGTAATGATACTTGGCTTATGTCTTTTTTTAAGAGTCCTTATCTTTTAGAGATACATATTCAAATATTAAGGCATTAATATATGTGACATGTGATGGGGGAGTCGGTGGTGGTAAACGTCTTGATTTGGTATATGTTTAATCTGGCTGATAAATACACAAGGATTCATTTTATACTATGCCATACTTTTATTTCTGTATATTTTTTAAAGTTTCCATAATAAAAATATATTTTTAAGAAATTGACTAAACTGTCGCTGAAGCCAACTGGTAGTTTGGAAGTGACTTGATTCAAATAAAAGGAAAAGGGGAGGCAAATAAATTGTCCTTTGTCTAGGACAAATATTTATCACTATCTCACAACTGACAAACTAGACTTAAAGGCAAAAGCATTATTAGAGACAAAGAAGGGATATATAACTCCAAAAAGTTAAAACTATTCTAAACTCATATACACTTGATAATATGACCTCAAAATATATAAAGCAAAATGCAGAGACATGAACAAATCTATTAACAAAATTAGAGATTTTATAACAACTCTTTCAGTAACTGGTACAACAAGAAGGTAAAATAATTACAAAGGATAGAGAAGAGATAAACAAGACAGATAATATCATTAGTAATCAGGAAAATTCAAATTAAAGCCACAATTTGGGAGGGGATGGAGCTCAGTTGGTTGAGTGCCTGCTTTCCATGTACGAGGTCCCGGGTTTGATCCCCGGTACCACACACACACACAAAAAAACTATTTTGGGAGCAGATGTGGCTCAAGCGATTCTGTGCCTGCTTCCCACATGGGAGGTCCTAGGTTTGGCTCCCGGTGCCTCCTGAAAAAATAAACAAGCAAAACAAACAAAAAACCATCTCAGGAAAGCCGATGTGGCTCAGTGGTTGAGTGCCAGCTTCCCACATATGAGGTCCTGGGTTCAATCCCCAGCCCCTGGTACCCGAAAAAAAAAAAAAAGCCACAATGAGTTGGAATTTCACTCCCACTAGCTTGGCAGAAATTATAAAGTTAACAATTTCAGATTTGGCAAGGATATGGATCAGATCTCCTTGGAAAGGTTTATCTGTGCCCAGTAAAGTTGAACATGCACACACTATGACAGCAATTCTCATCCTAAACTTATTATTTAAGGATACATATATATGGTCAATCTGTAAGGGAAATCAAAGAGATGAGTAACACAAAAATCAGGATGGTGGTGAGCTCTGGGGAGGGGGAGTACAGCTGGGAAAGAAGCTTCTAAGATGTTGGGAATTTTTAATGGGTGGTGAGTCCATGAGTGTCTGTTTTGTTTATCTTTAAATCGTGTATCTCTTGCATGTGTATCTTACAAAAAAATGCTCTGCCTATATATTTGCACCAATCTCTGTCAATGCACAAGAGGTCTGGAAGGAGACCCCGGACTGTTCTCAGTGGCTCCTCCTGGACAGTGGGATTTTGGCTGGGGGGAGGGGGGAAAAGGATGGGATTTGTTTTATTTAAATATTTCTGGATTGCTTAAATGTTTTTAAAATAAGTGTGTATGACAGGTGATTTTTAAAGGCCCAGTTAAAGCAAGTGATGCAAAACGAAACCCAAATAGCATTAATATGAGCTGAGTGAGAATACCACAAGGAGGCAGGTTGGGGTGGAAAGAGCCACCTCCTTCTGGCGAGTCATGTGGTCTCCCTGAGGCTCAGTAAGATGGGCCGAATGGGGGCCCTGTCTCGGGGTTTCTGGGGGCCTGGGCGGCATGGCCTGGCTCAGTGCTGGGCACATAGTGCCTGTTCAGTACGAAGTGTTTGGGAAGTTCCGTGGAGGGGGACCGAGGGAGTGGGGAGTGGGAGCAGACTTTCAGATGTGGCTGGGGAGGGCTTCCCAAGGCCGTGACGTGGGAGCCAGGCCTGGGGGCCAGAGATCGTGGATGACATGTTGGGCTGGGGGCTGGGGTCAGGAGGAGGGAGCTTGTCCAGGCCAGCCAGGTCTGGGGACCGCGTGAAGAGGGGACAAGCTTTCCTCAGGACCAAGCAGAAATAAGGATAAAGGCTAATAAGGGCTTTATTTAGACCTGGGGGCGTCATGCAAATTTATGCAAAACATAAACAATTGAGCCTGACTGGGCAGCCGTGGGAAGAGGATCCAGCTGGTGGTGATTTTGTTCCTAAAGTGTGGTCCAGGGCCACCTGTGACAGAATCACCTGGGAAGCTGGTCCTGGTCCCCCACCTCCCCCAGACCTGCTGCCTCCCTCCTCTGGGGCTGCTGCCCAGGAGTCTGCATGTTTAAGGAGCTCCCCAGGTGACTATTTACTTACACATTCATTTACTGAAAGATCACATGGTAATGCATTATAATTATAACACATTATAATATATGCACATTGTAATATAAATACAAACATTCAAACAGAAGAGGAAGTCTCCTGCCCACCTGGCTCTCCTCCCCTATGCCCGTGGGCAACCAGCATTACCAGTTCCCAGGGTGGCCTTCTGGAAGGTACGCTGCACATCGCAGCTGATTCAGCTTCTGACTTTTCAGAGCCACAGCGTCTTAGGTCTTAGGGTGACGCCCTGGATCACTCACAAACTGTCGCTCACTCGCATCTTTGTTCACTCAGATGTCACAAGGTGTCTGCTGACTGCAGGGCCCGTGCCAGGCACAGGGGAGGCTGCCGAGGCGGGGAGACCCTGGCCCTGCCCCCGGGAGCTCACATAAGAGGGGGAGCTGGGGACACAGGGCAGCAGAGCCCAGTGGGTAGACAAGATGCCTGCATTCAACAGGAACCTCCCCGCCGAGCCTCCATTTCCTCATCTGTAAATTGGGTAGTAATGGTACCTGCTTCACAGGGCAGTGATGCTTGGGGTCAAGGTCAAGGCTCTCATCTAATGATGGGCACTGAACAGGTGCCCCAGTGCATGCTGGTTTCCTTCCAGATGGCAGAGCCTGGGCCACAGCAGAGGCAATGGGAACCAGGAGCTTTTTCAGGCCTGGGCTGGCCAGTGCTTGGGGCTGAGGGGCGTGAGTTGACAACAGGAAGGGAAACCCACTATCCCTCCCTGCCCCCAGGGAGAGAGTTTTTGGTGGTCCCCAAGGAGGTGGGGGACCCCAGCAGCAAGCATCTCCTGTGCTCACTCTGGGTCTCTCCCTGACCTTTGAGCCCACTTCTTCCAGGCAGCTTTCCTGATTGCTCCAAGCAGGGGGGGAGGGAAGGTTGACTATGCTCAGCACTTTCAGTGTTTGAATCTGATTTCATCCCCCCCAAGCCCTGGAGAGAGGTTTTCCTATCATTTTACAGATGGGGCAATCGAGGCTCAGAGGGGTGGGAATCAGTGGCCACGCATCTGTCTCCTTGGGGGCTCTGACTCCTCCCCGTGGGCCTGAGCTCACGGGCTGTGGGAGGGCTGGGAGCTGCTCCCTCAGTTCAGACACTCCTCCCTGGGTGGCGCTGGGTGACGCGGGCTGCTCTCCTCTCTTCTGTGGGCCTCAGCGATCTCATCTGTCAAACGGGGTCTTGCCAGCCACACAGGGAGGATGCGAGGCCATCGCAGCACTTCCAGGCCGTCCTGGGCCTCTGCCCCTGGCCTCCCCACACTCCTCCAGCTCAGCAAGCCCCAAACAAGCACGACACCCCCTCCTCACCTGCCTCTGCCATGCCTTCCGGCCCCTCTATCCCCCACCTCCCGGGCTAGGGCCCTGAGCACCTCCCTCAAAGCCTCCCTCTTCTCACCCCCACCTGCAGTCACGAAGTCCTGCAGCTTCTCCCCGCTGGCAGGCACCCCCACAAAGCTGAGAGCTCCCCAAGGATGGGCCCAGGGTGAGCTCAGCTCGGAGGACGGTGGCGGCAGGAGAGCGGGCACACGCCTCAGCAGCAGGTGCTGCTGGGAGCTGCGGGCCATCCTGGTCGGCTCTGCCTGGGCTCTGCCCAGTGGCTGGAAGCCCCCTTTCAGGTTCACACCAAGTTGCTGGCAGAGCTGGGTGCTGGCCACTTTCTGTCCCCAGTCCCTCCACCACCCAATAGGGTGGCTATGTGTCCTGGGCTGGGCTGGGCTGGGCAGAAGGCCCTGGCTATGGTGGGGGCTCAGAAAACACCTGCCAGGTTTAATGTTGGCACTAAGTCCATGAACGAGAGGTTTCTGGCTTCACATGCTGGGAAATGGAAGGGGGTGGCGGTTTCCTAGTCCCAGCTTTCATCTTTCTCACCCCACCGTCACCTCTGTTGTCACAGCTGTGTACCTCCAAACTATTTTCACATAATATGTTTTTATGTCAACTCATTTTTCTGCTTAAACAAATTTGTTTTAAAAGAAAACTTTATACCCCTCCTCTAAGCGGAAGCCGCTGCTAACCTGCCATAACAGCAGGTGAAGGTGGAAATAAATGCAATAAAGTCAAACAAGGTGTTTGCGTTCCAGCCCATAATGGAGATCAGAAGTTGCCGTGGACTGCCGGCACCAGACAGAGACTTTCTCCAGGCCCGTCCAAGGCATGGAGAGAGCCTCAAAGAAGAAACTCTCACCGTGTGACAACCTTGTGCCACTGCAAACCTGGTCCTGGGATTCCAGACATTGATCCTACACTTGGGAGGCACAGTTCCAGCCCAAACTGTGTGGCAGGGCAGGGGTGAGGCTGAGCACAGCCACCGGGAACCAGGGCCAGCGGCTCTGAAGGCCATCTCAGTCCTCAGCACTGTGTGTGTGGGGAGGTGGGGCCACCAGTTTGTCC
Organism: Tolypeutes matacus; assembly: GCA_026826555.1. Lineage (NCBI taxonomy): Eukaryota > Metazoa > Chordata > Mammalia > Cingulata > Chlamyphoridae > Tolypeutes > Tolypeutes matacus. The sequence continues at coordinate 1,475,163 of JAKSZT010054301.1, read as the reverse complement.
CTTGAGGTGAGAAATGCAGGCTCAGAGAGGTGAAGGGACTTGCTGGAGTCTCCCAGCTACTGAGGCCTGGAATCCGGCTCTGCCATGTTCCCACTCTACTATTTTCAGGCCTAGCCTGGGCCCCTCCAAGGCAGGACACTCGTGGCCACCTGTTCAAGTGACACCGCCTCCGAAATGCGAACCTGATTTCCCATTCGTAAGTGGAGCCGTTTAGGGCCCTCTTCCGGGTCGCAGGAACGGACCGAGAGCCCCAGGCGGGCAGGGCATGTCTCACCTCTGCCCGGGCTCCTCGGCCCGCCCGGGGCTTGGCATCCAGAAGCGTCCCCACGTGACCCGGACCCGGCGGCGCCGCCACGACCCGCCTGCAGCTGCTGCGGAGGCCACACGAGGGCAGCAGGCGAGCGCCGGCGCGCTGCCCGCCGCCTGAGTTCTGGCTTGGCCCTGAGGGCCCACCAGCCCCGGGGAGGCTGGGGAGAGAGCGGGCCGGGAGAAGAGGAACCTGTGTCTGGGTCTGGCCTGTCGCCGACTCCACGCTGGGACCTTGAGCAGATCGCGTCACCCCAGAAGCCTCAGTTTTCCCGTCTGTCAAATGGACGAGGCTGTCTGCAAGGACCTTTTCGACCCTGGCCATCCCCGAGAGAGCTTTAGTAACAAATGGAAAGGGGACAGTTGTGCATGCGTGTCCCTGCTTACAAAGCTAGGTCTCACCTTGATCTTACAAAAGCCTAACGAGGGGAGTGGGCGGAGCTCAGTGGCTGAGCACCTGCTTCCCATATAGGGGGTCTAGGGTTCAATTCCCCTTGCCTCCTGAAAAAACAAAACAAAACAAGCCCGGATGGAACAGAGCAGCCAGGAGGGGCACACTTGAGGCCACATCCTGAGATCACATCTAACGCCAAACCCAAGTCCTGGCCTATGGAGCTCCCCAGGCTCAGATGGGGAAACTGAGGCCCACACGCCAGACTGAGGCGGGGCAGAGGTGAGGCTCCACCCATGACTCTAACTCCCTGTCCACTGTTCTCTTCCCAGTGCCTACCTCTTAGTTTAAGGATTTAGCAAACCCACCTCCCCTCCTTAAATTTATTTGGAAAATTAAACTGAACAAGAGTTGGCAGTCCATTCTCTGGGGAGAACTGTGCACACAGCCAGAAAAGGGAGAGGCACCAGAAGTCCTGTGGACCTGAGGCCCCAGGCCCAAGGAGCAGGTCCCTTCACAAGCTCTGGAAGGTCTACCACGGCACGCTCCCACCCATCCCCTTCCGAAGAGACCTCAGGCCTGCCTTCCAAAAGCCCCTTCCACCTGCCTCGGGAGTCAGGGACAAAGCTGGGGGTGGCCTTAGCAGCTCCCAAGCACAGCCCCTCTCACAACCACAGCCTATTGGCCACAGGAGGCAGATGAAGAAGCTGAGGTTCAGAGAGGAGCAGTGACATGTCCAAGGTCACACAGGGATTCAGAGGCAGGGCCAGGCCCGGAATCTCCCCCTCTGTGGCCCTGTCTGTAGCATCGGAAAGTTGCCTTGAACCCTGGGGCAGGAAAGGAGGGCAGAGGGGAGCCATATTTGCTGAGCCCATGCCACGAGCCAGGCGCGGATCTGGAGTCCTGCCTCACTGGACGCTCCAGCCACTCGGAGAGGCGATACCACCACGCACTCCGCTTACAGATGAGGATTGCACATGACCACCAGCAGCAGTGAGCAGGCCGGGATTTTTAAAAAATAATAATTTATTTTTAATTGGGGTAAAATATGCACAGTATAAAAGTAATTTTAGGGAAGCGGCTGTGGCTCAATCAGTAGGGCTCCCGTTTACCATATGGGAGTCCCCGGGTTCGGTTCCCGGGGCCTCCTGGTGAAGGCAAGCCCGCCCGCATGGCATGGTTAGCTGACCCAGCGAGCACAAGCAGCAAGGGGGGATGAATGAATAAATAAATAAAATCTTTAAAAAAAAAAAAAAAAAAAAGTAATTTTAACCATTTTAAGTGAACAATTCTTTGACCTTAAGTAGGTTGACAATACTGCGTAACTTTCACCACTCTCTCTTCCCAGATTATTTTAATCATCCCAAACCCAGACTCATACTTATTTAGCAATAATTCCCCCCTCCTTCTGCCCACCATCCCTGCTCACCACTATTCTGCTTTTGTCTCTGTGAATTTGCTTAGTCCTACCTAGGAGAAATCATACAATATCTGTCCTTCTGTGTCTGGCTTATTTCACTCAACATGATGTCTTCAAGGTTCATCCATGTTGTAGCAGGTACCAGCACTTCACTTCTTTTCATGGCTGAGTAATATTCCATTGTAGGGCTACACCACATTGGGTTTATCCATTCATGTGCTGATGGACACTTGGGTTGCTTCCACCTTTTGGCTATTGTGAATTGTGCTGCAATGAATATTGGTGTGCAAATATCTGTCCAAGTCTCTGTTTTCAATTCTTTGGGGTATATACCTAGAAGTGGAATTGCCAATCATATGGTAATTTTATATTTCATTTTCTGAGGAACTGTCAAACTGTTTTCCACCATGGCTGCACCATTTTCCATTGCTACCAACAATGTATTAGGCTCCCTATTTCTCCACATCCTCCCCTTATTTTCAGCTTTTTAAGTAATAGCCATCCCAGTGGGTGTGAAGTAGTTTTAATTTGCATTTGTAGTTTTAATTTGCATTTCTCTAATGGCTAATGATGTTGCGTATTTTTCATATACTTATTGACCATTTGACTAGCATTTTTGGAGAAATATCTATTCAAACACAGCCCATTTTTTTAAAAAAAAGATTTACTTATTTATTTATTCCCCCCGTTGTGTTCTCTCTGTGTCCATTTGCTGGGTGTTCTTCTGTGTCTGCTTGTCATCTCTTTAGGCAGCACTGGGAACCGATCTTAGAACCTTCTGGAGTGGGAGAGAGACGCTCAATATCTTGCGCCACCTCAGCTCCCTGGTCTGCTGTGTCTCTTATTGCCTCTCCTTTGTGTCTCTTTTTGTTGTGTCATCTTGCTGCACCAGCTCTCCACGCGGGCCAGCACTCCTGCACGGGCCAGCACACCATGTGGGCCAGCTTTCCTTCACCGGGAAGCCCTGGGAATTGAACCCTGGACCTCCTATATGGTAAATGGGAGCCCAATCACTTGAGCCACATCTGCTTCCCATTAGCCCATTTTTAAATTGGGTTGTTTGTCTTTTTGTTGTTGAGTTGTAGAGGTCTTTATATATTCTAGATACAAAACCCTTATATGAGATATGGTTTCCAAATATTTCCTCCCATTCTATAAGTTTTTCACTTTCTCGATAATGTCCTTCGATGAACAAAAGTTTTTAATCTTGATGAAGTCCCATTTATTTAATTTTCCTTTTGTGACCAGTGCTTTTTTGGTAAAATATTTCCCCATGCTTTCTTGTAAGAGTTTTATAGTATTAGCTTTTATATTTAGGTTCTTTTGATCCATTTTTAATTAATGTTTTATATGGTGAGACGTTGCATGTGGATTTCCAGTTGTCCCAGCACTATTTGCTGAAGAAACTGTTCTTTCACCAGTGAATGGACTTGGCACCCTTGTCAAAAATCAACTGGTCACAGATGTGTGGATTGAACTTTGGACTCTCAATTTGATTCCATTGGTCTGTATGTCTATTCTTATACTACTGTCTGACTGTTTCAAATATTGTAGCTTTGTAGTAAATTTTGAAATCGGGAAGTGTGATTTCTCCAACTTTGTTCTTCTTTTTCAAGATTGTTTTGGCTATTCAGGACCTCTTGCAATTCCATATGAATGTGAGAATCAGCGTCTCCATTTCTGCAAAAAAAAAAAAAAGTCTGTTAGAATTTTGATAAGGGTTGCACTAAATTTTTAGGTCACTTTAGGCAGTAGGGACATCTTAACAATAGTAAGTCTTCCAATCCATGAGCAGGGGACATCTTTCCATTTACTTAGGTCTTCTTTAATTTCTTTCAGCAATGTCTTATAGTTTTCAGTGTATAAGTCTTTCACCTCCTTGGTTAAATTTATTCCTGGGTATTTTATTCTTTTAGATGCTATTGGAAATGGATTTTTTTTCCCTCAGTTTCTTTTTCAAATTGTTCTTTACTGATGTATAGGAACCCAACTGACTTCTGCACGTTTATCTTGTGTCCTGCAATTTTGCTGAATTTGTTTATTCTAGTGGCTTCTTTTTTTTTAAAGACTTATTTTTATGTTACTTATCCCTCCCCTTCATTGTTTTACTCTTGCTGTCTGCTCTCTGTGTGCATTCGCTGTGTGCTCTCTGTGTCTCTTCGTCTTCTCTTTAGGAGGCACTGGGAACCAAACCTGGGACCTCCCATGCGGGAGAGAGGAGCTCAATTGCTTGAGCCACCTCTGTACCCTGCTTTGTTGTGTCTCTCATTGTGTTTCCTCTTTGTGTCATCTTGTTGTGTCATCTTGTTGCATCAGCTCGCCACATCAGCCTGTCGTGCCAGCTTGCTGTCTTGCTAGTCTTCTCCAGGAGGCACCAGGAACCGAACCTAGGATCTCCCATGCAGTAGGGGGGAGCTCAATTGCTTGAGCCACATCTGCTTCCTGTGGCTTCTTTGGGACTTTCTATATAGAGGATTTTGTGATCTGTGAATAGGTATAATTTGGCTTCTTCCTTTCCAATTTGGATGCCTTTTCTTTCTCTTGCCTGGTTGCTCTAGCTAGAACTTCCAGTACAATGTTGAATAACAATGGTGACATTGGGGATCCTTGTCTTGTTCCTGATCATAGGGGAAAAGTTTCAGTCCCTCACCATTGAGCATAATATTTGCTGTGGGTTTTCATAAATATCCTTTGTGATGTTGAGAACGTTCTCTTTTAGTCCTAGTTTTCTGAGTGTTTTATCATGAAAGGATGTTGGATTTTATCAAATGCCTTTTCTGCATCAGTTGAGATTATCATATTTTTCCCCCTTCATTCTGTTAATATGTGTATTACATTGGTTGATTGTCTTATGTTGAACCATCCTTGCATTCCTGAATAAATCTCACTTGGTCATGGTATATAATTCTTTTAATATACTGTTGGATTTAGTTTGCCAGTATTTTGTTAAGGATTTTTGCATTTATATTCAAAAGGGATATTGGTCTGTAATTTTCTTTTCTTGCGCTGTTTTTATCTGGCTTTGGTATCAGGGTAATGCTGGCCTCCTAGAATGAGTCAGGAAGTGCTCCTTCCTCTTCTAATTTCTGAAAGAGTTTGAGAAAGATCAGTGAGCAGACTGGGACTTAGACCCAGGCGCACCTGGCTCCCAAGCCAGGTCCTGAGCCAAGGGTCTGTCTTGTCTTCTGAGCAGAACCCTACAGGCTAATTCCCCATGTGACCCAGAATCCAGAATGCAGCCTGCAGGGTGGGCTTGGGCAAGTCAGGGCACCTCCAGGAGCCTAAGTTTCACCAGTCCTACCCACTCACAGTGCAGAAAGAACTACTGGAGAAGGCCATTCTAGATGTCTGAGTTAGCATGGCTGTGTTCTAGAACCAGTGTTGGGGATAGCCTGGGGCTTGGCCTCAGCCAGACTTTGTACAGCTTCCCCAATGAGGAAAATGAGGCCAAGGATGGGAAGGCCCTTAGACTTCTGGGGTCTGGGGTAATGTGGTGGGGGCACCCCAGGGCTGCCTTCCAGGGGCTGGGGCAAGAGGGAAAGACACAGACAGGGACAAACAGGGCTGCCAGTGCCAACATTGAGGTCTGCTGGGGGAGCAGAGAATGAGGGGTTGGTGTTGTCACAATGACAGAGCCATGGCTTTTCCACCACCCAGCACTCAGACCATCATCTGTGCCCAGCCTTTTCCAAGGGTGGTAAAGAGACATGATCCTGGCCTCTGGGAACTGCCCTGGTCAAAGATTCCCCCATCTCTTCATCACGACCACCATCATCATCACCATCATCATGGACTTCAAAGAAGTTCAAAGAATTTCCTCCTCTGGTCAAAGTGAAGCTTGCTCTATGGAAGCAGGGGGCCAGATGAGAAGACCTCTGGAGCACCCCACCCCATGTTAAACTTGAGGGGGGGGGTCAGCAGGAGGATGCCTAAAGCTTCTTGAGGACATTCTCTGCCTGGGGAGTCAGGGAGACCTTCAGAAGAGGCAGCCTGTCCTGTGAGCTTTAAGAAATCAGCTGGAATTGGGCAGGCAGAGCGGAGGAGAGTCCCCCAAGATGTGGAAAGGGATAGAGTGTCGTCAAAGACAAGTGCACTATCCGAATAGCCAAAAGCATTCTAAAAAAGGAATTTCACTGCCTGACCTTGAAACATACTACAGAGCTACAGTGGCCAAAACAACATGGTATTGGCATAAAGATAGAAATATTGATCAGTGAAATAGAATTGAGAGTCCAGAAATAAATCCTCACCTCTACAGCCAACTGGTTTTCCACAAACTTACCAAGTCCATGTTAATGGGACAAAACAGTCTCTTCAACAAATGTTGCTGGGAGAACTGGATATCCATAATCAAAAGAATGAAAGAGGACCCCTTTCTCACTCCCTGTACAGGAATCAACTTAAAATGGATCAAAGACCTAAATATAAAAGCCAGGACCTTAAACCTACTAGAATAAAATGTAGACAACCATCTTCAAGACCTTGTAGTAGATAGATGGTGGTTTCTTGGACCTTACACCCAAAGCATGAGTAACAACAACAAAAAGTAGATAAATGGGACTGCCTCAAAATTAAACACTTTTGCACCTCACAGGACTTTGTCAAAAGGGTGAGAAGGCAACTGACTCAATGGAAGAAAATATTTGGAAATCACATGTCTGATAAGGGTTTAATATCCTTGATAAATAAAGAGATGTTACAACTCAATAACAAAAAGACAAACGACCCAATTAAAAAATGGGCAAAAGACTTGAATAGACATTTGTCCAAAGAATTACAAATGGCAAAAAACACATGAAGAAATGCTCAACATCACTCATGATTAGGGAAATGCAAATCACAACTACAATGAGGTATCATTTCACACCTATCAGAATGGCCACTATTAAGAAGACAGAGAACTACAAGTGTTGGAGAGGATGTGGAGAGATAGGAACACTTATTCACTGTCGGTGGGAATGTAGAATGGTACAGCCACTGTGGAGGACTATTTGGCAGTTCCTAAAGAAGCTGAATATAGACTTGCCACATGACCCTGCAATACCACTACTGGGTATATACCCAGAAGAACTGAGAGCAGTGACACGAACAGACATCTGCACACCGATGTTCATAGCCACATTATTCATCATTGCCAAAAGCTGGAAACAACCCAGGTGTCCATCAACAGAAGAATGGATAAACAAACTGTGGTCTATTCACACGATGGAATATTATGCAGCTGTAAGAAGAAATGAAGCCGTAAAGCATATGACAACATGGATGAACCTGGAGGACATTATGTTGAGTGAAGCAAGCCAGACACAAAAGGACAAATACTGTATGAATGCATTACTATGAACCAAATATATTGTGTAAACTCATGGAGTTAATAACTAGAATATAAGTCGCCGGAAAATAGGATGAGGTTGGAAAATGGAAAGCTGAGGGTTAACTTGTGCAGAATTGGTAAAAATGTTTTTTTGTTAATCTTTGAAAATAAATAGAAAAGGTGAAAACACAGCATAGTGTTTGTAACCAGCAGTGCTATTCTATGGGTATGACAGTGGTTGAAAGAGAAAGTCTAAGGTTGTGTATATTACTAGAAAGAAAGCTTTTTAAAAATGTAACATGGGACTGTATAGCACAGTAAAACTGCATGTGAAATATGAATATGGGTAAAATTGCATATATGACCATTTTTCTTTGAAACTGAACTGCTATATGTTAATACTACAAGATGTTAATATCAGACAAAACATTATGCTAAGTGAAAGAAACCAGACACAAAGTACTACATATTGTAAGATTCCATTTATATAAAATGTAAATATAAATCAATTTATAAAGATGAAATTAGATTAGTGGTTATATAAGGCTGGGAAAAGATAGCAGGATTGAGAGATGACTGCTAAGGGATGTGCAGTTTTTCTTTTTTTTTTTTTTTTTTAATTGTGGGTAAAAATAAAAATTTTCACAATACATACCAACATTTGCAAAATGATATATAAATATATATGCATATATGTGCATTTGCTTACAAAAATGTTATTTATGTATATATATAAATATATTTTAAGAGGTGCTTAGATACCCAAAATATTACACGGAACCCACTGGAATTCCCATGTTGCCTACCTCCCACACCTCCCACCACATCCCACACAAGCATCTCCCACAAGTGTAGCCCACCACCCTCAATGGACTTACACATCCTGGAGCCTTGCCACCAACCATAGACCACAGTTCACACTGTAGACCACACTCTCTCCCACACAGTTCTGAGTGGTGTGTGCTGATTTAAAATGGCCTACATCCGTTGCCACAACGGTACTCAGGACAACCTCCAAATCCCAAAGAAGCCCCTGTATTTCAACTACTCGTCCCCTCCCTGCCCCAAAAGTGTCAAGTGGCCCCTGGCTCCACCTCATTGTTATACCGTTTTTCTTTTTGAAGTAATGAAATTGTTCTAAAATTTTTTGTGGTGATAAATGCACAACCTTGTGCTAAAACTAAAGGCCATTGATTATATCCTTTGGCTAGATCATATGGTATGTGAATATATCTCAATAAAACTGCTTAAAATAAATAAATAAATGTGCAAGAATAGCCAGAAACAGCAGCTATGTACAGCAGGGGAAGCAGAGAGATTGAGAGGTGAAGAATGTTCTTGTTTACTTGTCTGTTTTTTGTTTATTATTATTAAAATAATGAAAATGCTCTAATAATAATTGAAGTGATAAATGCACAGCTATGTGATTATACCAATTACCAATGATTATACATTCAATGAATTGTATGCTTTATTAATATGCACCAATAAAATTGATTTTTTTTTTTTAAAGGCAAGTGCACTGAGCTGGGGCCTGGAATGCCAGAGGGGAAGGGGGCAGGGGGAGTGGAGGGCAGGCAGGGCACAGCCAGCAAGCACAGGTAGCTCTGCCAAAGTCATGCCTTATCCCCAAACCTTCCCCGCCCCTCAGACCCAACCCTCAGACCATGACCCTCCTCCCCTCAGACCCTCAACCCTCTCCCCTCAGGTCCTGACCCTTCCCCCTCAGACTTTGAACCCTCCCTCCTCTGACTCTTACCTGCCCCGCGCACAAGGTCACATTCAGACAGGACATTTCTGTGCTCACAAGACCTTTCGGTCATCTCAGCTCAGTGAGTCTCACAGTCCCCTCCTCTCCCCACCTCTCACGCACACCCCTGCCCCCTGGGTCAGGCCTGTCATCTGCTAAAAACCTCCTGTGAATGTCCCTAAAGGCTCCAAGAGACAACCCAGCAATGCTAAAGGGAAAAAAAAGAAAAAGAACATAGGGTTTCGTTTTATGAAATATGAATATGATGGAGCATTTTTTCCCTCTTCATTTTTTTTTTTTTTTTTTTTTTTAATTATATTTTTTACCAGGAGGTACCAGAGATCGAACCCCGGTCCCTCCATATGGTAGACGGACATCGAACCTCTTGAGCCACATCCGTTTCCCTCTTCATTTTCTTAATTAACAAGGAGACCTTGGTCATGTCACAACCAATCTGTGCTCATTTATGTATCTTTCTGAACGCTGGAAAACAATTGAGTTTGTTTTTAGGATTAAATAAGAGAAATGTTCCTGGACAGAATTTTTTAAAGTAATGCTTCCATAATTTGTTAAGCTACCCTTTGTGTAACTAAAGTTTACTAATTAATAAGAAAGAGAGAGAGAGAGAGAGAATCTAGAGGCTTTGGTCTGGCATTCGAGGCTCCTCCCCCCTGGCCCCAGGCACCATCGATCCTAGAGGGCTGCTGGGCTCCCCACCTTGTGCCAGGCCTTGTGGGCACCTCGGGATGTCCTCCCGGGAACCTCTGCTTCTTTAGCCTGGTCTCCGAGGAGCACACCTGGCCCACTCTTCTCCCACACCTTTACCTTCGCCCTCCCTGCCTCTGGAAACCATCTCTGTTGCACCCTTTGAGGCTCAACCCTGCTCACTCTTCTGAGTGCCTCTTTCCCCGAATGCTGGGTCTCAACAAACCCCAGGCCCTGCCAAGTGCTAACAGTAGGGGCTCAGCCGGAATTCCATGAGGGAGTAGTCCAGAGGTTCTTAACCAGGGATCCGTGAGCTTGAATTAAAATAATAATAAAAAAAGACACTATTCTTGTGGGGACATGTTTGTGCAGGTATGATCTATTTATGTGATCTACTTATTAAATAACACACAGTGGAGTGTGGACTTAGTAAGGGGTCTGTGGAACAGAAGGTAGATTAGTTGAAAGCCTTTCTGGCCAGCCTTCTTAACTCAGCAGGAAAGAAGCAGGCAGCCCCAGTTCCTGCCCTGCTCCAGATGTGCTGTGTGTCCTCAGGTAAGTGTTACGCCACTCTGGGCTTTGGTTGTAACCATCTAGAAAATGTGGCCTCCTGGGGAGCTGATCCTCTGCTCAGTCAGAGAGTAGCAAAGTAACAAAGGCTGGGCGTCATCAAGTGCCAAGACCTGAGGGTGGTGACAGGCCGAGTTTGCTGGGCACTGGCACTCATGCACACAGTCCCAGAACTATGCTCAGCACTTAACTGAGCCTGCCCTGGCCTGCTGGAACGTCAGGGAGGGGCCAGCACCTGCTCATCCCCATCCTCATCCTCTTCATCATCATCATCTGCATCACCATCATCTTCATCATCGTCATCATCATCTGCATCACCATCCTCTTCATCACCACCGTTACCAGCATCATTTCATCATCATCATCACCATCATCAGCAAGAAGTTCAAAGAATTTCATCTCTGGAGGGCCCCTCTGGCCCGAGACACACAGCAGGCTGGACAAAAAGACCTTTCTTGACCCTGCCTGGAGAAGCCCTGGTGACTCTGTGTCCTTGGCCTCCTCAGGGGTGCGAGGAGCACCTAGTGTATACCAGTCCCTGGGTTTTATCTCCATGAGCTTCAAGGCAGGATTTTTCCCCCCAATCTTACAGACGGGGAAACTGAGGCTCAGAGAGGTTAAGGTTGCAGCGTTGTGAGTGTACGAGGTGGGGCTCGCCTTTGGATCGCTCTTTTTTCTGCCTCTAGGTAAGAAACACAAAGAAGAGAAAAGCCTGCCCTCTGGAGAGGTGGTCCTGGGGGTCCTGGGTGCTATGAGGCAGCTGCAGTTTAGTTAAGAACCAAGCGCTGGGGATTTCCTGCCTGGACTCAAAGTCAGCTCTGCCACTTACCAGCCCTTGACCTTGAGCAAGTCACTGACCTGTTTATAACAGAGTTCTCCAGCCCAGTACTTGGGGCTGCTAAAAGCACTGACTTCCCAGGGTTGGAGGGTGAACCAGGTCAGTCTGTAAAAGTACTAGAATGCAGCCGGGCACACGTGGCACACGAAAAGCATTGGCCAGCAGAATTATTCCCCTGCACAACACCTCTTCATCCTTCCAGACCTCTCCTGACCACCCTCCCGGGCAAGCTGCCCTCTCCCTTTCTCCTTCTGCAAGGTAAGGCCAGTTGCCTCCCTGCCTCCTCCCCTCCCCAGAACATGAGCCTGTTGCAGGCAGCAGGCTGGGCTGTTCCTTCCAGACTTCTCCTCGCATCCGAGGCCTGGCCCAGGGCTGAACCTGACAGAGCTGCTGAAGACTGGATGAGTGAGTTCACATCCATTTTCTCTTCCCATGACTGCTGCCCACCTCTTTACCTCCCAGAAGTTTGTGAAATCTTCTCTGACCTTCTGCTGCCCCGGTTCCCAGCTCAGACCTTGTGACCTGTGAGCTCAGATCCTCTCACCGCCATCCCTCTACCTTTTGAGTACAGGGTGAGGAGTCTTCCAATCTCTCCCATACCTGCACACCTCCTGGGCACAGTCCTGCCCTCCAGGGGCCTGGAGCCCTGACATTTCCTACCCACTGGCTGTGTGATCTTGGGCCAAGCCCTGCCCCTCTCTGAGCCCCAGGCCCCTTAGCTGTAAAAGGTGGAGGAGACCCCAGCCCTCAAGGGATTGCCCTGAGGATTAGAGAAGAGAGATGGGAGAGCTCTTTATAAACTGCTAAAGGTGGTGCACTTCGGAGATCTGTGTTTGTGGGTGCTAGGTGCTGGCGAGGGTGGGAGCTGCAGAGTCTAATCCTTCCATGGGCCAATTGGAAATCCCTTCCCCTCTTTTAAGAGAACTAAACTGAATGTCCAAGGGAGGTGGGGGCAGAAGCCAGAGCCCTGCGGGTTTGGGCTCAGCAGACCTGGAGCCAATTCATTTAATTCATCCTTCTCCTAGCTCAGGATCCAGATTAGTTACACTGTCCTCAGAGAGCTGAGAGCCTGATGGGGAGACAGTCCTGGAAACCCTTCACCATCATCCAGAGGGCTGTGATTGGATCTAGGAGGATGAAGGGAAGCCTTTCCAGCAGAGAAGGGGAAGGAAGCCCTCTGCAGAGGAAGCAGCTGCTGCCTAGGTTGAGCCCCAAGTGGCAGGAGTCTGTCTCCCAGAACTCCCTGGAAAAGGTCTAGAAAAGCTTCAGGGACACACGTGGGTTAAATCTTGAAAGAATTTTTGCTCTATTCCCATCAGAAAAATAATCGTGTTAATTAAGCCAAAGAATCTGTTAACTGAATTTCTTTCCAAATCCAGTTCTATTCAAAAAGCCAGTGAATTAAATGCCTGGTGAATTTAAAGTAAACTCCCCAAATAATCCAATGAATGGGCCCATTCAGTCAAGTCCCTGCTAAATCTAGCCCGGAATCCTTCTAATCCTATGATGGCTCATTCAATCCGTTTAGCCTCTTTTTTTTTTTTTTTTCCTTCAATTTAATAAAGTGCAATTCAGGCAAACAGTAGTCCGCTTTGGTCAAATAGCCAGAAAATTCAGGCAGAAGGACGGCCGGTGTCAAATCAGAAATCAGTCTCCCCAGCGCTCTAGCCCTGTGTGGTGACAGGGCTGCCGGGAGGGGCAAGAATGTGACCTGCCCCTCTGCCCCGAGAGCCTAGGGGGCGTTGTTCTCCTGCTCTGAGCTCCTTTCCTTGTCTGAAAAACAGCGAGGCTGCAGGGAGGGTGGAACCAGGAGACCTAGGGGAGTGCCTCCTAGGCAACCCCCAGAAGCCTGGTCCCCCCGCTTCCGGCCATCATCCCTCCCTCCCTCTCGGACCTGGTAAAAGAGAAACCTGCCTTTAAGGTTTTTTTTTTAAAAGGAGGCACCAGGGGTTGAACCAAGGACCTCGTACATGGGAAGCAGGCGCTCAACCACTGAGCTACACCCGCTCCCTTAAACTTTTAATTCATTTAATTTTTGGAATGGAAACTATTTTCACATGGGTCAAAATTCAAAAGGTACCAAAGGGGACTCTGTAAAAAGCCGCCCTCCTGTACCCCAGCAGCCACTTTTCCTTCCTGGAGGGAACACAATTACTTGCCCCACATTGCCTGCCAGAGACAGTCATATAACACATATCGCAATAGATGGATGCATGTTCTTTCTCCTCAATGCCTTTGTTTTTTTTTTCAAATATTTATTTTATTTATTTATTCCCTCCTCCCCTTGTTGTTTGTGCTTGCTGTTTTCTGTGTCCATTTGCTGTGTGCTCTCTATGTCTGCTCATCTTCTCTTTAGGAGGCACCAGGAACCGAACCCAGGACCTCTCATGTGGGAGAAAGGCACTCAATTGCTTGAGCCATCTCTGCTCCCTGCTTTGTGGTGTCTCTCATTGTATTTCCTCTTTGTGTCTCTTTGTTGCGTCATCTTGTTGCATCAGCTCGCTGTGCCAGCCCATCGCGCCAGCTCGCTGTCTTCCTCGTCTTCTCCAGGAGGCACTGGGAACCGAGCCCGGGACCTCACACGTGGTAGACGAGAGCTCGATTGCTTGAGCCACATCCACTTCCCTCCTCACACTGCCTTTTGATATAAAGTCAAAAACTATATACTCTTCTCTGAACCTTGCTTTTTTCACTGAATGATATTGCTTGTAGCTCTTTCCCCATCTGTCCTTAAAGAGCTTCCTCTTTCTTTTACATGGCTTCAGAATGTTCCATTGGATAAATGTTTTATCATCAATTTTATCAGTCCCTTATTGACGGATATAAATTCTTTCCAATCTTCCTCTCTCTCTCTCTCTCTCTCTCTCTCACACACACACACACACACACACAGACACTACACAGAAATACGCATGCTGCTCTAACAACCCTTTCCATAAGTTATTTTGCTTGCATGCAGGTAGACCTGTAGGATAAATACCTGGATCTGGAATTCCTGGGCAAAGAGAACACACAGTTGTCATTTTGATAGATGCTACCATTCTGTCCTTGGGGTTGTACTTGTCCCCTGGGTTGCCATAACAAACAACCACACGCTGGGTGGCCTCTGAGAGCAGAAGTGTGAAATCAAGGGCTCGGCAGGGTTGGCGCTGAGGGGGAGCCTGTGTCCCTCTCCTGGCTTCCTTCCGGGGGTGGCCGGCACCCCTTGGCACTCATGGGCTTGTGGCTGCATCACTCAGTCCCTGCCTCTGTCTTCACATGGGCTCTCTTAGTCTTTCCATGTCCTCTCCTCTTCTTCGGAGGACACCAGTCCCTGGATTTAGGCCTTAACCACTTACATCCCCCTATTTCCAAATAAGGCCACATTCTGAGGTTCAGGGTGGACATAAAGTTTGGGGGACAGCACTCAACCCAGCACAAGGGTTGAACTAATTTACTCTCCCATTAGCAGTGTATGGATGGTCCTGTTTCCCCATAGCTTCCCCATCAGTGTGTTATCAAAATATTGCATCTTTGCTACCCTGGGAGGTGAAATTGGAATCTCAGTGTAGTCTTCAATGCATTTCTTGTTTTGAATGAGACTGCATCTTTACCTGTATTTAAGAGCCTTTTCTGTGAACTGCCAGTTAATATTCTTAGTCATTTTTATATTATTGGTATTTTTCTTATTGATTTCTAGGTATTCTTTATATATTAAAGAAAGCATGACTTGCAAATATTTTTCTTCTGGACTCTTTCAGAGAGAATCTCTGCATATAAAAGCAAATATATATATAATATAATGGGCACTTTCAGCTAGAGTTTACTGGAGGTTCATTTCCACTCAATGGCTCAGGTATCTGAGGTAGATCACTCTAGTCAGAATCTTGGGGCTGGAGCTGAGGACAGGGGCTGGGTGGCCTTTCTCCTTTCTGGGATAGGAGCTATTAACCTCCTGGTCTATCTCCAACAGTTTTCTTTAGGCTCTGAGGACAGGGACCACACCTGAGTATAGTACTCAGGCTTCTTTCACAGCTCATCAGAGACTATCTTCAGATTCCTAGTCCAGTGATCCTTGCACTGCCTCATTCTCTAATAATGCCTGCATACTTTAAATATCAACGGACCAAGCCATACCTGCTCCCTTTTCCTCCTGCCCAAGGACAGACATTTGTGGGAGATTATCCCTAGTGCGGAATGGAGTTTTTGGGCAACAGCCCAAATCATACCTCAGGCCTTACTCATATGGTGGATCCATTCTTCTGACTTTACTCCTTGTGGCAAACTCCTACACATACTTGAAAGCCCAGCTCCAGTGACAACTCTTCTGGAAAGACTTCCATGACTCCCCATCTCTTCCCTCTTATGATTCTGATCACCTTATCTATGTCTATATTTACCAGAGCAAGAACCATGTTTTCTCATTTCTCAGTCCTCCAGAATCTCCTGATGTGAATTATTAAATGACTCATCAAAGGCAGGTCCCTTCACGATTTGGGGCCCTTAGTTTCCTCATTTGAAACGTAAGATAATAATGTAAAGCTAACCACAAAGGCTTGTTGAGAGGATGAAATGAGTCAATTCATGTAAAACCCTTAGCACTGTGTCAGGTATATAATAAAGACCCAATCCATGGTAGCTATCGATTATTGCTAGTCCTTTGATCTTGGGGAGTCACTTCTCTTGGCCCAAGTTACCTTGTCTATAAACTGAAAGATAAAAGAGTGTACCTAATCAACGATCACCAGCGGATGCTGGGAAACTTCATAACAAATGGATGAGGCTGGCAGAACATGACGCCACCGATTAATCTTTTTTTTTCCCCTGATTAATTTTTTTTTAACAAATCAGTTTTTTTGATACATATTAATAAAGTAAAAAACATCCAACGTGTACAATCAATGTTATTTGGTATAATAAAATACTTGTGCTTTTTTTTTTTCAATAAAAATATACATTCCTCAATTAAATGTACTGGATACATGTAAAAATTTTTTTGAATCATACAGTATGCTACACAATATATTTGGTTCATAGTAATGCAATCATACAACATTTGTCCTTTTGTGTCTGGCTTGCTTCACTCAACATAATGTCCTCTAGGTTCATCCATGTTGCCATATGCTTTATTTTTTTTTATTTATTTATTTTTTTTAAAGATTTTATTTATTTATTCATTTATCCCCCCCTTGCTGCCCGCGCTCGCTGGGTCAGCCAACCACGCCGTGCGGGCGGGCCTGCCCTCACCAGGAGGCCCCAGGAACCGAACCCGGGGCCTCCCATATGGTAAACGGGTGCCCCACTGATTGAGCCACAGCCGCTTCCCTGCCATATGCTTTATGACTTCATTTCTTCTTACAGCTGCATAATATTCCATCGTGTGTTTGTTTATCCATTCATCTGTTGATGGACACCTGGGTTGTTTCCAACTTTTGGCAATGGTGAATAATGTGGCTATGAACATTGGTGTGCAGATGTCTGTTCGTGTCACTGCTCTCAGTTCTTCTGGGTATATACCCAGTAGTGGTATTGCAGGGTCACGTGGCAAGTCTATATTCAACTTCTTTAGGAACTGCCAAATAGTCCTCCACAGTGCTTGTACCATCCTGCATTCCCACCAACAGTGAAGAAGTGTTCCTATCTCTCCACATCCTCTCCAACACTTGTAGTTCTCTGTCTTTTTAATAGTGGCCATTCTGATAGGTGTGAAATGATATCTCATTGTAGTTTTGATTTGCATTTCCCTAATCATGAGTGATGTTGAGCATTTCTTCATGTGTTTTTTTGCTATTTGTATTTCTTCTTCGGACAAATGTCTATTCAAGACTTTGTTTTGGGGGTACATTTTTTTAAACAATTTATTGAAGTATATCATTCATGCGTGAACATATATAAACTGTAAGTGTTCAGTAAACTTCGTGAACTTAGAAAACAAACATGCATAACATTATACAAGGTGCCCACACATCACCCCCTCACAAACACCCTGCATTGTTGTGAAACATTTGTTAACAAATCATGAAAGAGCATCGTCAAAGTATTACTACTAATTACAGCCTGTATCTTCCTCCCCTATACATTTTTTAAAAGGATTTATTTATTTATTTATTTTATCCATTTTTTTTGCCCATTTTTTAATTGGGTCATTTGTCTTTTTATTGTTGAGTTGTAACATCTCTTTATGTATCTTGGATATTAAACCTTTATCAGATATGTGATTTCCAAATATTTTTTCCCATTGAGTTGGCTGCCTTTTCACCCTTCTGACAAATTCCTGTGAGGTGCAAAAGTGTTTAATTTTGAGGAGGTCCCATTTATCTACTTTTTCTTTTGTTGCACGTGCTTTGGGTGTGAGGTCCAAGAAACCACCACCTACTACAAGGTCTTGAAGATGTTTCCCTACATTTTCTTCTAGTAGTTTTATGGTCCTGGAATTTATATTTAGGTCTTTAACCCATTTTGAGTTGATTCTTGTATAGGGAGTGAGATAGGGGTCCTCTTTCATTCTTTTGATTATAGATATCCAGTTGTCCCAGCACCATTTGTTGAAGAGACTGTTTTGTCCCATTAACATTAACTTGGTAGGATTGTTAAAAACCAGTTGGGAAGCAGATGTGGCTCAATCGATAGGGCTCCCGTTTACCACATGGGAGGCCCCAGGTTCGATTCCCCAGGGCCTCCTGGTGAAGGCAAGCCAGCCCGTGCGGCGTGGTGAGCTGACGCAGCAAGATGACGCAACAAAGGGAGACAAGTAGACACAGAAAAATGCACAGCAAATGGACACAGCGAGCACAAGCCGCAAGGGGGGATAAATAAATAAATAAAATCTTAAAAAAAAAAACCAGTTGACTGTATAGGTGAGGGTGGATTCTCAATTCTATTCCACTGACCGATATGTCTATCTTTATGCCAGTACCATGCTGTTTTGACCACTGTAGCTTTGTAATATATTTCAAGGTCAGGCAGTGAAATTCCTCCCATGTCGCTCTTCTTTTTCAGAATGCTTTTGGCTATTTGGATGCACTTACCCCTAATGAATTTGGCAATTGCCTTCTCTAACTCTGTAAAGTACGCTGTTGGGATTTTGATTGGTATTGCATTGAATCTATAAATCAGTTTGGGCAAGATTGACATCTTCACAATATTTATTCTTCCAATCCATGAACACGGAATGTCTTTCCATTTGTTTAGGTCTTTTTAGATTTCTTCTAGCATTGTTTTGTAGTTTTCCGCATATAAGTCCTGTACTTCTTTGGTTAAATTAACTCCTAGGTATTTCAGTCTTTTTGTTGCTATTGAAAATGGAATTTTTCCTGATTTCCTCCTCAGATTGTTCAGTACTAGTGTACAAAAACATTACTGATTTTTGCATGTTGATCTTGTTTCCTGCCACTTTGCTGAACTCATTTATTAGCTCAAGTGGCTTTGTTATGGATACTTCAGGATTTTCTAAGTACAGGATCATGTCATCCGCAAACAGTGAGAGTTTTACTTCCTCTTTTCCTATTTGCATGCCTTTAAAATTTTTTTTTCTTGTCTAACTGCCCTAGTAAGAACTTCTAGAACACTATTGAATAACAATGGTGAAGTGGGCATCCTTGTCTTGTTCCTGATCTTAGAGGGAAAGCTTTCGACCTTTCTCCATTGAGTATGATGTTGGCTGTGGGTTTTTCATATATGCCTTTTATCATATTGAGGAATTTTCCTTCTATTCCTATCTTTTGAAGTGTTTTTATCAAAGAAGGATGCTTGATTTTGTTGAATGCCTTTTCTGCATCGATTGAGATGATTATGTGTGTTTTTTCCTTCAATTGGTTAATGTGGTGTGTTACGTTGATTGATTTTCTTATGTTGAACCAGGCTTGCATACCAGGAATAAATCCCACTTGGTTGTGATGTATAAGTCTTTTGAGACACTGTTGGATTTGATTTGCAAGTATTTTGTTGAGAATTTTTGCATCTATGTTCATTAGAGAGATTGGTCTGTAATTTTCTTTTCTTGTAGAAACTTTATCTGGCTTTGGTGTTAGGGTGATGTTGGCTTCATAAAATGTGTTGGGTAGTTTTCCCTCCTCTTCAAATTTTTGGAAGAGTTTGAACAGGATTGGTGTTAAATCTTTTCAAAATGCTTGGTAGAATTCACCTGTGAAGCCATCTGGTCCTAGACTTTTCTTTGCTGGGAGATTTTTGATGATGGATTCAATATTCTTAAATGTGATTCGTTTGTTAAGTTCTTGTATTTCTTGTAGCATCAGTGTAGGTTGGTTGTGCATTTCTAGGAATTTGTCCATTTCATCTAGGTTGTCTAGTTTGTTGGCATACATTTTCCCATAATACCCTCTTATGATTCTTTTTATTTCTGTGAGGTCATTTGTAACTTATCCCCTTTCATTTCTGATTGTATTTATTTGCATCTTCTCTCTTTTTTCCTTTGTTAGTCTAGCTACGGGTTTTTCAATTTTATTGATCTTCTCAAAGAACCAGCTTTTGGTTTTGTTGATTTTCTCTATTGTTTTCTTGTTCTCAATTTCATTTATTTCTGCTCTAATCTTTATTATTTTTTCCTTCTGCTTACTTTGGGATTGGTTTGCTATTCTTTTTCTAGTTTCTCTAGTTGTTCAATTAAATCTTTGAGTTTAGCTCTTTCTTCTTTTTTATTATAGGCATTTAGGGCTATAAATATCCCTCTCCAGACAGCCTTCACTGTATCCCATGTTTTGATACGTTGTGTTCTCATTTTCATGTGTCTCAATATATTTACTGATTTCACTTGCAATTTCTTCTTTGACCCACTGATTATTTAGGAGTGTGGTGTTCAGCCTCCACACATTTGCAAATTTATTTTTTTCCTGTCTATTATTGATTTCCATTTTTCTTTCCATTATGATCTGAGAAGGTGCTATGTAAAATTTCAATCTTTTTATATTTATAGAGAGCTGCATTTTGCCCTAACATGTGGTCTATCCTGGAGAAAGATCCATGGGCATTTGAGAAGAATGTATAACCCGCTGAGTTTGGATGCAGTGTTCTGTATATGTCTGTTAGATCTAACTTGTTTATCATATGGTTCAAGTTCTCTGTTTCCTTGTTGATCTTCTGTCTGGTTGTTCTATCTAATGATGTGAGAGGGGTGTTGAAGTCTCCAACGATTATTGAAGAGATGTCTATTTCTCCCTTCAGTTTTCCCAGAGTTTGTCTCGTGTATTTTGGGGCACCCTGGTTAGGTGCATAGATTTTTATGACTTTTATATCTTCCTGGTAGATTGTCCCTTTTATTCAGATATAATGGCCTTCTGTGTCTCTTATAATTTTTTGCAATTAAAGTCTGTTTTGTCTGATATTAGTATAGCTTCCCCTGCTCTTTTCTGGTTACTATTTGCGTGGAGTGTCTTTTTCCAACCTTTCACTTTCAGCTGGTTTTTATCCCTGGGTCTAAGGTGAGTTTCTTGTAAAAATCATGTGGATGACTCATGTTTTTGTTTTTTTTTTTCATCCATTCTGTCAGCCTGTATCTTTTGATTGGGGAGTTTAATCCATTCACATTCAACGATATTACTGTAAATGCACCATTTACGTCCTCCATTATATTCTTTGGTTTTCATATGTCACATCTTATTTTTCTCTGTCTTTTTACTCTTTTGGTTATCTTTTCTGCTATTCTTTCTCCTATACTCTCCTCCAAACCTGTCTCTCCTGTCTTTTTCTTTCAGGTCCTAAGGCTTCCTTTAACATTCCCTGCAAAGGTGGATTCTTCTTTGTAAACTCTCAGTTTCTGTTTCTTTGTGAATATTTTATACTCACTTTCATATTTGAAGGACAATTTTGCTGGATAAAGAATTCTTGGCTGGCAGTTTTTCTCTTTCAGTATTCTAATTGTATCATACCACTGTCTTCTTGCCTCCGTGGTTTCTGAAGAGAAATCTGCACTAACTCTTACTGGACGTCCCTTGTGCCTGATGGTTTTCTTCTCCCTTGCTCCTCTGAGAACTTTCTCTTTATCTTTGACATTTGACATTCTGAGTAGTATGTGTCTTGGAGTAGGTCTATTTGGATTATTCTGATTGGGGTACAGTGTGCTTCTTGGACATGTAAGTTCATTTCTCTCGTGAGAGTTGGGAAATTTTCAGCTATTATCTCCTCAAATACTCTTTCTGTCCCTTTTCCCTTCTCTTCTCTTTCTGGAACTCCCGTGGCATATATGTTGCCGCATTTTTTGTTGTCATTCAACTCTCTGAGCCCCTGCTCATTTTTTTCCATTCTTTTTTCTCTCTGTTGTTTTCTCTCTTCAATTTTAGTTGCTCTGTCTTCAGTATCACTTAATTCTTTTTTTTTTTTTTTTTAAAGATTTTATTTATTCATTCATTTATCCCCCCTTGCTGTTTGTGCTCGCTGGGTCAGCTAACCACGCCATGTGGGCGGGCTTGCCTTCACCAGGAGGCCCCGGGAACCGAACCCGGGGCCTCCCATATGGTAAACGGGAGCCCCATTGATTGAGCCACAGCCGCTTCCCTCACTTATTCTTTCTTCCATCATTTCGAGTATGCTGTTGTGTGCCTCTAATGTGTTTTTTATCTCACCTATTGTGTCTTTCATTCTCATGAGTTCTGTTACTTTTCTGTTCAGGATTTCAAATTCTTCTTTGTGCTCACTCAAAGTCTTCTTGATGTCATTTATCTCTTTAACCATATTGTCTTTCAATTCATTAATTTGATTTTGGAAATTTGTGTGCATTTCGCTGATTAGTTCTCTCAAATCTGTATCTCGCTTTCTGGACCTGGTGGAGAAAGAGGTGCCATCGTGGGAGTTGACATCCATCACAACAAGGACTGAAAGGTGTGGCGCAAGGAGCCCAAGAGCCAGGACATCTACCTGAGGCTGCTGGTCAAGCTGT
Source organism: Tolypeutes matacus (assembly GCA_026826555.1). Classification (NCBI taxonomy): domain Eukaryota; kingdom Metazoa; phylum Chordata; class Mammalia; order Cingulata; family Chlamyphoridae; genus Tolypeutes; species Tolypeutes matacus. The sequence goes on along the minus strand of JAKSZT010054301.1, from coordinate 1,453,002 downwards.
ACAGGTTTCTGGCCAGATGAACCAACTCTACCTTCAACCAAGTTTTGCTGAAGTGGTTGTTCATGAGTTGCACCAACCGGCCACCCCTGTCCTTTTCTCGGATGATCCGGAAGATGAAGCTTCTTGGCCGTGAAAACAAAACTTGACAGATGATGTGCGGATCCAAGAGGTGCCGAAACTGAAGGTATGTGCACTGCGCGTGAGCAGCCACGCCCAGAGCTGCATCCTCAAGGCTGGGGGCAAGATCCTCACCTTCGACCAGCTGGCCCTGGACTCCCCCAAGGGCTGCAGCACCGTCCTGCTCTCTGGTCCCCGCAAGGGCTGGGAGGTGTACAGGCATTTCAGCAAGGCCCCAGGAATCCCACACAGCCATACCAAACCGTACGTCTGCTCCAAGGGCTGGAATTTTGAGCGCGTCAGAGGCCGATGGGCAAGCCAAGGTTACAAAAACTAGTTTCAGATTCTGTCCTGTTATTAAAACGATTTTGGATACTGACAAAAAAACAAACAAACAAAAACCTGCATCTCTCCTGGGACTTTGATATATTACTTTTCTTGGGCCATGTCTTCTATTTTCTTAGTATGGCTCTTAATTTTTTGCTGAAATCTAGGCATCTGATTAGGATGTAGTTTATCAGATGCTCAATTTCTTTCTCTTTTGTAGGGATTTAGTGGCAGGAGGCTGTGTGTTACCACGCTCTTTGATTCTTGGCTCAACCTGGATTGTTAGGATGGTCTTGCTGGTTGCTCAAAACTGGGCACTGGACCCAGTAATTGGTTGTAGATTTGCTTCCTAGGGCCTTGGGGAGGTAGGCTATAGAGGCTGGAAAAAGCTTTTCCTACTTATTTTTAATTTTCTTGCATGCATTTCCTTGGTCTGCCAGCAGATGGTGCGCTTTGGTAGCTCTCAGTTCAATGCCTGGTTGGAGTGTATTTGTTGCAACACAGACCAGATCAATGTGGTAGAGCTTCCTGTCTGGAAGCTAAGAGCCTTGTAATTCAAACTTTCTCTGAGACAGTTCTCCAGCATTCCTGACAGTCCTATCCCTTTTCCTGGGTCAGGAATATTTCCACTGTCCTCTGAATCCTCAACTATCAGTCCAGTTCTGTTGTCACAATTTCCCTCCTTTCTCTCTCTCTCTCCTCTGGGTGGTGTCCAGCCTTCACTTGCTGTCCTAAACTCTAGAAGATCTTTTTCTGGGCTGTTCCAGCCTGTCCTCTAGCTAATTTTCTGGAGAAGAAGAGAGACCCGTGTCTTACTAGTCTGCCATCTTCCTGGAAGTCCCCCTGATTAATCTTAATGTCAGTAAAAGTGGGACCACCTGATATTCCAAGCTTCCTGCTGTGCTGTACAAGAAAGGACACAACATCATCTCCAAAATATTCTTGATGAAATAATTGAATCCAAATCTAATTGAGCCTCTATCCCCTTGAGTCTCTCTATAACTACCAGTTTATAGGAAACATGAACATGTTAAAAGATGCCAAAAGGATGCAGTCAACCAAATCCAGGCTGTGGGAAACACTGCAGGACAAGTGTTTCTTTAACCACCAACTAGCATGGAAAATACCTGGAGGAATTGTTATATATTAAAAGAGACTTAAGAGCAAATCTGAACCACTATGAGTTTTCAGCTCATCTCTTTCCTCTCTCATTTTACTATAAACCACAAATAGAAACAGGCTGCATCTTGCACTTAGCTTGGAAATCTTCTCAGCTAAATACGTAAGTTCATTGCTTAAACATTTTACTTTCAGGGAGTGGATGTAGTTCAAGTGGTTGAATGCCTGCTTCCATTTATGAAGTCCAGGTTCGATCCCCCGGTATCTCCTTAGAACAAAACAAACAAACAAATGGAAAACAACCCAACTTTCATTGGGGAGTGGATGTAGCTCAGTTGTTGAGCGCCTGCTTCCCACGTACAGAGTCTTGGGTTCAATCCCTGGTACCGCCTAAAAAAAAAAATTTACTTTCAATCTGCCATCAGAACACAATTTTGCCAAGCCCTCTGCAACTTTATCACAAGTATTACCTTTCTTTCAGTTTTCCATAACACCATAATTTCCTTCTAAAGTCTCATTGGAGGGATCTTTAACCTCCAGATTTCTACTGATAGTCTCTTCAAAGCAGTTTAGGTTTTTCCTATCAAGCACCTTCCAATTCTTCCAGCCTCTACCATTTACCAATTCCAAAGCCGTTTCCATATTTTTTTTTTTTTAAAGATTTTATTTATATTTATTCATTTATCCCCCCCTTGCTGCTTGTGCTCGCTGGGTCAGCTAACCACGCCGCACGGGCGGGCTTGCCTTCACCAGGAGGCCCCGGGAACCGAACCCGGGGCCTCCCATGTGGTAAACGGGAGCCCTACTGATTGAGCCACAGCCGCTTCCCTCCATATTTTTTTAGGCTTTTTGAAATAGCAGCATCCCATTCCTGGAACCAAAAGCTAGGTTGCAATCACAAATACTGCACAGTGAGTTGACTTAAACAACAGGAATTTACCGGCTCAGGGTTTGGGGGCTAGAAGAAGCCCAAAACTGAAGCATTGGCAAGGCAATGCTGTCTCCCTGAAGATTTGGGGGTTTTGGGTCTGCCTGCTGGCTATCCTTGGGTTCTTCGGTTTGTGTCCTGCCTCATGTACATGGCAACGTCCTCTCCTTTCTCTTCCAGGCTCCATTGACTTCCAGCTTTTGGGGTCCTCCAGGTGACTTTCTCTCCTTCCAGCATCCAGTAATAGGAGTAAGGGCCAATCTCACTCCTTTGGCTCTCACCATCACTAAAAATATCTTCAATAGGTTCTGTTTACAGAGTTCACACCCACAGGAGTGGATTAAGATTAAGAACATGTTTTTTTCTGGGGTTCCCAACTCAAGCTACTGCTCACAACCTCACGAATATACTAAAAACCCTGAACTGTATACTTTAAACTGTTGAATTATATGATATGTGAATTATATCTCAATATAAGGGAGAGAAGGCGAGAGAGACTTAAAAGACACATATAACCAAATACAATGTGTGGGACTTGCATAGATCTGGATTCAAACAAACCAACTGTTAAAAGACATTTGGGTGACAATTAGGGAAATTTGAATATGGGCTGGATATTAAGTGAGCTAATGAAAGAAGTGGTGTTATTTTTGCTAGGTGTGATAATGGAATTGTGGTTTGTTTTTTAAAAGTGTCCTTTTAGTTACTGAAATATTTGTGGGTAAAATCTCACATCTAGGACTTGCTTTTGAAAATGGGGGTGTTAGTGGTTAAAACGGGAAATTTTGAGCTGTGTATATGTTATCACAATAAAAGTTTTTTATAAAGTGGGTGGGGATGAAAAGAGAATGAAAAATATTGATAATTGCTGAAAATTATTTTGGGGTATATGTGGGTTCATAATACTATTCCCTCTAATTTTACTATATTTAGAAACGCCCATGATAAAAAGTAAAGCAATAAAATATTAACCTTTATTTTCTACTATTTTACTGAACATCCTCAATTTTCTACAATAAATACATATTACTTTTTTTTTTTTTTTTTTTACCAGGAGGTACCGGGGATCGGGGTTCGATATTACTTTTATAATCAGAAAATACACTAGGGAAATGGATGTGGCTCAAGCGATTGGGCTCCCGTCTACCATACAGGAGGCCCAGGGTTCGATTTATGGTGAAAGCCAAGCTGGCCCGTATGGCTAGCTGGCCCGTGCGGAGCGCTGGTACAGCAAGATGACACAAAAAAAGAGACACAGAGGAGAGGCAATAAGAGACACAGCAGACCAGCTGAGGTGGCCCAAGAGATTGAGCCCCTCTCTCCCACTCCGGAAGATTCCAGGATCGGTTCCTGGTGCCACCTAAAGAGAAGACAAGCAGACACAGAAGAACACACAGGGAGCAGACAGTGAGTGCAAAACAACGAGGGGGGAGGGGGATAAATAAATAAATAAATTTAAGAAACATACATATGCTATAAAGTTAACAGTGGAGTTGAACTAGCTGACCTAGGACCCTCTCTGGGTCCTTCCCCATCTGTGCCAGCCTCGAAACCTCCTGAGTGGGAAAGAGGGGCTCAGCTCTGGGAGGAGGGGAGGCTGGGACTCCCCCTCCCCGACTCTGTGGTTCCCTCTCACACTGCCTCCCCTTGAAACCACCCCCCAAGACTGGACAAACCCCTTCCCTGGCTCTCTTTACTCCAACTGAGGCTTGCGGTCCTTTTAGCCTAGAGGTTGCTTAGGAGCCCTGGGACAGAGCAGCCTTCTCTTGCCCTTCCTACCCAGGGAGTCAGCCTCTCAGACCTTCACTTCCTCCCCTGCAACTCAAGGAAAATAAAAGAATTCCAGCCTCAGGGCTATAGTGAGGATTCCAAGAAAGGGGCTTAGCCTAGACCCTAGTATGGATTATAGTAAGTGCTCAATTGCTGGGAGCTTCTAAGAAATAAAGGAACAGTATAAAAGTGATATAAGCCTATTAGATGCTAAAAATGCCGGAAAAGAGAAGGGTAAAAAAAACAAGCCTCACAGTCCACCACCTAAAAAAAAAACATAGGTTGTGTGTTTTGTGTTTGAGTGCAACTGTAATCCTGTTGCTACTACACATTTACTTCCTGCTTTTTTCTCTTAATATTATAAGTATTTCCTTGTATTATTATAAGCTGTTTGTAAACATAACTTTTAATGGTTGCATAATATTCCATTGTGTTTGTGCTGTTAACCAATTCCCCTTTGTTGGACATTTGGGCTATTTCCAGTTTTACAAGGAACTCCACAATGACCATGTCACCCTTTTTTACTTTATTTTTTATTTTTTGAGGCACTGGGGGCTGGGGATTAAACCCGGGAATTTCTATGTGGGCAGCTGGCGCTCAACCACTGAGCCACATCAGCTTCCCTGAGCTGGTTTTTTCATTTGTTGTCTGTCTTTGTTTTCTCAGGAGGCACCAGGAACAGAACCCGAGACCTCCCATGTGGGAGGAGGTTGCTCACCTGCTTGAGCCACATCTGCTGCCCCATTTCTCCTTTTTTAAAAATGTTCTAATAGACTACTTTTTAAAGCAACTTTAAGTTTACAGAAAAATTGCACAGAACTGATGACTTCCTTAGGTTAGATTTCCAAAAGTGGAATTCCTGGGTCCAAGAGAGAGAGCACATTTTAAAGCCTTGGGTAGGTGGAAACTAACTGCCTTTCTCTCTCTCTCGCTCAATCTCTCTCTTTTTTTAAGGTACTGGCTCCCGGGATTGAATCCTGGACCTCGATGTGGGAAACCAGTGCTCAACCACTGAGCCACATTGGCTCCCCTGAGTTGGTTTTTGTTTGTTTGTTTGTTTGTTTGTTTTTTAAGAGGCACCAGAGACCAAACCTGGAACCTCCCATGTGGGAATCAGGTGCTCAACTGCTTGAGCCACATCCACTCCCCCTAATTGCCTTTCAAAAGACATGATACTTGGAATATTATTGAGCCACAAAGAGGAATGAAGTGCTGATGCCTGCTACAACATGGAGGAACCTTGAAGACATCGTGCTGAGGGAAATAAGCCAGACACAAAATTGTATAATTTCTCTTTTATGAAATACTTAGAATAAGCAAATTCATAGAGACAAAAAGAATTCTCAGAGGCTGGAAGGAGCGGGGAATGGGGAGTTATTCCTTAATGGGTAGAGATACTGTTTGGGATGATGAAAAATTTCTGGAAATAGAAAATAGTGATGAAAGTTACACAGCATTGTCAATGTACTTAATGTCACAGAACTGTACACTTAAAAGTGGCTTAAATGATTTTCATTACTATTTAAAGTAGCAACAACTCTCCCACTCCCACCCCACCGAAAAAAATGCCCTGGTATTCTGTTCGTCTGCCACTACCAGCAGGCTGGCATTTTCAACAGAGAATTTCTCAAATACAAACAAATAATCCCAGATAATGCAAAGAAGCTGCAATACACAGAAGACAAAACCAGTTTCCTGAGTAAAGGGGCCACATCCTACGACAACTCTCCCCAACCCCCCAAGAGCTGGAACCACCGTCTGGGCCACTTGCCCCCATGGCCTCCTCCACAGCCCACCCTAACCCCGCCCCTGGCCGGTTCCCTCAGCAGGAGGGCTTGCAGGGGGCTCGGAGGGAAGTACAAAGAGAGTAGCTACGATGTTACCCTCCATCTCAGGAGTTTTGAGCCCGGAGTCTGTGGACCTAAACGTTGTCTAGGGAAACGGGAGGTGGCGGGGGGGGGGGTAGAAGGTTGTGGGGAGAGGGTTGGGGGGAGAGTGCTGGTGGGGAGAGGGTTGAAGGGGGAGAGTGCTGGGGGGTAGAGGGTTGGGGGGAGAGTGCTGGGGGGTAGAGGGTTGGGGGGGAGTGCTGCGGGGGAGAGGGTTGGGGGGGGAGAGTGCTGGGGGGGAGAGTGCTGGGCCCAGCTCTTTCTCCTGTTCTCCAAGGGTCCCTTGTTCTGGAAGAACAGAACCTCCCCTTCCGGTGCGCCGACCCCCGAGGCCCGTAGTCGGAGGCTCCTTTCGGCAGGGCCTGGCTGCCGGCGCGGTGCTCGGCCCACGCGGGGCCTGCGTGTCGGGGATGTACCTCGGGCACCTCACCCCGCAGGTATGAGAACTGCGAACCGCCTGGGGCCGGGGCGGGGCCGGGCCTGGTGACGTCACGGCCCCGCCCCCTGCCACCTCTCCTGCCGGCGCGCGCTGGGCTCGCGGAGACCTCACCTGGAGGGGCAGGTGTGCGCATCTCGCCTGTGAGAAGCCGACCGGCGGGTGCCAGGTGAGCGCCAGCAGGAGCTCGGGCCGGGCCGGGAGCTGGGAGAGGGCCCGGGGGGCGTCCTCAGCCGGCACGGAGGAGAGCCTGGTCAGCGAGGATCTGGGGAGGAGCCGCGCTGGGTCTGCGGAGGTCCTGCTTGTGCCTTCAACTCCTGGTCTCCTGCTTCTAGCCGCGTTGTCCTGAAAGCGGTAGGCTTTGGAGGGATTCGAGGGAGAGGAAGTTGAGGAAACAACAGGTTTCCAAATATTTCAGCCAAAAATGTATTTATTTTTTGGCGTGATGGTCTTCATTGTAAAAGTAATGTGCAGTGGGGAGCGGATGTAGCTCAAGTGGTTGAGCGCCTGCTTCCCGTTTACCAGGTCCTGGGTTCAATCACCGGTACCTCCTTAAAAAAAAAGTCCTGGGCACTATTTGGAAAATCGAGAAAAGTGGGAAAGAAACCACTCATAGTACCAATACCCAAGCAAAACCACTGTGGACATTTACTGCCTTTTAGTCTTTTTTCTATGCACAATCCTTTTTAGTACACTTTTATCATACCATATTTACCATTTTTATGTCTCTTCCCCTCTTCGCATGATGTCGTAAGCATTTTTTCATAATGTTATTAGTCATTCGTGTATGTATCATTATTTTTAATGGCTGCATAATGTTGCATCTGAGGGATGGGCCGTTGTTGGGTCCCATTCTGAATACTTGGAGGCAGGATTTGAGAGGAGGACAAGGAGATGTCATAGAACAAACATGGACTCAGGGTCAGGCAGGCCAAGACCTCTGCTTCCAACAGTGGGATCTTGGAAAAGACCTTTGCTCCTCTAAGCATCAGTTTCCACATCCGGGAAAAGATGCATAAAGCTACTTCCCAGGGGTGTCATGGGGATTGAATGAGCTAATTTATGTAGAAAGCCCCACAGTTTCTGGCAGATAAAGGGTCCACACATTTGTGAGCTTGAGGGTGGGATTTGGACCAGCCAAAGGTGCTGAGGGACCAGAGTTGGGGAGAGCTAGGGAGAGGGGATGGGCTCTTTGGAAGACCCCCCAGGCTGGAGAGGGTCTCTTGGTCTGGGGCAGGTGGGCATGAGCCCACAGGAACCGTCCACACCCACTCTGTATGGACCAGGCACGTCCAGGGCCCCTGAGGAAGGCCCAATGCCTGTCAAACCCTCAGGTGGGTTTAATCCCTTAGGACAGGGGCTCTTTTTTTTTTAAGATTTATTTTATTTATTTATTCCTCCCCCCACCTCCGTTGCCCCGTTGTTTGCACTCACTGTCTGCTCTCTGTGTCCGTTCGTTGTGTGCTCGTCTTCTTTCTTTAGGAGGTACTAGGAACTGAACCTGGGATCTCCCATGTGCAAGAGAGGTGCCCAATCACTTGAGCCACCTCTGCTCCCAGGACATGGATTCTTAACCAGGGGTCCATGAGCTTGAATTGAAATTAAAAACAAAAACAAAAACAAAACATTATTCTTGTGGGGACGTGTGGGTGTGATATAGTTATTAAATGATACACCGTGTAGTGTGGACTTAGTAAGGGGTCCATGGTTTTCACCTGACTGGCAAAGGGGTCCGTGGAACAGAAAAGGTTAAGAAGCCCTGCCCTAGGATGAGCTTCTGGAAGAGATTAAGAGTTAGGAGATTAGAAAAAAGTAGGAAGAGGGCCTGGGGCATGGAGCTTAGTAATCAACCCCCTTGTACAGATGAGGAAACTGAGACCCAGAGCACAGGTGATAGTTCAAGGTCCACACAGGAGCAATACCAGAGTAGGTTTGGACCTCAGGCTCCTGACTCCCCAGGGGTCTCTCCACTGGGTCTGGGGCAATGTGGGGGGAAGGAGGAAGTTGGCTGAGTCATCAGCTGTGCTTTTACCAGGCTTTTATAGAAGTTTCCTTTCTTCCAGCCTCCACTTCCTCATCTGTGAAATAGGTATAATGTCTCCCCAGCTACCTGCTTACCACCCACTGCCGGGTCTGTCCATCAGCAGGTAGCCAGGCCCTCCTGCTTTGAGGAGCCCATTCAGTGCTGATCATCCCCTCACTCCCTCATCTTCATGACCCCCTGGCCATCTTCAGAGGAGGGAGTGGGCCCCTGTCAGCTGACCCAGGCACAGGTCCGTGGCCCCACCTCAGCATGGGCAATCCACACTCCTCTGAGCCGTGTGTTCTGTTTTTCTAATTCTACATTTCTGTAAAGTGCCCCTACACACAAAGCGCCCCCTGCGTGAGAGAGACAGGCTGCTGTGCCCTGCTGGGAGCACCTGGCACTTGCGGTGAGGGTCCACGGCCCTCCGAGACCACCGCTTTCTGCCTGGCCTCTCACTTGAGGACAGTCACAGGGATGTCAGTTTCCCCCAGAGACTGGGTACTCAGGAGCCTCTGATGTTCTGAAGCAGGATTGGGTTAATCACCTTCCAATTCACAGAAAACTGTAAGTGACCCATCACATAGTCATAATTTTTAGTATTTAGAGGGTAACAATGAGCCTGAGGACCCAGAATCAGGTCCTGGCCTCGTGCCAGGGAAATGACACTTTCTGAAACTTCTAAACCCTCTATCACCTGTCTGTCCAAGAATCTAATAGCTAATACTTACTGAGAGACTCATTTGCCAGCTTCTTTTAAGTGCATTAGAGCAAGTCTATGATATAGGTACATTACTATTCCATTTCACAGATGGCAAACCCAAGGCACAGGGAGGTTATGCAACTTGCCCAAGTGGAACCAGGATTCAGTCCCAGGCAATCTAACTCCACCACTTGCACCTGTCACCACTACACTATGCTTGCTGCCTCTTTGGCCTAAGACAGTGTCTGATCTGTTTTCGCATCCATCTCTCCATTGTGTTCTTTTCTGCACAGGCTACGAGGGCTTTCTAGAACCCCTGCACCCTGTCAGTGTCTGTTTGCATCCTGACTCTGCTTTGGCCCTGGTCATACTGATTTATGATGACCTACTCCTGTCTGGGTCTCCTACAGCAGGGACCAGGCCCACCGGAGCAGGGACCACGTACATTTCCTCTCTTGACACGCCACAGGGCCCAGGCCAGGCCTGGTTCTGTTCTCTGTGACTGAATTAATAATTACTACATCTCTTATTCATGTACCCAGCTCTGGGCTTTCTGCACACCATCTCTTTAGTCCACCTTGAAGTGGCTGCTATTGCTACCCCTTTTTCTGAAATGAGGAAACTGAGGCTTAGGAAGGTTCTACAAACTCACCTAGCCACAAACCTTGGAAGTAGCCGATTTAGGATTTGAACCCAGCTTGTTGAAGTGAGGGTCTCTACCACCACTGCCTCTCAAGTTAGAACTCATTGCAGGGATCCTCAAAGTCTAATGCAAACTGTGATGGCATATCCCTATCTGTAAAAATATGTTTGAGCATGCATTTTGTATTCAAATGTATATTTACTTGCTTCTAAATTAGGTATATATGTTCTGCTATGCCAGAATTATGAGCATTATAAAACATGTATAAAAACAGAATATTTAAAAGTCCAAGATTAAAACTAAATAAGAATAAACGCTGAAGAATAAAATTCCAATCCCTAGTGGAGCATGCAGTGAGCTTCCTGGGGTGCAAGCATGTTCTTTGGTGGTCACCAGAATGGCCTGGGTGCTCCCTGATGACCTGGGGGCCAAGAGGACTCATTCGATGGGGGCCTCAGACACCATGGCAGGTCCTGTCAGATTGGTGCCCAGTCTCCACGGCAGGGTGAGGCTCTGGGGTGGGTCTGGCAGGGTAAATTGGAGTCCTTCATCACCTTTATGAACATTAGGTCAGATTCTCTTAAACTCTCTGAGCCTCGAGTTTCTACCTGTAAAACAGGTATGGTGCTCTCCGCTCATTGGATATTTGTAGAATTAGACAGGATTCAGTAACAAGTGACTAGTGTGGTGTCTGCACATTGTCGATGGAATAAATGCTAGTTTTCTCCCTCTTCTTCCCTTCCACATGCAAAACTCCCTGTTCTGGGCAAAACCATTGGATCAGTCTCAAATTCGGCCCTTGGGTTTGGAGAGCCAGCCCAGTCTCCACCTTCCTCTTTAGGGCCTTCTTCTCTGACTCCCTTTGGGGGTCTTGGTCCCATTTGACTGGTCCCTCCAGGGGGGCCTGCCCCACCCCAGAATATCTGATGTTCCCACCACAGAGCGCTTGCCTGGGCTGTCCCTTCCCCCCGCCCTGTCTTCCCTCCTCGCCCCCATCCGAATCTTACCTACCTTCACGTTTTGCCTCCTCCCACTCACTCCAGGGGCAAGTCCCAAATTTCTGTGTAGAAGGGGCTTGGCCGGGAGCCCTGGGTGGGGGGAGGGATCCAGGGGCCCGTCTTTATGCTGTTTGTGCAGCATTTCATGTAGGGTTAAGAAAGCACCAGCCACGCATACCATAGAAAGCCCTGGGTGGAGGAGGCTGATGGGCTGCTGGCCCCCCAGTGCCTCCTGACCCCAAGCCACATGGATCTGTCTTGGTGGCACTCAGTCTCCAGCGTGTTCTCCCTGGTATCATCAGTCCATCTTTTCTCTGGTGTGCTTCCAGCCTCAGTCAGGTTGTCGCCTCCTGGCAAACAGGGTCCCACGTAGACCTCTCAGGCCCCACAAGGAGTTGGCAGCAGGAAATGGTTGTGGGTGGACATGTGATGTGAAGAGATGATGAGTCGCACCAACTATGCTGAGTTGAGAAGTGTTGTTGTGGGAATCGGGATTATTAGCCGCAGCAATCATCGTAATTCCCGTGGCCCAGCTAATGAGTGGTTGTATGTCCTTGCTTCCCAGAGGGTGGCAGGAACAAGTTAGGGAAAGAGTTGACCACAGCTCAAACAAAGGAGATTGTGCTGAGGACAGGGTTCTGATGAGCCCAAAGGGGCAGCAAGGTGACCGGCTGGGCTGCAGGGAGGAGGCACGTGTGGGTGGGCAGGGGTTGGCGTGTGGCTCTTTGAGAATGCTAGGTATTTGTTTAGTGCTCCCAGTGTCTCTGGGACATGGGACAGGCATTCCTACCTGCTCTGGGCGTTGATTCCCCCAGAAGACCAGCAGCATGGAGGATGCTGAGACGGGGTTGTCTGCCTCCAGCCCAGAGGAGGGGGGAGCACCAAGAGCCTGTCACCAGAAGGGGCTGGTGAGGGCCACAGGGAACCACAGATTAAGGCCTGTTTCTGATGGGTGGCTGTTAGGCACGATCGGGCCCAGGGCCGGTGGTGCCAGGCCCTGCCACCACCCCTTGACCACATATCTTTAGCAGACATCGCTTGCTGCACAAGTATTTATGTAGCACCTGTGACAGGTGGGGCACCCACAGGAGCATTTCTCTCTCTTGAAGCTTTTGTTCAAGGGCATTAAAAATAAATAGGGGGTGCGGATATGGGTCAAGTGGTTGGGTGTCTGTCTCCCCATATGAAGGGACCCGGTTCGATCCCTGGGACCTCCCGGTAAAAAAAAAAAAAAAAAAAAAAAGGGAGTGGATATAGCCCAAGTGGTTGCATGCCTGCTTCCCACGTACGAGGTTCTAGGTTCAATCCCCGGTACCTCCTAAAAGCAAACAAACGGTAGAGAAGGACATAGGGGAAGGGAGCCCACTTTAACTTGGGTGGACAGGGAAGGCTTTGGGAGGAGGCAATTTCTGAGTGATGACCTGAAGCATGAGTAGGAGGCAGCCATTGAAGATCCAGGGGGAGAGCATTCTAGACAGAGGGGCCATACATGCAAAGGTCCTGAGGTGTGATGAAATGAAAGACGACCAAAGAGCAAGAGGGAGCGAGGCTCCAGGTGAGGTCTGAGAGGCAGGTAGGGACCAGATCCTGGTGGGCCCTGACAAAGAATGTGGATTTCATGCTAAGGGCAGAGAGGGTCATTGCAAAGGGGCATAACTTCCCCAGATAACAGGCTTCTGTAGTACCCTAGTGAAGTGAAGATGATGGCTTGGATTTGGGTGTACATGGTGAGAGGTATTTGGATTCAGAATATAGCTGGGAGGCAGAGCTGACAGGAACTGCTCGTGTTTTGAATAGGAAGTTGGGGTAGTAAGGGAACCCAGTCCCTCTGAGTCTGGATTGGTGGGTTCTCAGCCTCTTTCTCATCTGGGTGCCCCAAATGTGAAGCGTACAGACCATTGCCCAGCCAGTCCAGCCTTTAGTTTACATGAGAGGCTGAGGGGCCCAGAGAGGGGCTGCGTCTGAGGTCCCACTGAAATTCAGCGCTAAGCTGGGACTCGCTCAGACCCAGGCTTCCCAGCCCCTGTTCTCCCTCTCCTACCCCAACCTGCTGTCTCTTGGGGAAGACGGAGGAGGAGGGAGGGACCTCTGCCAGATGACCAGGCATGGTGATGTGATGAGGTCACCCCCGGAGGAGCATAAGAAGGGAGCAGAGTCTGGAGAGGCTGGCGCTGCCCCGGGAGCAGGCAGAGGTAGGTGGACCACCATGCAAGGCTGCGGGGAGCAAGAGCGAGGCCCCAATGGGTTAAGAGGATGCACTGGGGCAGGCGCCTGCAGGCCAGGAGGCCTGGTGGGGGCTCTTGGAGCCTGTGTGGGCCACTGACCCTCGGGGGTCTTGGGAGGGACACCAGCCACTCCTGGGAACGAGAAGGGGTAGGAGAAACTCCCTGCTGGGGCCTCCTAGAGCAAAAACCCAGGGTGAAGACTGAGGGTGGGCAAGGTTAGTGGCTCACTGGGGCCCAACTGGGTAGGCCTCCCTCCATCCCACCCCCACCTCGATCGGGGCCAGTGGGCCGCCTCTTCCGAGAGAGGGGTAAAGAAGGGAAAGAAGAGAGGCAGGAGACACACCTAAGGTGCTGGGAGTCCAAGCCGGGCAGCCTAGATTTAACCCCCTGCCCTGCTAAGGGCAGTCATAATGTCACAATAGCAGCATCTTCCTCCTACTCAGGGCTTCTGGGCTCAGGTGTTTTGTGCATTATTATCTGTATTTATCCCCATTTTATAAACAAGGCTCAGAAAACCTAACTGATTTGTCTAGTGTCCCACAGTTAAAGAGTGGCAGAGTCAGCATTTGACCGTGGTGGGATACTGCCTCCGACTCCCTCTGGGGTCTTGGCCAGGCCCTTTCCCTCCCTGGGCCTCAGTATCTCTAGCTGAACAATGATGGACTTGGAGTAAATAAACTATGGGCCCTTGTAGCTCTCTCGACTGGAGCCCAGGACTGCTCCTCTATTGGAGGCTTGGGGCAGGGGAACAAAGACTTGTCTTGGAACTGTATTTGCAAATCACTTTCCAGAAGATGGAGAAAATGCCACTAACTGGGGCAAAGTGGTTAATGGCGCAGGCCCTGGAGGTGACCACCAGGCCACCCCTCCTATGAAAGGTGGACATGAGGCCTGAATAAGTCGATGCAGGTAACCTGTCTTCTAGGGGGACTGGCACATAGTAGGTGCTCAACAACTGATAGCTCTTAATGTTTTATCAGAGTTCCTTCATTCACTTATTCAGTGATTTTTTTTTTTTTCATTTTTGTTTTTTAGGAGGTACTGGGAATGGAACCCAGGACCTCGTATGTGGGAAGCAGGTGCTCAACCACTGAGCTAGATCCACTCCCCAGAGAAATAGGAGATTTAAAAAAAAAATTTTTTTAGGAGGTACCAGGGATTGAACACAGGACTTCATACATGGGAAGCAGGTGCTCAAACTACTGATCTACACCTGTTCCCCTTCAGCAAATATTTGCTGAATACCTACTGTGTGCCAGACACTGATCTAGATACTGATGACACAGGGGTGCTCCAAATAGTAATAACTCCCTGCCTTCATGCAACTTACAGTCTAGTGGAGGACCCAGACTCCCCTCACCCCCCAAAAAAATCAATAAGTACAACATAAAGTGTGTTAGACAGTAATGAATGTCAGGGAACAAAGCACAGCAGAGAAGGGGAAGAGGCAATACCCCAAGGGGGATGGAATTTTTAGTTGGGCAGTCAGTGAAGGCCTCCCTGTGAAGGTCAAGGCTTGAGGGAGACGAGGGATGAGCTGTGTGGAGCTGAGTGAGACAAGCAGAGGGAACAGCCAGTGCAAAAGCCATTCCAGTGAGCCAGAGGGAGGGGAGGGCCCTGGTGGGAGGTGAGGTCAGAAGAGCTGGGGGTGGGGTGGGCTAGCGAGCTGGGGAAGGCCCTTGACATTTCCTAAAGCCCTGGTGTCCACAGTCAAGATTCAGGTTGCAGATTCCTGGGGAAGTCCTGCAATCTTTCTCCCCACAACCGGTTTCACCTGCAGCAGCCCCCTCACAGTCTGGCAGTTGTAGGACTGTCCTGGAGATTTCTAGCCCTGGGCTGTGGGTGTCAGGTGGTCTTGAAGGGTCTGAAAATAGGAAACGTACAAAACATCAGATTGGAAGGTGCTGGGCCAGCGTCTACTCCTGAAACCCTGTGCAGAGCAGCTGAAACTCTGGGTGGGACCCGATGTGCCCCGAGACCACAGGGCTGGGACTTCCCTTGACACCTATTCCTTCTAGGCCTGACTGGAGTCTCTTGGGTGGGTTGGCGTGTAAGGAGTAGCTAGGGGAACTTTAGAGGGCCACAGCCTTGGGGTTTAAGTTGGGAATTAAGGCCCTGGGGAATCATTCTGAGAACGAAGTTTGGAGAGAGAAGTTAGGCTTTGGAACTGCCTGGCCTCCATGGCTGGGTTTTGGGTCGTGCCTCAGTTTCCCCTTAGAGCTTAGCTGTCTTTAGAAGGACCCCATGGGCTGGTGGCCTGGGGAGTAGGAAGGAGGAGGACTTGGGCCCACAGCGCAGCTCATTGGATGACAGGGTGGGGTGAGAGGGGGTGGGGGTAGGGGCAGAGAAGAGAGGGAGGCTCAGGAACCCCTGGGGTGGGTGCGAGGAGAGGCTCTAAAGATCCGTTGGCCTAGGGAACAGAGCAGGGAAGGGGAAGGCTGCACATGAGGAGATGAGAGGAAGAGCTGTGAGGAGGACTTTTAGACTTGGGGCAGTGGGTTAGGAGGGCAGGGGAGTGAGCCAGACCCCAGTTCTAATCTGAGTGGTTAATGTGTGCCCTTAGGCAAGTGCTGTTAGGATCCTAAATTTGCTCATCTGTAAACAGTAGGAAAGTAGACTGATTTAATCCATAGATAGAGAGGATTAAATGGGATAAAGGCCCATCTCAGCCCCAGGTGCTTAGTGATGCTGAAGAAATACAAATCTCTTCCTGGAGAGGAAGGGCCCATATTTGGGAAGCAGGGTCAGGTTGGAAGGTTTGGGGTAGTGAGGACAGGAGGACAAAGGAGTGCCAGGGTCCTGTGCTCTGTGGCTCCAGAATTTCCTGGTTTCACACGGAGAGACTATATGGCCACTGGGGGCTGGCACCCTGGGCCCTGAAAGCGGAGACTCAAGGTTGAGGGCCAATAATAGAGAAGGGAAGAGGTCCTCTAGGACAGGGTCCTACTTGGGGACCTCCAGGGGACAGAGGGGTCACAAAAATGAGTGAAAGTGCTGATGTGAAGAAACAAAAAGGGGGGGCCCTGGCTTCCAACCAAGGGGTTCAGCTGCTGCCCAGGTGAAATGTGGCCAAGACCAGAGGGAACCTGGCCCAGGGTTGCCAGATCTCTCAAAGCTTCCAGAAAAATCTTCTTTAATATGAAATCTTCCAATATGAAAACATTGGCAATCAATGAACAAAGCAAAAGAAAGAAGCAAGCAAACAAACCAACAATGCCAGGCAGGACAAACGAAGTCAGCCTGCTTTGGCTGGTGACCTCTGGGCCAGGGCAGTAGCAGGGAAGGTCCCCTGTTGACTCTGCAGGCCTCTCATTCTCCTGCTCTTGGAAGGGGGCTCAAGTTAGACTGGGCTTCCTAGGAACCATTAGGGGGCCACAGCTGTCCTGTGGTGCTGTGTGGTCCTAGGCAAACCCCTTGCTCCCTCTGGGCCACAGTTTGCTGGCCTGTGAAAGAAGGGTCTGTGGGGCTCTCTGCAGTTCGGACAGTGTGTGACTAAGTCCCTTGGGCTCAGGGAAGATGCAGTTATTATGAAGTGACTCTTCCTGGGAGCCGGGCTTCGGGGTTTAATGCAGTGTGCTCGGTATTTTGTGTGCCTCGGCCACAACTGTGTGTCAGTGGACGTGTGTGTGTCATAATTTGGCACGGTGTAAATACCCTCTTTCTAATAACCCTGCCCTGGGACCTTTCATCAGCTCGTCTGGAAGCTGGTAGGAAGCCTTGATGAATGGTGCCAGTGACCTGGAGAGGGTGGGGCCGTTGTCCCATTTTGCAGATGAGGAAAAACCAAGCCCAGAGCTGGGTGGCTGCTTGGCCAAGGGTGCACCACTCTGGACCCTGATTCCAATCTTGGTTCCGTGGCAATGTGGGGTCCTTATTCAACAGGCAGATGGTGAGGCTCTGGGAAAGAATAGGATTAGAGCTTGAGTGTCTGCTCTGTTCATCACACTTTGGGCCTTGGGGAAAGGAGGGGGAGAGAAGAAAAGGTCCTCTGCCCTTGCTTTTTCCGTGGAGCATGGCCGAGCCTAGGCTACCTCCCTGGGTCGTTTGTCAAAGCTCCACCGTCTTTTGCTGGTTTGTCAAATTCATTGCCCCTGAATCAACCTGGCCTGCATTCTCGGCCCACTTATAACCCGGACTTGAAG
>JAKSZT010054301.1:1334335-1430685 GCA_026826555.1 Tolypeutes matacus | reverse complement strand
CCCCTCTTGAGAGAAGCAGCAAAAGAACTGGAAAGCCCTCCCGCCCCTGATCAGAGCCTTTCTCTGGGAGGCTTCTGGGGGGGTGGTGTTGGGGCCGCCCAGGCGGGCCCTGGCGTCGGGGGAGCAAGCCTGGGTGCTAGCAGGGGGCACCGGTGGTTTTCTGCACCCTGTCGCCCCTTCTCTGCTGACAGCTTGGTGGTGGGGAGGGGCTGGGGGTCATGTGCAGTGTATTTATGTAAGACACCCAGACGGAGGGCACGAGTATTTATATAACCCGCCGTCGGTATTTATGTAATATAGGATGCGGGCATATTTATGTTCCTCTCCTGCCCTGTGGCCTGCCCGCTGCCGTGTGTGCTCTCGGCGGCGGAAGGTGAACTGGAGGGTGGGGGCGCGGGCTCGAGTGCGTACACGCCGCGGCCCCAGCAAGGCCCCGGGTGTGCCTGCGCCTCTTTCTTCCCTTGCAGTGTGCACACTCGGGGAGCACACGGGCTGAGCGGTGTGTGCGTTTCCGGCAAACGCGGAGTGTGATCTGCTGGCCACCGAGGCCCCTCGGCCAGGACCAGCCGCACGCGGGGGCCAAGGCCCTCGCTTGGGACTTTGGCTGGCCCCGGGTGGAGGCCGCCTCTTTGTGCTGTTGGTGAAGGGTTCTGGCGGCTCCCCGCGAGCCAGGGGCTGCTGGGGCCGGGAAGTCTCCCTGCCCAGCTTGGTCCAGCTTCGGGCCTGGGGAAGGGACAGGCCGAGCCTCGTGCCTGGCACAGCTGGTTTTCCATCTTCCTGTTTTGCCTCCCGGCCCTGGCATGAGCTAGGTCCTGTTTCTGAGGGTGGGAGGCCGCCAGGTGGAGCGGCAGGAACCCTGTCTGGGTCCTGGGTGGGAGGCCGCCCCTGCCACGCTGCTGGGCAGGTGGGGTGACCTCTGGCTCCCTGCCTGCAAAAGGAGTCCGCCTGCTCCCGAGGATCTTCCACGTGGGCCCAGATGTAAACACTGAGCCCTTAAGAGCCCTACCCACCCCCCCATCTTGGGGTCCACCCTCGTCTCACCTCCCCAGGCCAGGCCTGCTGTCCCACAGGCTTGGGACACCCAGGGTGGGTCTCAGGAAAGAGGGATGCCCCATATCTTCCCCCATACCCTTCCCCCAGGGCTCTCCCCTCACCCCACGGAAGCTGGCAAAGTCCAGGCTTTGGTCCCCTGAGCCTCTTCACTGGACCCAGGGGCCGTCTTAGGAGACCCTGCCTTCTGGTGTGGAAGAAGCCAGCCCCAAAGAGTCCCTCTGCAGAGACAGCTGCGGAGAGGCCCCAGCAAGATTCTTGGTGTCATGATGGAGAGGGCGATGATTGGAAGGCAGATGTCCTGGGCGGTGGAGGGGGGGTGCTTTCCACCCTTACCCCCGGTGGGAGATGAGACCTCTTTCCTGCAGGACATGCTGGGAACTGGTGAGGTGTGGCCTCTGCGCCGAGGGGGTGCTAGGGGAGACCAGCCGAGCCGTGCAGGCCTGGCCCCTAGGCCCTGACTCTGGAGGCTTGGGGATGGGGCCCGGTCATTTCAGAGCTCCGTTGGGGCCCTTCCTTCCCTGGGTCCTCCCATCCCTGGAGACTGGAACTTGCTGTGGTTGCCATGGTAGCACCCCAGGATAGTCAGCTCCTGCATCCCCCTCCCCGTGGTCCTCCTTTGTCGTTGGTTTTCCTTTCAGGGTCTTGGCCCGTTGTGACAAGCCTCCCTCTTGAGAAGCTCCTCTTGGGGGTCCCTGAATGAGTGCCCTCCTGAGGACATGCTTGCTTAGCTCTTTCCTCTTGAGCCTTGTTCCCAGTTCCACCTTCTGCCTGGTTGAGCTGAAACCTGTTCTAAACCTGCCTGTGCCTTCCCCAGAGGTGTCTGAGTGTAGGGTATGGTCCTGCCTGACTCCTGGTTGCCCCCAGGCTCCTCTGGGCAGTGGGAAGGAGAGTGCTGGTCTCCAGGTTCCTGTGGCTTTGCCCAGCCTCCAGTGGGCTAGGCCCCTTCCCAGCTCCCCACATCTCTGACCCAGTGTCTCTGCTTCCCTCTGCAGCAAGGCCGAATCATGGAGCTACGTGTGGGGAACAAGTACCGCCTAGGACGGAAGATCGGGAGTGGCTCCTTTGGAGATATCTACCTGGGTAAGTGTTCCCGGTGCCAGCTGGGTGGTTCTGGACCCCCCGTGACAGCCCTAGGGACGAGGAGGGCAGATCCCACAATTTTGGGACTGGAAGCCGGAACTTGACCCTGGGGCTCTGGGTGGCATGTTTTGATCAGCTAGCCCCCCAGTGCCATGCCAGAGGAGAAGGAAGCCACAGGTGGGGGGTGAAGCCCGCTGGGATGCTTCTCCATCAGAGCGAGGCGGGGGTGAAGCCCTTGCTGCAGCCTGGGCAGAAGAGGGTATTTTTAGCCCTCATTTTCAGCTGCACATGACCTAGGTCTCCAGCTGGCCGTGGGAAAGCCCAGCCCGGGCGGCATGTCTTGTCTCTTGCCTCTTGGGACGAGGATGCTGGTAAGACAAGGGGCCCAGACTGCCACTCGCCCCCAGCCAGGCCCTGCCTTGTTGTCCACTTCGGAATGTCGGAGGCTCCCCCACTAACCTCGGGGTTATCTGCTCTCCACGGTTGGGGATCTCTCTCTCCGGATGTGCTTCCTGTTGAAAGTCTGAGTTTCCTCTGATGTTGTCCTTTTAAACAATTTCACTGACATCTCACCCATCTCCTTGGCCTGGGAGAAATGGGGTTTGTGCCTTTGAATGCCCCTTCTGTGGTGGGCTCCAGCTGGTTGGGGGCACGGGCAGGGGGCCCTTCCTTTGCAGCTCTTGGAGGAGAGAGAGCACTGGCAGTCTTGGGTTGGATTGTGGGGGCTTAGAGTTGGTAGAGACAGGTGGCAGGCCCCCCCTGCGGTTTGTCCTTATTTCTGTCCCTGTGCGGGCGAGACCAACGGCTCTGCCTCTGTTTCCCTTCTCAGAAATTGAAAATAAATCAGTTGTGTCTTGGGCAGAAAAAATAATGAGTCATTAGTTCAGAATTTGGGCTTTCTCTTGCCCAGTGGACAGGGTGGCAAAGCCCGTGGGGGAACCCTGAGTGAAGGAGACAGTCCCTGCCCTCTTGGAGTCTGAAGTCCAGAGTCTCAGTGAGCCTTGCCACTCAGTCAGAGGGGAAAGGGCAGGGGTGGTGCCTCTGAGTGCTTACCTGGTGCCAGGTGCCAGGCAGGGTCTTGCCTCAAATGTGCAACCCTTAGTGATGGTGCCGAATTCTCCCCATTTCATGTATCAGGAGACTGAGATGAAGCCAGGTTGGGTTGGTCTCCCAGGGTCACTCCACCAAAAGCACCCCACAGCCCTCCACGTGCCTGAGGATGTGTAGAAGACCCCCGGGTTCTAGACCTGGCTTTGTGTGGCTGCAGGAAAGTCATGTGACTACCCTGTGCCTCAATGTCCCCATCTGTAAAGTTTGCAGGACGATGGTAAGTGGCCATCCACAGGGCTGTTACAAGGTACAAATGAAATGATGCGAAGACAGGTCGTAAACTGTAAAGTGCCAACCAGACGTGTAGTTCGTTGCTGAGTTTCCCTGTAGACACCCCTAGAGCTCAGAGCAGAGGAAGGGAACTGGGTGCGAGTTGGAGCTGGTTCAGAGGTTTTCTCTGGGACTCCAACCCCTCCTGGGGAGGCTGGCGCCGGGTTGCGTCCACCCTCTCCCCTCAGCGCCCAGCACACGACTCACCCACGGTAAGTGGGTGTTCAGCGAAGTCTTCTCAAGTAAACAAATGAGAAAATGGGGTTTGCAAGACGCAAACCTCTTCCTGGTAGAGTAGAGAAAGGTTGGGATTTGGGGGCAGGGGTCATGTCTCCAGTCTACTCCTCCTTTGCTCTTTTTCTGGGCCTCAGTGTTCTCATCTGTGAGATGGAAGTACCCACCTCCTTACTGTTGGAGAAATAGGTGATTTGGGGTGGGTATAAAGGCCCCTCTTGCTTTTCAGGTTCTGGGACTTGGGACTAAAGTCCAGGGGCCACTGGCTCAAGGTCGAAGGGCACCGAGGCAGACTCTTGTTCTTAGATGACACCCAATCCAGGGCCCTTTTTTTGCCGAAGGGAAACTTGAGCCCTAAGGAGGAGGAGGGGCCCTGTAAGGTCACTCAGAAAGTCAGTGCTCCTGAGTCACATGGTGGGACCTCCCTAGGGACAGGGCTTCCTGTTTATCCACACAGATAAGTGGTTGATTTTACAGACTAGAGCCACATCAGCCCCTCTTTGGGCAGGCTTGGAGTGATTTTGACCTTGGTTTGCTTGCTGGTGTTCCTTTTTACTAGCTTGAGCAAGTGACTGCCCCTGCCCGCCTCTGTTTTCTCATCTGTGATATGGGGGCCCTGGTGCCTGCCAGCCTGTAGTGAGGTTCCTGCATGTGACACACCTGTCCCTACGTGGCCCGTTAGCAGTCCTTTTATGCTTTGTCCCCGCCGAACCCTCGGTCTTGGTTGGAAGCTGCTACTTTCAAGGGATCTGGATCCTCTTGGGCCTGATTTGGGGTGGGGGTGGGGGGTGCAGGGGTGCTGTTCTTCCCTGACTATCCTTTGCTGGGTGCAAGGGCCTCGGGGGCCCTGCTCTGCTGACTCTGTCCTTGGCTCGCTAGTGTGGGGACCGTGGTGCTTGCAGGGCCTCCCCGGCTGGCCACGCTGGCTCCCTTTGTTCAAAGCTCTGGCCACGTTTTGGTGCCAGTGCCCGGCCAGGGCCTGACTCCAGATGGCCTCTGAGGTGGGGTTGGGTGTGGCCTCCAGGCCCTGCTTTCCAGGACCAGCCGAGGCCTGGCATGTTGTGGATGCAGCTGCAGCCCCCCCCCCCAGCATCATGGGACAGCAGGGGCGTGGGGCCAGCTTTAAGGGCCTCTCGGGCTGTGTGGGGCCAGCGGTGGCCAGGCCTGTGTCCATGCTGTCCCTCACCAGCTGGGCAACTCTCCAGGCCTCGCAGAGCCTCTGGACCTCAGCTCTAAAGGGGGTGGGGGTGGCGGTAACTGCTCCTGTAATGCGTGGGGGGGTGACTGTTAGTGCGGGGAGCTTGCCTGGCCTCGACAGGTAGGAGCCAGAATTGCTGCTGTTGCTGCAGGGACAGGCTTCATCTCCTGTCCTCCAGGCCCCTGAAGGTGCCTGTGTATCTGTGGGTGTCTGGATGAGCTCCCAGGTGAGGCTGGGCACCCTCTCCCCATCCAGAACTTCCCAAGGTCCCTGCTGCTCAAGGGCTGACCAGGTCCACTCGCCTTTCCCTGTGTCCGAGTTGGTTTTCCAGGCTGGTCAGCCCCCAGAACTGGGGGGCTGTGTTCTGTTCCTGAAACTCGGTCATGTCCTCCGGCCTCCAGGCCCTTTGCTGTGGGGCTCCTTTCCAGCACTCCTACCTAGCCCACTTGCCTCCACATACAGCCTCCGCCAGGAAGCCCTGCTCTGTCATTCCCCTCCACGACTGGAATTGGGGCCCCTGCCCCGGGCTCCCCTTCTGCAGGCTGTTCTGGCACTTTTTACTTAATCAAATTGACAACCCTTTGTTGCTCCCACCAAAGGCAAGGGGAGCTCCTTCAGGGCAGGGCAGGGCAGCCTCAGCTGGTCCAGGGCTCAGCATGTGTCTTTTGATGGAATGAGTGAGAAGCTGAGAGTCAGAATAGAGAAATAAGCAGGAATTTGGGGGCAAGTTTCAAGTCCTGGCTCTGCCCCCACCTGCTCAGTATGACCTGTCCCTGCACCATCTGCTGAAGTTGTAGTGCTAAAGGCCCGACCTTCGAAACGTCACTCGGTCAGTGCCCCTTCCCTGGGCCAGGGGTGCAGCCACTCAACTGTTGTCTGGACTACTGTAGCGGCCTCCTGGGGCCTCCCTCTCCCTCTCGGCTCCCCATCCAGTCCTTCGTTGTTTTTTTTTTACTGAGTTGAAATTCACATAAGATAAAATTAACCATTTTAAAGTGTACGATCCAGTGGCATTTAGTGCATTCAGAATGTTGTGCAACCACCACCTACCTCTGGTTTCAAAACTTTCATCACCCCAGAAAAACACCCTGTACCCATTAGGCAATCACACCCCCTCCCCCCAGCCCCTAGCAACCACGATCGGCTTTCCTTCTCCCTGGATTTGCCCATTCAGGACATATCAGCTAAAAGGAATCTTTTATAACTGGCTTCTTTCAATTAGAGGATGTTTTCGAGGTTCATCCATGTTGTAGCATGTGGCAGTACTTCGTTCCTTTTTGGGGCTGACTAATATCCCGTTGTAGGGACAGACCACACTGCTTGTCCGTTCACCTGTTGACGGACATTTGGGTGGTTTCCTGCTCTGGCTGTTGTGAATAAAGCTGCTATGAACAACTGGGCACCAGTTTCTGTGTGGATGTATGCTTTCACCTCTCTTGGTTATATACCTTGGAGTGGAATTGCTGGGTCATAAGATAACTATATTTAACTTTTTGAGGAACTTCCAGTCCTTCCAAATACACCAGTGGTTCTCAGCGGGGAGCAGATTCTGCCTTGCATGAGGACATCTGGCACTGTCTGGAGACATTTTTGGTAGTTTCAACTTGCAGGGGGGGGTGGCACTCCAGGCATCCAGTGGGCTGAGGTCAGGGATGCTGAGAAACCCCCTCCAGTGCACAGGGGAGCCCCCACACCAGCATGTCAGCAGTGCGCTACACCTGGCCCCTGGACCCCCAGGCTAAAGGCCACGACCTGCGCTCGGCCTTCCAGGCCCTTGGGATCAGGCCTCGCCCACCTCTCCCGCTGCTGTCGTCAGCTGCTCGGGCGCACCAGTGCAGTCCGTGGCTGGACGCCCTCCTGTCGGGCCTTCGCAGATGCCGCACCGCTAGTTGGCACGGCCCCGCACGCGTGTCGGGAGCCCTCGCAGCCTTCCCTTTCCCTCAGGCTGCTGATTCCTTCCTCTGCCCACCGGCCTGTGCACCACCCAGCTTCTGTCTGTAGCCCGGGGGCCAAGCTGCCCCATCCTTGTCAAACCCCACCTTGAGAGCTCTTGCTGTGTGCCAGGCGCCCTTCCGAGCACGGTTACACCTAGTACAACCTGGAGAGCTGGCACTGTGGACCCCGGAGTACAGGTGGGGAGCCTGCGGCGCAGAGCCGTAAGTGCCCCCGCTGAGAAGAGGATTGGACTGAGCAGCTGAGCAGCTTGGTTCCCGAGCCTCCCTTCTCTTAGCCATGCTCTCCTGCATCTTGGGCCAGGGGCCCTCCAGGAACCCTGCCCCTTCCAACGTGACAGCCTCACTGTCTCACGGAAACTTGTGCAGCTCTCCCCAGCAGTGAGCATGCACTTTCTCTCCCAGCACTTACTGGATTTAGTCATCTTTCTTTTTTAAAATCTTAAGTGTATGTGGTTCAAAAATCAAAACACAAAGACACTGTGCTGAGAGAAGGCAGCAGTCACAATAGACTGCATATGGTATGGTCCCAAAATGTCCAGGACAGGCAAGTACATAGGCACGAGAGTAGATGAGTAGCTGCCCAGGGCTGGGGGGCGAGGGCACTGGAGGAGGGAGCTAATGGGGGTTTCTTTTCAGGGTGATGAAAGTGTCCCAAAAGTGGTGGTGGTGATGGTTGCACAACTCTGACTATACTAAAAATCATTGAATTGTACACTTTAAATGGGTGAGTTTTATGGTATATGGATTATATCTCAACCAATGATTTTTAAAAAATCAAAACATCTAATAAACGATTGGTGACATACTGCCCCCCCCAGCCACTTGGTGGCTCCTCAGGCATCTTCTCAGTGTTTTTTTATGTAGATGTAGCAAACAGGAATAGGCATTATGTCCTTTTTTTTTCCTCACTGAAAAGAGTGTAGAATACAACTGCTCTGTACTTTGCTTTTTCACTTCCTGTATCTTAGAGATCTTTCCACTTCTGTCCAGAGACAGCTTCCTCATTCTTTTTCCATTGCATTCTGTTTATGGACGGGCCATTTACTTAACCAGTCCACCAGGACATTTGAATTGTTTCCGAGCTTTGGCCATCGCGAGCAGAGCTGCAGTGGACAGCTTTGTCTCTGCTTTGTTTTGCACCAGGCAGGGGTGCAGGGTGCACTCCGAGAGTGCAGCTGCCGGGCAGAGCGCTGCCAGATCGCCTTCACAGTCCCCCTGGCCCCCGGAGGGAGTGCCCGTCACCCCGCAGCCTTGCCAGCAATGTATGTCGCTGCGTTTGGGGACTTTTACCAATCCTAAGTGAGAAATGGTCTTTCTGTATAATTTTGTTCTGCCTTTTTCTTACGAGGAGGTTGAGCTTCTTTCCATATGAATAAGCCATTTGTATTAATGATTCCTTTCTCTATTCAAATCCTTTGCCCTATTTTCCTATTGAGTCTTTGGTCTTTTTCCTACAGATTTATAGGAGCACCTTCTAAATCAGTGATATTAGCTCTTTGTCTGAGATGCAAATATGTTTCTCTTATGACTTTGTTTCTGGAATTTTTGCCATGTAGAAGAGATTGCTTTTGGGGGCAGGGGGACACTTTTGTTCTCTTGTGGCCTCTGGATTTGAAAATGTTATGTAGATACAAAAAAAAATATATAAAACGTGCACAGGACAAAGCACCTCAGTCCCTCCCAAAGGAGGGGCACGTGTTGTCACCTGAAGGCCCCTGTCTGCCTCTCCCTATCCCATCCTGCTCTGCTGCACAGAGGAATCCCTATCTGAAGCAAGAGTTCTGTCACGGGCCTATACGCCTGAACTAGATATTGTTTAGCGCTGCTGTCACCTGCCACTTGCTCTCTGGACTAGAGAGCATCTTCCTTCAGATGCTGGGAGTCGTCCAGGTCGCTGTGGTTTGCACCCTCCGTTCCTTCCCATCGCCCTGCCCCATGTTCACGTGGTCCAGAAGGGCATTCACCTGGGAGCGGAGTTGCTGGACAAGTGTTCATGCAAGGTCACTGAAGCTAGATAAACACCAAATTGGTTTCCAAAGTGGTTGTACCACTTCCGTTTTATTTTATTTTTACGTGTAAACCTTTGTCCCGCTTGGGAGTTTTCCTGGTGCGTGGTGTGACATAGGGTGTTTGTTTCTCAGGTGACCAGCCAGTTGTTCCAGGGATGTTTATTGAATGGCCCCATCTTTCCCCCTGCTTTGAGGGGCCAGCTTTATCCTGTCCTAAATCCTTCCCACGGTTGTGTCCCTCTGTCCGTCCATGTGCTGGTACTGCTCAGTGACTGCGGCTCGAGTGCTTCTAGGAGGGCAGACTCCTGTTTCAGCCTGGCCTCGGCCCTCTCACTCAGCCACTCATCATTCTAGCTGGGGAAATTCGGTAAGGAAGCAGGTGCAGTGTGGATTTCAGTCTGTTTTGTGGCTTCTCTAGTCATGGGTTGGGCCCAGGCAGAGCTGGGCCTCGGCGTCTATGAGGGTACTTCCTTAGGGACCCCCCGAGGCTGCTGGGGAGAGGCCGAGATGCAGGCAGGACCCCATACCCGAGTCCAGCACTTACAGCCGTGTGGCCTTGGGCTGGGTCTCAGTGTTCTCATCTGTAAAATGAGGATGGAAAAACTCCCCGCCCCCACTGGCTACCTGAGACCCCGATGAGATGTTGGGAGGGGCTGGGGGGATGTGTGGGGCCATCTCAGCACTGACATGGGCTGAGTGAGGGGCTGGTCACTGCCTAGCCTTCCCAGGGCGTCATCCTGTAGCTCAGGCTTGTCCCAGTTGCTTGACACTGTCCCCACTGGGTTCCTTGAGGCCAGCCTTCCCCCAACCCCTTTCCCTCTTCCAAATGCTGCCACGTCACCTGACACACCTGCTGGCCTCACTGTGCTCCTGCTCCCACGTCTTTGGTGGTTCCCGCCCTCCAGGGTGGAGTTCAGTCCCTTCACCTGTGTGCTGTGAGCCCTTTGTGGCCCCGCTCTGCCCTCCAGCCCCTTACCCCACTGGCATCTGCCTTCTGCACCTGTGGTTCTGTGTCTAGTCCATAGCGTCTCACCTCCTTCCACCTGTGCCTTGCTCTGTTCTTTGCCCGCCTGCCCCACCACCTCCTGGCCTGGGTCAGACATCCACTATGCTCCTCTTGAATACAGGGCTGAGCCCTGTGCCTCCCTCTCCAGCCTCCCCCAAGAGGCCCTGAGCTCCTTGAGGCCCAGGCCTGTACGCAACAGGCCTCAGAAATGCTGAGCGTGGGGCCTGGGACTGCCCTGTCCGGCCAAGGGTGACCCTGGTTCCTTGTTTCCCCCGGCAGGTGCCAACATTGCATCGGGTGAAGAAGTTGCCATCAAGCTTGAGTGTGTGAAAACAAAACACCCCCAGCTGCACATCGAGAGCAAATTCTACAAGATGATGCAGGGGGGAGGTGAGGGCCGGGAAGGGGTCCTGAGGGGGTGGGGCTGAACGGCAGGCGCGCAGGGAGAGGCTGGTGGGGGTGGAGAGGGCCCACCCCTGACGGAGCCCCTCTTCTTGGCCTCCTAGTGGGGATTCCGTCCATCAAGTGGTGCGGGGCCGAGGGCGACTACAACGTCATGGTCATGGAGCTGCTGGGGCCCAGCCTTGAGGACCTCTTCAACTTCTGCTCCCGCAAGTTCAGCCTCAAGACGGTGCTGCTCCTGGCCGACCAGATGGTGAGCCCCCCTTGTCCCCCGCCCTCTGGGCCCTGCAGGCCAGCTGCTTCCCTCCCAACCTCTCCGTGTCCCCACCTCACCAGTGGCACAGGCTGCCCCTACCTCTCGAGGACACTGGAGGTGGGGGGAGGTTCACAGGAACATAGCACCGACCTGACCTGGTTCCTGGACTTAGTGGCCTTGGCCCCCTGCAGTTAAGTTCCTGGGGGTGTTTGTTTAAAGTGCAGATTCCCAGGCCCAATTCCAAACCTGCTGAGTCAAGCTCCTGGGTAGGACTGGACTCTGCCCTCAGGACACTGAAGCCTGGGAATGCGGAAGGGCGGGTTTCCGTGATCCCACCCCCCTGACCCTAGGTGAGCTGCTTGTCTCAGCCTCCTGAGCACCTCCTCTTGTGGGGTTGCTGCAGGGATTAATGAGAGGCATTTAGTGCCTGGACTGAGCAGTGCTAGGTCCCAAAGGCCTTTGTAAACCTGAGGGAGGTGAGTGTCTGAGAAATATGAAGCCATAGAATGGAGGCTGTGATCTTATTATGCAGAGGTTTTTATCTTGGTCCGTGGCTGGCCTCCAGAAGGGCTGCTCACCTGCGATTTGGGGCTAAAAGTATGTGTACAGAGGAGGATTGTCAGTCTCCATGTGTGAGACTCAGAAAGCTTTCAGGAAATACCCAGCCTTTGATCTACAGAAGCCTGAGGCCCAGAGAGGAACAGGTCCTGCCCAGTCATGTGCATATGCTAATTTGAGTTTTTAAAAACCAGTTCTAGGAAAGCGAAGGGCCTGCGCATCCCACCTCAGGAAGCCAGGGCATAAGGCCCATCCCTGGGGCTCTGTGCCTCACCCCCATTTGATTGCCAGAGCAGCCTTGGAAAAGGCCTCTCCGACTGGCTCCCCAAGTCCTATGAGCAAGGCTTCCGTCGGGACTACATACCCATCCGCCTTGTCCTACCCTTCTGAATCTTGCCATTGGCTTTCCTACCTTGTTCTCTTTCCTAATCCCACAGTAAACTTAGCTCCTTTAGAATACATATCGAGCATCACCTCCTCCAGGAGCTCTCCTTGAAGTCATCTTCCATTGTTTTAGAAGGTCTTTCTCCCTGGCGTGGGGACCGCAGGTGTGTCCTCCATCTCTGTGGCTCTGGCCCTCTGCTTCCCCTGACAACCCCAGAATGGCTTCAGTGAAGACCCCTCAGCTGAACACCTGCTGAATGTCTTGCTGTCCTCTCTGCCCCCCCAGATCAGCCGCATCGAGTACATCCACTCCAAGAACTTCATCCACCGGGACGTCAAGCCTGACAACTTCCTCATGGGGCTGGGGAAGAAGGGCAACCTGGTCTACATCATTGACTTCGGCCTGGCCAAGAAGTACCGGGACGCCCGCACCCACCAGCACATCCCCTACCGGGAAAACAAGAACCTGACCGGCACTGCCCGCTACGCCTCCATCAACACCCACCTGGGCATCGGTGAGTGGGCACGGCCCTGGGAGCAAAGACCTGGCTCTCCATAGCCCCCACCCCTGCCTGCCCCCAAGCCTGGACTTATCCCCCTGACTTGCCGTGAGAGCTGCGCTGTGCCGCGCGCCTCCCGGGTGCCAGCCATGCTGGGCCCCTCATGTGCATTATGGTCATTCCCCCAGCAGCCTGGTTGGGTGGGTGGAAACGTTTCCCCATTTTTACAGGTGGGGAACAGGCTCGGAGGTGTAACACAGGCTGCCCAAGGTCACACAGCTTAGCGAGTGCCAAAGCTTGCGTTTGACCCCAGCCCTGTGTGGTGCCAAAGCTTGTGCCCTAGGGAAGTGGCTGTGGCTCAATCGGTGGGGCTCCCATTTACCATATGGGAGGCCCCGGGTTCGGTTCCCGGGGCCTCCTGGTGAGGGCGGGCCCGCCCGCGCGGCATGGTTGGCTGACCCGGCGAGCACAAGCAGCAAGGGGGGGATAAATGAATAAATAAATAAAATCTTAAAAAAAAAAAAAAAAAAAAAAAGCTTGTGCCCTGACCACAGGGCTGGCCTGGCAAGGAGGCACCAGGGGCCTGCTACATGGTTGCTGAGTGAATAAGGGCCTGAGCAGGAAAACTAGGCCCAGACTGAGTTGGAAAATCCCAAGCCTTAGGCCCCTTCTCTGTAGAAGGGAAGATACTAACCTAACAGTGCCTGTTTGTGATAATGGATTGCAGGAGCCAAAATGTGACACAGGGAGATGGGGGTGGGGTTCAATGCACAGTGGGGGCTTTGTGCCCCTTAGTCAAGGAGGACATCCTGGAGGAGGGGTCCTGACCCTGGCCCTGGCCCTGACTCTCTGCAGAGCAAAGCCGCCGAGACGACCTGGAGAGCTTGGGCTACGTGCTCATGTACTTCAACCTGGGCTCCCTGCCGTGGCAGGGCCTCAAAGCGGCCACCAAGCGCCAGAAGTACGAGCGGATTAGCGAGAAGAAGATGTCGACGCCCATCGAGGTCCTCTGCAAAGGCTACCCCTGTGAGTCGCCCCGCCCTCCGGGCCCCAGCCTGGGGCCCCCAAGGCCCCCTGCAGCGGGAAGATGCGGCCCCTGGCACCGGGGCCTGAATCCCACACCGCTGGCCGCCCTCCCGCCCAGCTGCCCCTCCCGAGCCCCACCCTGCACTCCACCTCATCTCCTGGGGGTCCTCTCCAGCTTTAGGCGTATGAGGAGGAAATGGAAGTTTTCCTCCCGTTGCTTAGGCCCCACTGGAGTGGACAGCGCTGTTGGTCTGCGTGTCCGTGGGCCGCGACATGTTTGGTCAGAGCAGGTCAAGAGCTGTGAACCAGTTTCTGTGGCATCGGCGCCGAAGGCAGGCGCTTGCTCCATGCTCTCCCCTAGTCTTCAGAGACTCTGCCCACTGGCAGCGTGGGTTTTTAGCACAGGAGGGAGGACCACGGTTCTGTTCCCGCCCCCTATTAGATTGAAAGTATGTGTGGGGACGGTGGGTGGGTGCTTAGGGCAGTGCTGGCTGCTTGGGGCCCTGGGCCTCACGGTGGCCTCTTCTCTCCCCTACCACCTGCCAGCCGAGTTCTCAACATACCTCAACTTCTGCCGCTCCCTGCGGTTCGACGACAAGCCCGACTACTCCTACCTGCGCCAGCTCTTCCGCAACCTCTTCCACCGGCAGGGCTTCTCCTATGACTATGTCTTCGACTGGAACATGCTCAAATTCGTGAGTCACCTGGAGGCCAAGGCGGGCATGGGGCACTGGATAGGGCAGGCCCTGACTCCTGAGGCCAAAGTGACCCAGTGGCGGGCGGGGCTCCCGGGTAACGGGAGCTATGAGTTGGACAGCGCAAGTGACCTCACTGGGGTCCCAGGGCCCCCCTGCTCCCCCTACCCCAACCTTGTCAATGCTAACAGCAGGCCCTGCTGTGGTCAGCAGGGTCCAGGCGGGGCGCTGCCTCCCCCCAGACCCAGCAGGGTCTGGCTCGTCCTCGAGTCCCTCCTCGGTGCCCTCGCTGGGTCGTGGATGGCTCTGACAGAACCCCCTGCCACCTTGATCGTCGCCTACGCCATTCTGCTCTTTGTGTTCTGCCCGTCCCAGGCGGGTGCCCCCACTGTGGCCCCTCTGGTCAGCTTGGACCCCTTCGTGGTAGTTTCTTTCTTCCTGTTCATGGGGCCCTGGGTTTTGCTAGGCGCCCATTCTGTCTCTCTCTTTTAAGAGACCGGGGGGTGGGATGGGGGCAAGTGTTCATCAGCTGTGCCTGGAACTCCGGAATCCGTGAAATTGTATGTCTCGTTTCAAATCTCTTCTGGAAAAAGGGGGCTTCCCCGAGCCAGGCTCAGCCCTGTGACAGAGAAGCCATTACACCGCCCTGTCCCCGCCCCTGTCCCTGCGCCAGGCCTGCATACCCACCCACATACTGGTAAGGACCCTCCGAGGCTTGACCTTTCCAAGATTTACCCCTTGGCCGGGTGAGTGCAAGAGGCTGAGCCTCTGCTGTGCTCTCTCTGTCCCTTCCAGGTGCCCGGCGCCCCTGGGCACCCAGGGCCGTCCACATAGGCCCATGGAGGAAGTGGACGAGGCGGAGGAGCTGTGTCCCCAAAGCTACTGGCCTGTGCTCTGGGCTCTGGGGCCCCAGTTCTGACATCACTGGGGTGCCCACGCCCATGGGGCCAGGTCCACAGAAGGTCCCTTGGGATGGTTCCTGAGAGACTGCAATGCCGTGGAGAGTTCAGGGCAGACAAGGCCCCTGCCACGGGATTCCTGGGCAAGACGCGGGGTCTGAGGACCAGAACAGAGCCTGGCGGACGGATGATGTCCACCACCCCAACTCCACAGCCAGACCCCAGTGGCAGCCTCTGTACCGAACCCTGAACTCATTAAACGCCCATGTGCTTCATCCTGGTGTGACTGTCCTTTCACGGTGGTACCCTTGGCCCGCTCGGCCAGATGCTTTGGACCGAGGCCTTGTGCTCCTGGTCGCAGAGGTCGGGCAGAAAATGGGGGTTCCCCAGGCAAAGGACCTCTGGCGGAGGCCTCTGTTGACCTCCTCTCCAGGCATAGGGGCAGGAGATGAGCGTGGGGGCCCTTTCACCCCAGACCTTCCAGCCCAGCCCAGGGCACAGCAATCTCTTCCTGCCACCAGGCATTGCTCTGGGCATTTGGGCCCTGGGCACTCACTCCACCAAGGAGGAAGTCATTCCTGGAAGGACCTGTGCCATCCGATATGGTAGCCGCTGGCTGCCTAAGGCCAATTTTTAAAAAATTGAAAATGTAGTTCGTCAGCTTTATTCGCCACATTTCCAAGTTCTCAGGAGCCACAGGTGGCTGGTGGCTACCATATTAAACTAAACAGGAACGTTTCCATCACCCGCAGAAAGTTCTATGGGCCAGTGCTACTCTAGTTGACTCCTTTACAGAGCCTCACGTGGACTGTCCAGCTGCCAAGATCTTTTCTTCTCAAGGTGGGCCAGGAGTACCCTCCCCACCATTGCTGGAGCTCCGACCCTCTTCCTGGGGTCCCCTCCGAGTCAAGCTAGGCTGCGCAGCCAGCAGCCCTGGTCACCATTCTCTGCGTTGAGGGCCACCGGACTAGTGAGCCTCTGTAACCCTGGCCCCACCATGGTGAGCTCGACCACCACAGAACACGCCGCTGGAACCTTCCGCACCCATCACCCTGCAGGACGCCTTCGCCAGGACCTTCCAGCACCTGGCACCATGCAGGCACCGTGGGCTGCAAACTCTCCCCTGCAAAGGAACCTGTCCTCTGACTGGGAGCTCCCTTCCTGGGAGTGGCCACCACCACAGTGACATCCAGGGATGGAATCGCCAGGTATCCGGAGCCTGGCCACCGCTCACAGCACACACAGCCTGGGTTCCGAGCTCCAGCCAGGAGGACGCAGGACACAGCCAAGGGCAGAGGATCTTTGTGTGACCTTGCCGTTGACTTTTGTTTTCTTGTGGGCAAATAAAGGCCAAGAAGGCTCCCTGGTGTGTATTTCTTAAGGCGTCGCTTGGGTGAGATAGAAACGTAGGGAGTGTCTTTCACGTTCTCTTGCCTCCTGGGGTCACAAAAGGCAGGTGCTCTGTCCCCCGCCCTGCCACTGGCCCCAGGGTTGTGCATCTTTGAGCAGATCACTTACCTCCCCGAGCCTCACTTTCCCCAACTAGGAAACAATTTCCCTGGCTTGCAGGGTTCTTGCGTCCCCTGCTCACAGGAAGCATTTAATAAATGGGTACTGTAGCTCTCACCACCTGTGTTTGCTGTGGTCCTGGCTGAGCGGCCCTCTGCCAGCCTGTAACTGGGTAGGTGGGAGCCCAGGTGAGGACCCCAGGGCAGGAGGCGGAGCCCTGGTGCACCCAGGCCTGCAGGGACAGGAGGACCTGGGGTCGTGGCCTAGGGAAAGCCGTCCCTAGGGTGTCCCAATGAGCCAGATCTCTCGGTACAGAGTGCAGAGCTGGACTGAGTGGCAGAGGCCTCGTTCAAATGCCAGCTCAGGCCCCGAGCTGTGTGACCCCAGGCAGGTCACGAGGCCTCTCTGGGCCTCAGTTCCTCACTAGGCTCCCCAGCTGCTACTTCCTGGAATTGCTGAAAACCTTGGGCATCCCCAGTCCATTTCCTGTGGGCAGCAGGGCCTTCTGGGCTAGGAGCCCCCTGGTGGCCCCTGAGCAGACCCCCAACTCAGCCCACAGCTCTCTCCTCCACAGATGCGGCCCCCCTCATGCCAGCCCCCTGCCCTTCCCTGTGGACGGCCCCAGGACCAACTAGGTAACGCACCACTCTGCCCCACCCTCCTCTCTGGGCCTGTGTGGTTTCCTCCTGCGCTGGGCGGCAGTGGCTGGAGGGCAGGGCACCCCTTCTGCCACAGCCTTGCCTGCTGGGCCTCTCCTCCATGGCACTAAGTCCCACTTTCTTCTCTAGCTTCCCCTGAGCTCCCATTCCAAGGCAGACAGCATCTCTGTTCCCCCAGCCTCGTGACTGTGGCCTCCATGGCACCTGATGGAGCCATTGCCAGGTCCCAGGGCCAGGGAAGGACAGGCACTGTGGAGAGAGCCCTTGGCTGGGCCCAGCCGTCACCCAGCTCTGCAACTTGGGGCCTATCCTGCCCCCTACTTGGGCCTCACCTTGCTCATGTGCCCTGTGCGGTTTGGAAGCCCTGAGAAGGCAAGGGCTCTGCAGAGGGGCCAGGACCGGTCCCAGGTGCCTCTGGCCATCCCGGGGACAGCAGCCCTCCTGCCTCCAACTCCAGCCCCTGAGAGGGGCAGACTGGCCTCCCTCTGCCTGGCAGGTCCTTGTTCTTTCCCACCCCCAGGCAGCTGTATGGTTTTTTTCTCTGCTCTGCGAGATTGCGGACGTTTCCTGGGCTCTCGGGGCTTGGATTCCTGGTCTGTGGGAAAGGGTTGGGCCAGAAGGTTTCTGAGGTCGCTCTTTTCCGAGATGCCCCCACCCTCCTTCCCCCTGCTCTGCCCTGTGGGGGTGCTGGGTCCCGGAGCACCTTGGCCTCACAGAGCTGACCAGCTTCTCTTCTCTGTCCCCGCAGGGTGCAGCCCGGAACCCCGAGGACGTGGACCGGGAGCGGCGAGAACACGAGCGCGAGGAGAGGATGGGGCAGCTGCGGGGGTCCGCCACCAGGGCCCTGCCCCCGGGCCCCCCCACGGGGGCCACCACCAACCGGCTCCGCAGTGCAGCCGAGCCTGTGGCTTCTACCCCAGCCTCCCGCATCCAGCAAGCTGGTGAGTAGGGTCCTTGGACAGTGGGGTGGCCCGAGGGGGCCAGGTAGCCGGGACCCTGGACAGGATCTCCTGCTTGTGCCCGCACTGAGGGTGGCTTCCCCCTGCCTTGGCCTGTAGGCAATACTTCTCCCAGAGCGATCTCACGGGTCGACCGGGAGAGGAAGGTGAGCATGAGGCTGCACAGGGGCGCGCCCGCCAACGTCTCATCCTCCGACCTCACTGGGCGGCAAGAGGTCTCCCGGATCTCGGCCTCACAGGTAAGCTGCCTGCATCCCCAGCCCCTCCCGGCCCACTGAACCGCACAGCTGAGCAGGGACCCCCAGACGCAGAGTCAGGTCTCCGATGCTTTGTAATGAATTTGGAGCAGGCCCTTTTTGTTGAGCAGGGATTTGGCCTTCTTTACTCCTCTGAGGTCTAATTATACCCATTGAGCACAGTCAGAAACTGAGGCTCAGATTCCAGCCCTTGCTGCCAGGGGTCTGACCTGGGAGGCACTGGGGGGCTTAGAGGGCCAGTGTGGGTGGTACTGCCACCAGGAACCCCCCGTGGGTCGCAGGCAGCACTGACTAGTGCAGGGTTGGAGGGTGCCTGGAATCCTATTCCTGGCTGCCCTCGGGGGCCCTGTTGGGACTGGGAAATTTGGAGGGGAGTCTTCGCTGCCCGGGGCTGGTGTCCTGGTCAAGGTGGGAGGGGCCCTGGCCTCCCGCCTCTACCAGGGGAGCCTCAGTGGGCCACAAGGTGGGAGTGTGGCAGCCCCGTGAGCAAACCTTCCTAGGCTACTGACTGTGTGGCCTGAAGCCTTGCATCCCTCTGGGCCCCCTTCTCCTTAACTACAAAGTGCAGACATCCTGGGGTCTTTGAGGTCACACACCCCTTCCCTTGCCTCCGAGGGGCTTGGTAGGGGCTGTTGTGAGAGACATGCCTGGTTCCTGCTGAGGGACTGACCTACCATGATTCTTACCACCCCACCCCCTCATCTCTCTACTTCTCCCCCACCAAAGACAAGCGTGCCATTTGACCATCTCGGGAAGTGAGGAGGGGCCGCCATCAGACCAGTGTTTGTTTGCTTAGGTGAGTTGACATCTGCTGCAGCCATAGTCCACCCCCCTGCCAGGTCTAGAAACACCCATGGCCCCAGGAAGAAATAAGTGTGTCTGTGTGTCTGTCTGTGTGTGTGTGGTCCTGGCCCCACACAGGATTGATTTCTGCTAGAAAACTCTTTCCCTGCCCTTGGGCCAGCTCTCCATTGCCTTTTATACGTTCTGGAAAGTTGGTTCCTGGCAGAGACAGGCCCTGGGCCTCCCCGTCTGTCAGCCTGTGGGCTGTCAAACAAGTCAATTCAGGCAGAGCACGTGGAACAGGGCCCTGTGCCAAGTTCACCTGCTGTCAAAGAAGGAGAAGGCCCCCCGGGCAGCGCGAGCTGGGGTGGGACATCTGTGGATACGAGGCCTTGAGGCACAGGAGAGCAGCTCCCCAGTCGGGAGCCTGCACGTTGGCTGGGGGCTTGCTGGGAGCTCTGCAGCTGGGGCAGATCGTGCTCCCGAGGAAGGATGCGCCTGGGCAGGCAGTGGCTCACATTTCCGGGGCTCGGCCTCACACTGGGACAGCCTGAGTGTGATTTGCTCTGCAGAACTTCACCCCACAAGCAGAGCCGGTACGTGGAACATGGCTTGCATCCGTCAGGCCCAGGAACCAGTCGGTGGGGGGAAGATCCTGCTCCTCCACGGAAGATGGGGCGCCTGCTGTGTGCTGGGACTTGCCCCAGAGGGGGGCCAGCTGGGTCCCAGCTCTTGGCACTCGGGGACAAGACGACAGGAGCCAAAGGGGGTCTGGTGGGTGGGTGGCCAGCAGCAGCTGGGCCCTGGGGTTCCGGAAACCCCGTGATAGGCACCTAATCTGTCTTCTCTGTTGTCCTTTCTAGTGTCTTCACTGTATTTTCTTTTAAAAAAATAAGAAAAGATGAAAAAAAAAAAAATCAGAACTAAAAAGGAAAAAAACCCAGCACAAAACTGACAAAGGATTTTGTTTGGTTTTTGTTGTTTTTTTTTTTTTTTGGCCAACGGCAAGAAGATGCAACGCCCTCGCCACAGAGGATTCTTGTTCCCTGCATCCCCCACTGCCTGCACCCTTCAGGCTGTCAAACGCTGCCCAATGCCGGCTTCACCTGCCAGGTGCCAGGGTCTGTCCCAAGCCCTGTCCCCGGCTTGGAGGGGGCCAGCTCGGCATTGGAGATGCGGCAGTCATCTCGCACCGCACCGTGGACCAGCACGCATCGGGGCGGGGTTTGGGTGTGTGAAGGCAGCAGGCTCCGCCCACCTCGGAACGCTTTGCCTTGGAACCTGTTTGCAGGAGAAACGCACAGCCCCAGCCTGTAAGGGGGCAGTGGCCGGTGTCCCGTGCTGGACCTTTTCCAGTGTCCCCGTGAGCATCCAGGTCCTCCTTTGCCTCTTCACAGAGACCCTGAGGAGTGGGTGGGGAGGTGAGCCCAGGTGCCTTGTGCGTGTGTGTCTGACCTGTGTACCCAGGACAGCAGGAGCCCGGCCCCACCAGCCAGGCAGCGTTTCTGTTCCCATGTCCCCGGCAAGGATGGGGTGGGCAGTGACCTCCACGGACCTCAAGAAGGGCCTGTGGCAGCACCCCCCACCCCCGTTCCTTGTTTTAGGGCATAATCTGTAGAGACCACTTCCAGAAAGCATCTGGCTCTTGGGTTGTAAATTAATTCCTGGTTGCCTGGGTTCCCCCTTCCTCACCCCTCCCGCCCCAGGAGGAGCCCCGGGGTCAGGGCTGGGTGTTGGGTTTATCCATCCTTCCTAGTTAACACCCATTTTTCGTTTTTATTTTATTTCTGTTTGTTTTTTCCATGTGTGTATTTCCTAATTTATTTACCTCTGTTTCCCCTTTCTTTCTTTTCTTTTCTTTTTTTTTAATTAAAGAGCAAAGCTTTTTATTACTTTGTAATTTAAAAAATCTGAAAAAAAAAATACTGAAGAACTCTGGGGGGAATTTTGTACTTTTTTCCTGTGTAAATATTGGACTTTTTTGAGCTTTATTGTGGTTGTTAATTTGAGGTAATAAAGTAGAAAAGGATAAAGTCACGTGGGCAGCCCTCTGTCTTCCTCTTTGCTCCTGGGGTCTCTCCCTGGCAGACCTAGGCCTGAGGAGCAAGACCTTCTCGCCCTGGGAGCCGGGGGTGGCTGGGGCTATTTGAATGTCATTGACCCTTGGACAGTGCTGGGTGTGCTTGAAAAACCAGTGGAGTGGACATACAAGCCACCCGGGCAGCTTGTTCAAGTGCAGAGTCAGACAGAGGACGGCTGGGTGGGGCCTCAGATTCAAACTACCAGGACCACACTGAGTAGCAAAGTTATAACTGCTTCACAAACCTCACAAGAACGCTGTGAATTAGGTCCTCTCAGTATCTCTGCCTTGGGAGCCGATGGAGCTCAAGTGGTTGAGTGTCTGCTTCCCACGTATGAGGTCCTGGGTTCAATCCCCAGTACCTCCTAAAAATAATCTCTCTGCCTTGTGTGGGGCCCGGGGGGTGGGGCAGAACAGTCCAGAGAGGCCTGGTAGCAGAGCTGGGATTTGAACCCAGGTCGCGTGGTACCAGAGCCGATGCTCTTAGTCTCCCCACCCTGGCTGTGGGGCTCCGGGAGTGAGGGCATTGGCACCCCAAGAGCTGTACCCGGATACCCTGGGCCAGTTTGCCTATCGATCTGCATTTGTCAGGTCACTTTCCTGTGCGTCATCAGCCCAAGACCCAGAAGCCTCCCTCTCCACCTAGAGAAGAGCAAAGCCCCCAGAACCTTTGTTCAGCCCAGGGAGTGGGTAGGGACTCGGGAGCCTCCCTCAAGTCTTGGGAAATCTGGGTGAAGCTCAGTATTGCTATAACTAAGGCCCCCTCCAGTGCTGGTGTTTGAAGACCCTGTGACCCCACAACCTGGATACTCCAAGGACTGTCTTTCCTCAGCCTGGTAAGCATCGCCTCCTAGCCCTCACTGGGTCAGGGTGCGGCAAAGGCAGGTGCCTGTCACCAGGGATGAGGGAGCAGCCCAGGAAAAGCCAGGTGGGCCTTTGAAGGCAGTGGCTGTGCAGCCGGAAAGCCTCAGGGTGGGGTGAAGTGCCATTCCTTTCACCCACACTTGGCTGGATGGAGGGGCTGAAGGGAGTGTGGCAGAGAGCTCTGGGCCCCTCCCTCCTCTTCCCCTCAGTACCTTTCTGGACGGCAAAGAGGTGGGGACATTTGACATCAAATAGCAAACTATGGGTCCTCAGGGAAAAACAGAAGGAGCTGATCTTTTTTCTTTTCAAGTTTTTCTCTTCTCTCACAGTGAAAATCGGTCCCTAACAACATTCATGAGCTCACTTATTTGCTGTATCCTACAATATACATAAGTTTCAAAATTACAACGTTAATATTACTACAAAAAACAAGCCTACTGGTTCAAGGATTTTTTTTTTCCTAGTTCTTTTTGTCCTTAGCATATAGTATATCCCACTAAAGTTGTATTTATTTTTTGGATATGTAAGATGTTTAGGTGTTTGAAAGTCAAGTGACATAAAAAGCTATATTCAGAAGTTTCACTCCCATTCCCCCATCCCTGCCCATCATTTTCACTGGTTTCTGGCATATACTTCCCATTTTCCAGTGCCTCTTATTCGGGAGCTTAATAACCATGGAAGCCGGCAGTGGCTGGCAGCCACTGAGGAAATAATATTTAAGTTGAGGCAAGAGAGTTGACCAGAATGTGTTAACAAGGCAGATTATTTTTTATTAAGTATGCCAAGCGGTCACCAGGAAATTTTGCCCAGACTGGAGAGGGGAAACATGCCACCTGGTGAATCATTTTCATTCATGCAGCAAACATTAACTGGGCTTGTGTGAGGTGCCAGTGGTGCCAGGTGATGGGCTGAGCTGGGCGTGGGGGTGGGGAACACAGGGTTTGGAGTCCGGGGGGCTGGCCCCATACTGTGACCTTGACCATCGCCAGGGTCTTGATTTTCTCCTCCATAAAGTGGGGACGATGAAGCCTACCTCAGAGGGTTGTCAGGATTAGATAAATCCATGGCAGGGTTGGGTTTGCTGGGCCAGGCCCTACAAGATTTCATATAAGAAGACAGAGGCATGGAGAAGACAGCTCCACACCCATGCTCTTGGCCTACATTAAAGCAGGTCCCTGGTGAGTGCTCAGGAGAGGGTGACTACTGGTTCCAAGAGGCTTCCAGGGCGCTCTGCCTGCTCAGGGCAAAGACAGACTAGCAAACGGAACATCTACTGAATCCAGGGTGCGATGTCCAGTGTGAACTAGGGACAGAAGATGACGAGATTGTGTCTGGTGGCATCAAGGGAGGCATGTCAAAGAAACCCGACCCCCAAGCCCTCAAATGTGAGGAGGAGTCTGCTGGGGGCCCAGATGGGGAAAGTCATTCCAGCCACAGGAAACAGCATGTGCAAAGGCCCGGAGGTGTGAACTAGCTTGACAGACTCAGAGTGGGTGGGAGGCGAGCCTAGCAGCTGAGGCTGGAGGAGGAAGAGGCCAGGTCCTGCAGAAGTAAGGATGAACCCCCAAGGCTCTCCCACTCCCCACCTGCAGGCCAGGCATCGCTCACCTGTAAAACCTACAGCAGCTGCGACTCCCCGCTTTGCCTGATCACTTGAGTGCCCACTCACCTGACTTCACCGGCCACACCTGCACGGTGGGGAGTCCTTGATGTGTGTTTTGATTGAGGAGAGGGCACAGTGGTGCTAACTTGAGGAGGCAGGAGTATGAGAGTAAGGAGAAACGAGGCAGAGAAGGCCAGGAGGACTGAACCGTTTGAGAACAAGGTCTGTTCTTAGCCCACTGAGGTGGAGAGGAAGGAGCCAGGTGGCTCCGAGGCGAGCGGCCGGGAGCTCCCTGGGCTGGTGGATAGCCAGCAAGAACAGAGAGAAGATGGAGGCCCATCCTCCGCCCCTGGCCGAGGAGGGGCTGCTGGAGAGGGAGGGGAGGGGCGTCAGCGAGGGGGCGTGGCCAGTGGCCCAGAGCAACAGAGCGGGAGGGGGTGAGGCTGGCCACCCCCTCCCACTATTTTTTTTTCCCCCTTTAATTGAGATATAATTTGTGTCCAGAAAAATGCACAAATCTTACGGGTACAGCCCGGTGGCTTTTTACGTGTGTCTACACACCTGTGGAGCCACCACCCAGGTCAAGGTGTAGGCTTTGGCCATGCTCCAGCCAGTTCCTCGTGCTCCTTCCCTTTAGATATTCCCCTCATACCCGACTCCTGCCCCTACACACACACACTTCCAAATTCTATCAACAGGGCACCTTTGGCTTTGCGGGAGAAGAGTCAGAACAGGAGGTTGGCAGGGAAGGGACGGCCTGAGCGGGATGCTGGCGCCTGGCAGAAGAGGCCTGCCAGTGTTTGGAGGACCCAGAACCCTGGAGGAGGGGGCAGGGGCACAGGGAGGCCTGGGACAAGAGGAGGGGACGGGCTTCCTCTGAGCTTCAGCCCATTCGTGTGCCCTGTTCCTGCTTCCTCCGGGGCAGACCCCCTCTCCATTCACCTGCACCCACTCCTCCAACGCTTTGATGCCAATGCACCCCCACAACCACCTCCAGTGGGGGCCATTCCTTCTCCCCTAAAGCTCACAGCCCCACCCTGCTCATCAGAGGGCCCCACGCACTCCCTCCTCACCCTTCTCTGCCCCACCTCTTACCTGACTCTCCGACCTTCACCCTTCACGCCTCTTCCCAGGCCACCCCCTGGGCCCGGGTCCTGCCCCAGGGCTGCTGTCCTGCTCCTGCTGCTCCTCTCCTGGGATGGCTGTGGGTTATGACTGGGCCCAGGCTGGGGTCCAAGGCTCTGCCCCTCCCCAAGTGCATAACGGAACTGCCCAGGCCAGAAACACAGGAGGAGAAAGCCTTCTGCTGCAATTTTTTTTTTAAAGATTTTATTTATTATTTATTTATTTATTTATTTATTTATTTATTTATTTATTTATTTATCCCCACTTGCTGCTTGTGCTCACTGTGTCCATTTGCTGTGCGTTTTTCTGTGTCTGCTTGTCTCCCTTTGCTGGGTCGTCCTGCTGCGTCAGCTCACTGCACCATGTGGGCTGGCTTGTCTTCACCAGGAGGCCCGGCCTCCCATATGGTAAACAGGAGCCCTATCCATTGAGCCACATCCGCTTCCCTGCAATTTTATAAAA
The DNA here is from genome assembly GCA_026826555.1 of Tolypeutes matacus. Taxonomy (NCBI): domain Eukaryota; kingdom Metazoa; phylum Chordata; class Mammalia; order Cingulata; family Chlamyphoridae; genus Tolypeutes; species Tolypeutes matacus. The sequence goes on along the minus strand of JAKSZT010054301.1, from coordinate 1,405,749 downwards.
TACCCCATTCCCACCCCCACACACTCTCATTTGGGTGAGTTAGAGCTAAGAATACTGAGTCCCCATGTATTCTCTCCCGGAGTCTACAGCCCAGGTACCGGGCACCCACAGGATGCATCAAATCATTCAAAGGAGTAATTACATTCCAAGCTCCAAGCACGCACTGCCCAATCCCCGGACATCTCTGACGCACGTTCAAGCCACACTTCTCCGGTGCCCATTTCTCTGCCTGCACGTGACTGGGTGAGGGAAGGGGTCTGATGATCGGAAGAAAGTTGCCATGATGACATCAAGCCGCGTGCCTTCCTCCTCCTCCCTCTAGCCCCCTCCCAGCCACCCCTTTCACCTAGCCTTGAGAGCGCCACCCACCCACCAACAGTACCTCCCTGTCCTCCCAGTTGTGCTGTGGGAGGCTGTGTCCCGTGGCTTATTGGGGTTCATGATGCTGTACATCCTGGGCTTGACGTCACTGAGGCCTCGCTACCCGTGCAGGAGAGGCTGATGAGATGGGGGCCCTGCTCAGTCGGCTGGAGGTAAGAGGAGCAGAGGGCTCGGCCAGGGGGCTGAGGTGAGGAGCACTGGGCAGTGCGGAGACCCCCACGGTGTGGCCCTGCAGACCCCTTGGAGCGTGGCATCTTGGGTAAATATGCCTCCCAAGGGGAAGCGGATGTGACTCAAGCAGCTGGGCACCCGCCTACCTCATGGAAGGTCCCAGGTTCCGTTTCCGGTGCCTCCTAAAGAAGAGCAAGACAGCGAGCTGACACAATGGGCTGGTGCAGTGAGTCGACACAACAAGACGACAGAGCGAGATGACGTAACAAAGAGACACAGCGAGGAAACACAATGAGAGACACAAAAAGCAGGGAGCAGAGGTGGCTCAAGTGATTGCGTGCCTCCCTGCCATGTGGGAGGTCCCGGGTTTGGTTCCCAGTACCTCCTGGGAAAAAAAAAAGATGAATAGAGAGCAGACAGCAAGCACAAAAAAAATGGGGGAAGGGGGAGAGAAATAAATAAATAAAATAAATCTTAAAAACAAAAACAAAAACAAAACTCCCAAGGCCTTTCATGCCTGCACCTTCAAAGCACCTATGATTAAGGTGCAGTTCCCTTTGAAGTCACCCATCCTCATCACTCAGGACAGGCAGGAGGCCTGAGGAGTCAGCTGCAGCCTTGGGGCAGCTACCTAGGCTTCCTCCTCTCCTCCTCTCTTCCCTCTCGCCTCCCCAGCCACCAGTCTGTCCGGACCTACGGGGCCGACCTCCCTTTTCTCAAAGGCAGTGTTCCAGGGTAGCTGGCTGCTACCAGAGTCTTGTAAAGAATCTGGAATGTGTTCCTAGTGATTACAAGGGAACTTGCAGTAAATCCTTCTCTTCAGCCTGTTTTTGTTGCTTTGTTTTGGCTAGGTAAGTTTAAGGTGGGACTCGCCTGACCTATGTTAGAGGTACAGGTGTGTGTGCATGTGCATGACAGAGACAGGTAAAGGGAACTCCTTCTCACTTGCATCTCCATCTCAGGCTCTTTCCACAGCAACCGGGAAATCATCACCAGCCAGATCCCTGATTCACTCACACATGCCCCAGGTCACATCTCCCAGGAATGGCCTTGCTTTGCTTGCTGACAGACACTGCTGTCTGGAATGCCACCTCCCAAACGGAAGGGCTGTGTGAAGTCAGAAGTGTTTTCCCCTGCTGGCTAATTTTCCAAGTTCCCTGGGGTTGTTGGGTTCATTCAGTAAACCTTCACAGGGGCCACCTGTGTGCCAGACTGCTCAGGTGTGAGCAGGGACGAGTAAAGTGGCTGCTCTGTGCCTCAGTCTCCTCATCTGCCAAATGGGTTCATTACTGCTTCCTGAGATAATAAAAAGCTCAGTACATTGCCTGGCAGGCAGTAAGTGCTTATTAAATACTAGCTGTGAAGAAGATGAAGAAGAAAGGTGATTAAGAAAGGTGAAGAAGAAAGGTGATTAAGACCTACTCTTTGTTTGCACTCCATTTGTGTGAGCATCCATTCTCCTGACTTCCAGAAATTTCCCATGTGTTTTTTTTAAAGATTTATTTTTATTTATTTATTCCCCCCCCCACCTCGTTGTTTCTGCACTGTCTGCTCTCTGTGTCCATTCACTGTGTGCTCTCTGTGTCTGCTCGTCTTCTCTTTAGGAGGCACCAGGAACCAAACCTGGAACCTGCCATGCGGGAGAGAGGCGTTCAATTGCTTAAGCCACCTCTGCTCCCTTCTTTGTTATGTATCTCATTGTCTTTCCTCTTTGTGTCTCCTTGTTGCATCATCTTGTTGTGTCAGCTCACTGCACCTGCCCATCACACCAGCTCGCTGTCTTGCTTGTCTTCTCCAGGAGGCACCGGGAACCAAACCCAGGACCTCCCATGTGGTAGGCAGGAGCTCAGTCATTTGAGCGACATCCAATTCCTCCTAAAGGTTTTGTTTTTTTTTTTTTAAACAGGATCTTTTTTTTTTTTTTTTTTTGAGTTGTTTGTTTATTCATTTCTCCCCTGCCCTCGTTGTTTTGCCCTGTCTGCTCTCTGTGGGTTGTTCTGTGCTTGTCTTCTCTTTAGGCAGCACTGGGAACTGATCTTGGGACCTTCCAGAGTGGGAGAGAGGCGCTCAATCTCTTGTGCCACCTCAGATCCCTGGTCTGCTGTGTTTCTTAGTGTCTCTCCTCTGTGTCTCTTTTTGTTGCGTCATCTTGCTAAGCCAGCTTTTTGCCTGGGCTAGCACTCCTGTGCAGGCCAGCTTTCTGCATGGACCAGCTTGGCTTTCACTAGGAGGCCCCAGGAATCGAACCGTGGACCTCCTATATGGTAGAGGAGAGCCCAATCACTTGAGCCACATCTGTTTCCCAACCCCCCCATGTGTTTTTAAATACTATACATAAATACATAAATATATACATGCACATATATATTTACATAAGTAAGACATCCAGGGAAGTAGATGTGGCTCAAACGATTGGGCTCCCGCCTACTGTATGGGAAGTCCCTTGTTTGGTTCTCAGTGCCTCCTAAAGAAGATAGCAAGCTGGGGCAATGGGCAGTCACGGCAAGCTGATGCAACAAGATAATGCAACAAGAGACACAAGAAGAAAAACATAATGAGAAACACAACAAAGCAGGGAGCAGAGGTGACTCAAGCAATTAGGCACCCGGGTTCGGTTCCCAGTGCTTCCTAAGGAAACAAGGGAGACGAACAGACACAGCAAGTGCAAACAATGAGTGGGTGGGAAGAAATAAATAAATCTTTTTTTTAAAAAAAGATATACAGTACATATTGTTCTCAATGAAATTTTCTTTTTTCCACTCAATTCCATTGAGTGGAATTGTTAGGAATGCCATAACACAGTACCACAAACTAAGTGGTTTAAAATAGAAATTTCTTGTCTCACAGTTCTAGAGGCTAGAGCATAGCAGGGCCATGCTCCATCTGAAACCTGTAAGGTGGGAGCAGGTGTAGCTCAGTTGGTTGAGTGCTTGCTTCCCATGTATGAGGTCCTGGGCTCAATCCCTAGTGCCTCCTAAAAAATATACAAATAAATAAATGAAACCTGAAGGGAGAAGCCTTGCTGGCCTCTTCCAGCGTCCGGTGTGTATTAGTTTTTCAGACGTTAAATACAAATACCATACAAGGGGTTGCCTTAATGACAGGAATTTACTGGCTCCTGAAGAAGGCTGGCTTCCTCCCAGGATAGGTATCTTCTGGCTCGCCAGCAATCTTTGGCATTCCTCGGCTTTTCCATCACATGGCAATGTACACCACGACGTCGTTTTCTTTCTCTTCCTGGTTCTGTTGACTTCCGGCTTCTGGCTGCTCCCCGGGGCTTCCTTTTTCGTGCCCAATTACCTTTGCTTACAAGGATGAAGGCCCACCCTCATTCCCTCATTCCGCTTGGGCACGCCTGAACTAATAAGATCTTCAAAGGGCCGATCCACAAATGGGCTCACCCCCACAGGACCAGGCGCTGGGTCTGGAACATGCCTTCAGTCCCCGACGTGGTTTCTGTCAATCCTTGGGGCACTTTGGCTTGTGGATGCATCTGCCTCCATCTCCATCTAGATGTCTCCCCTGTGTCTTTCTGTCTGTGGCCCGTGTTTCATTTCCTCTTTTATAAGGACGCCAGTCATAATGGATCAGGGCCCACCCTAATCCCGTTTGGCCTCATTTTAACTAATCACATCTTCAAAGACACTATTTCCAAATAAGGTCACGTTCACAGGGGGTTAGGATTCAAGCGTGTTTTTCTGGTGGGCCAATTCAACTATAAAATTGACATATCTGGAGGGAACCCAAGTTCTATCAGGGACCTGAAGGAGGAGTAGGAACCAACTAGAGGGAAAAAAAGGAATGGAGGTAGAATAGGAACAGCAGCCTGAGGCCCTGGTGCCAGACAAAACGTGGCTGCTGGAACCATTGATGGCTGTGTTTGGGACAGGTTTGTTGATGCAAAATTGGTCCTATTGGGTCTGTTTACATTTGCAGTTCCAAACAGGAATTTTATAGAGGGCATTTTTCCTCGTTTATTATCGTAGCTATTAGAGACAGCACTGGAAAGCAGATGTGGCTCAAGTGATTGAGCTCCCACCTACCACATGGGAGGTCCTGGGTTCGGTTCCCTGTGCCTGTTGGAGAAGATGAGCAAGACAGAGAGCTGGCACGACAGGCTGGTGAGGCGAGCAGATGCAACAAGATGACGCAACAAGGAGACACAAAGAGGAAACACAATGATAGAGACAGCAAAGCAGGGAGTGGAGGTGGTTCAAGTGATTGAGTGCCACTCTCCCACATGGGAGGTCCCAGGTTTGGTTCCTGGTGCCTTCTAAAGAGAAGATGGGAAGAAACAGAGAGTGCACAGCAAATGGACACAGAGAGCAGACAGTGAACGCAAACAATGAGGGAAGGGGGTGGGAATAAAAAAAAAAAAAGTGCTTATGATATGCCAGGCTCTGTACTAACAGCCACGTTTACTCATTTAATTCCCACATCAGCCCTGAGAGGATGGTTCTGTTATTATCCCCATTGTACAAATGAAGAAACTGAGGCTCAGAGAGTTGAATAATTTGCCCAAGATCTTCCAGCCTGTCAGTGGTGGAGATGGGGTTCCAACCAGGACCTTACATGCTAAATGTCTCCAAAGACCCACCCACTGCTCTGTCCTAGCTCTCTCCACCTCAGTCATGTCCCTGATCGGCCTTTCTGGGACCTCAGATCCAGCTCTGCCTTGAATTTCCCAACTAAGTGAGCCAGTGCATTCTCTTTGATTTGTTTGAATTGGATTTTAGTTACAACCCAAAGGGTCTAACGCAAGTAAGAAATTAGCTGGGGCCTCTGCAGTCCCCGTGCTGTAGACAGTAGCGTGGCGTCAGCTAACATCTCAACCTGTTCATCAGGTGGGACTTTCTCAGCTCCACTGACTGATGGGCAAGCTGAGGCTCGGAGAGGCAAAGCCATATGCCTAAGATGGCACCGCTGGCAGGTAATGGAACTGGGCCATGCTCTGCCTGGTGCACCACTCCAGGGCAGCCCACCAGTCTCTGCAGCATTCTCGGGGAAAACAGGGAGACACAGAGGCTGCAGGTGATTGGATCTCTAGTGCTCTGGGCTCTGGGCCACTCATCAGCTTGGCCTGCTGAGGCCACTGCTCTTCCCTCCACATGCCCCTAACAAGGGCCAGGAGTGGATATGGGGCTGAGCGAAGGGAGGGGGTAGAACGCAGTCCTCCTTTCCGTCTTCCCAGGAGGGGAACTGTCACCCGTCAGCAACCTTTGGAATGACAAGCTGGACTTGCTTCTTGTCTGTGGGTAATGACTGAGCTGGGCTTGGGGTATGCAGAGATAAACCCAGCCTGGTCCCTAAGTTGGCTCTTAGTCTGGTGGGGGAGACAATTTAGATGAATTATGGTGCCCAGTGAGAACAAAACACAGAGAAGGGTACAACAAATCATTTCTTCAAGTAACTTTTCCCCCTTACTTTCAAAATATTACATGCTTTTACAAACAATATTTTGGGAAATACAAAGAAGCACATAAAAAGAAAGGAACTGAAATCCACAACTTAGCAGGGCCTTCTGTTAACATTTTGGTCTATTTCCTTCCAGTCTTTTTTCCAAAGCTTTTCTTTTTTTTACAGTTGAGAGCAGGCTGTCACACAAACTTTTTACTGCCTTTTTAGTAGGTGTTATTCCCTAACCATTCCCCCGTGTTGTTAGAAGTGTTTGAGGAGACTGCTTTAATATCTGCACAGCATGCCATTGTCTGGATGCTCCACAACTTAACCATTCTTTAACAACTTTCTGGTTATTTTCAATAAAGTATTTTGTTAGCGAGAAACTCATTCTAATGGATGGGGGAAGGGGAAAAGGGGGGAGGTGGGGATCAAAGAGGAACCAAACATAAGCTTAGATGTGGTCTTTGAAGGAGGAGGAGGAGCTGTTGGCTTGGTAGAAGGGGTGGAGTTGGAGGTGTGGAAAGGCATTCTTTATTCAGGTTTTTAGGGTGAGACTTCCTGCCTGCGGGTTTGTTATAATCACCCAGAGGTAAGGCCAGGGCCACAGGCATGGCGTGGAGGGGACAGAGGGGAGCAGCATCTCTGAGCCTGGATGGAAAGAAGCAATGCATAGTGGTGTGGAGGGGAGGAGGATGAGGAGTGAAGGGGTGGGGCAAGCCTGGGGGGAGAGGGAGAGGAAGACACTTGAGGGATGCTTTTACCTCCCAGCCCAGGAGGACTCTTAGTGCCACCTGTTGACCTGCCATGTCACTAAGGCCAGCCAGGTGACTTTCTGTCTTTGAGCCCCATTTCCCTTTCTGGCAACCCAAGCCTAAAAATACCCACCACCTGCCTCTGTCCCCGCCAGACTGGGGCCTCTGTAAGTTGAGACCCAAGAGTTTCCTGGAGCTGGGGCTAAGAACCTGAATTGGGTGTGGTTTGGCCTGTACACACTGGGGGTGGGGTGAGGAGGGGCGTGGATGTCAGTTGGTGTCTGATTTATCCGATTTCTGTGCTAAGAGGTGCAGATATGGTGCTTGCTGGGACAGGGACTTTGCCCTGGAGGGATTCCTGTATAGGGTAGAAAGCTGAGAGCTGACAAACAAATGATTAGGATGCAATTGATAGGCATTGTTCTGCCTGTTGGACAGCCCTGAGGAACTTCCTAACCCAGGGCTAGGAAGGAATTGTATAGGACTTTGCTATTAGAGGGTGTTCCTTCAAGCTACAAATACTTTTTTTTTTTTAAAGATTTTATTTATTCATTCATTTATCCCCCCCTTGCTGCTTGTGCTCGCTGGGTCAGCTAACCACGCCGTGCGGGCGGGCTTGCCTTCACCAGGAGGTCCTGGGAACCGAACCCGGGGCCTCCCATATGACAAACGGGAGCCCCACCGATTGAGCCACAGACGCTTCCCTACAAATACTTTTTGAGCATGTACTTTATGTTAGCCCCTGTACTAAGTAGCGGGATTTCATCAGGAAAGAAAAAGAACAGAAATCTTCATCTGTGTGGAGATTACATTCTACTGTCGGAGACAATAAAATACAATAAATAAACCATATAATATGATAGCAACTGGTATGGGGGGAAAATCGAGCAGGTTAAGGGATGGATCAGGAGTGCATGTGGGATTTTTGCAATTTCATGAGAGTGGCCAGGGCAGTGCTCACTGAGAGGGGGCATGTGCACAAACCCTTGAGGAAGGCAAGGAAGGGACCATTCGGATATCTGCTGGAACAGCAAACCAGGCAGAGAGAACACTCAGTGTGAACGCCTCAAACCTGGAGTTTGCTTGGCTTGTCCTAGAAACAAGGGTTCAGTGTGGAGGGAAAGACTTGGTAGAAGTTGAGGTCAGATGTGTTGGGTGGGTAGGATGTGAGATGGAGGCTTTACAGGAACTTGTAAAGAGTTTGAGATTTATTCAGAGAGAAACGGGAAGCTCCTGGAGGGTTCTGGGCAAAGAAGTGCCATGTGCTGGCTTTGGTTTTGAAAGAAGACCTCTGGCTCCTATACTGACATACACTGGGATAGGTGACAAAGCTGGAAAATGGGAGACCAGTTAGGACGACATCATAATAATCCTGGGCAGGTACCAGACCAGGGTAGTAGCAGTGGAGCTGGGTGGTAGAGGTCACAGTGTAGATATGTTTTGCAGGTAGAGCCAACAGGATTTCCTGCCAGAGTGGGTGCAGGAGTGGCCCGGGGTAGGGGGGAGAGGGTTCAAGGGGTCAAGGTTTTGGGGCCCCCAGGGACTGAAAAGCTGGGTTGCCATCAGTTGATGAGAGGAAAGCTTTGGAGGAACAGGTTTGTTTGTCTGGAGTGGGATGCGAATTCAGTTGTGGAAACTTTGACTTTGAGATGCCTGCTGGAAACCTCGAAATAAAATGTTGAGTAGACAGTAGAGACATCTGGATAGAAGATATAAATAAATTTGGAAATCTTCAGCATATCAACACTTGAACTTGATTTTATGTTTTCAGTTAACCCAAGTAAGTTGTGGTCCTGGCAAACAGAAACAGGCTAGGCTGCTTGAATAATTTCTGAAGAATTTTGTCAGTTAGGCAGCCCAGAGCTAGGCGGGGCAAGAAAGAAATGCGGCTGGTGGGATGGGAAGACAAAGCTCTTTCTGTGCTTGGCAATTTCATCCCGCGTAGTTGCACACAGCACCTCCAATACAGTCTTTCCACAATTCCACCGGCATTCCTCACTCAACAAATAACCATTATATTCTGTCCCATCTTCAAAACAGGCCCAAATGGGGAATCAGGGCTAAGAGCAGTGAAGCGCCAGAGAGAAGCCAGGGCCAGGGCCAGAGCCTGGAGCCCGCGGGGTCAGCCAGGGCTGCGGGCACGGCGTTGGGGCGGCCGCAGCGCGGGCCCGGGGGCTTCGTGAGAGGCCCCTTTAAGGCGGGGAGGGTGATCTCAGCCGGGCGCTCCCCGCCCCGCCCACCCCGGCGGCGCGCGCACTGCGCAGGCGCGGCGCGGCGGTATTCCGCGGGGCTCGGGACGCGCCGGCGGCGGCAGGGACACCGCGACTGCTGCGCGGCCAGTTCGCGCGCCGGCTCCGCAGGGGCTGTCCGGGCCGCGTCGCCCGCACGCGCCGCCTCCGCCATGGGCTCCTGAGGTACCCCGGCCGGCTTCGCGCCGGAGACCCCGAGAGGGGCGGCTGCGGGCTTCCGGGGGCGGGGGCCGCCTCTCCGTTTGGCAGAGGCCGGCGCTGGGGGCGCCCCGCGGGTCGCGTCGGCCGCCGGTCCCCGGGCGGGGAGAGGGAGAAGGTGGCCGGCCAGAGGGGAGGCGACCGCCGCCGCGCGCGCCTCGCCCTGCCGGGCCCCCTTCTCGCCGACGTGGCGGGGGCCGCGCCTGGCGTGAAATCGGACCTGCTTGTGGAGGTGGCTGGGGGGAGGGAGGGGCGCGGCTGGACAGGCCCTTTGCTCGTGGGATTGTGGGTGCCCGGGTGGGTGTGCTGGCGCCTGGCACGGCCACGTGAGTGGGGGAGACATCGGTGCCCTGTGCGGGTGGCTGTGATCTGGGAGGGTGGTTGTTAGGGCCAGGCCTTTGGGGTGCGTGAAAGGAGGGAGTACATGCCTTGTGCACAGGTCAGCGTGTTAGGAGGGGCACGGATTGGGAATCTGGCTCTCCAAGGACTTCTGCCTCAAAAGGGACCACAGGCACTGGTTCAGGATGTGTGCATCATCCGGTCGGTTGTACATTTCCCCCCTGAGCACACCTTTGACACCTTGCTTGGGTGTTCTTATATCTATTGCCAGGTAGCTCCAGGCCCTGGCAAGGCACTGGGGGTGGGGTCTAGCGCCAGTATCCCTTCCCAATCCGTATTCCCTTTGGGGGTAGTACAAGGCCAGACTTCCCACCCCTTCTTAAGAAGGGCAGTGTGAGGCAAAGGGGGTGTTTGCATTCCAGACACCTGTGTGCAAGGTGAAGGGGCCCTGTATTATTTACCTGACTGGTTCCTGCGTGGTGCTTTATGTAAGGAGACAGGCAGCAATCTGTGCCCTGGAGGCTTGTGCACTGTGGTGTCTGCCAGGCAAACAAGCTCACGGTGTACTTGCAGGAGGTGCAGGTCTCAGAGGTGTGACTTTCTTGACTGGTTATGTTTGCAGCGTCCCTTCCTTTTCAGCATCCTTAGCAGGCCCCCTAGGCTCTGTACACATCAGGTCATCTTGTCGGAGGGTGCTGTGTGTGTCAGAGCTGGGACTGTGGGGTGGGAGGGCCTCAGCAGCCAGGCCGGCTGGCCCACTTTGTCAGGCCCTGGACGCACAAGATGCCCCTAGCCTCAGGGAGCTCGCAGGCAGGTGTCAGACTTGGAAGCAGTAATCACATTGATGTGGAAAATAACAAACAAAAGAATAGAGGTGGTGCAGGGTAGGATCAGTGCTGGGGGTGGGGGGCCCTGGTCGGCAGAAAAGCTCCAAGAGGAGCCAGGTGATTGAAGCTTGAAGGATGAATGTCTAGTGTTCATTCATCTGGTGCTTTTGTGTTTCTCACACAGCAGCTATGTAAGGAACTGTTGTTACTCCTGTTTGCAGATGAAGAAACTGAGGCTGAGAGAGAGTGTGTGACTTGCTTGTCCATGGTAGGGGAAAGACCTGGATGAGTCACTTTTGAGCCAGATCATGCTGCCTTGTAATTTACTGAATGTCTACTACATACCAGGCACCATGCTAGGGGCAGAGGAGGCTGAAGATGATTGGGATCTGGTGCCCACCCTCTAGGGGTTCCCCAGTTTCTGGGGAGATTGATATAGATGGTGACCCCAGGCTGGATCTTAAGCCTGGATAGCCAATGTGGGTGGCATGGGCACTGTGAATTGTCTCTAGAGTGCCTTGGGCAATCTGGGGTGCCTTTGTGCAGCCCTTGGGAACCTGGGTGTATGTTGTAAGTTCCTCCCACAGAGGTGGTGGGTTCTACAAGGAAGCCCCTTCTGAAGCTCTTCTGGCGGGTGAAGCGCTTTGAGCAGAACGGGTGTGAGTGATCTGCTTGTCCTAATTCACTCATGTTGGCCGAGTTCTGTGGAGCTCGGGCGTCTGTCTTTATGCTGTTTTCTCCCGGTTTGCTTTGATGATTTTGCCCAGCCTTTTCCCTGAGAGGGGCTCAGTGCTATTTTCAGTCCCTGCCGTGCTCATTTATCCCTGTGAATTCCCTGGAGTGGAAACAGCCTCAGCAAGGCAGGGGACGGCCTTTATTATTTTGAAACCCAGTAACAGCAAATGCCCTTCTTTCACCCTGGGGCCTTTAGTCTGGGGCTTTGGGTGTGTGAGTTCTGGGGGGCCAGCAGCTGGCTCTGGGAGAGCTTTGGGTGGGGCCTGCCACGGAAGCGTGCTCTGGACATAAGTGCTTACTGAAGACCTACTGCATGCCCCGCACTGTGCCAGGCCTGCTTCTTGCCCTCACAGTGAAGGAGACAACATATAAAAAAGAGAGCAAGACAGTGCTCTACTTACATGAACAGAGGACGATAGGACAACAGCTTGTTTCTTGAGCAATTACCGTGTGCCAGATCCAGTTCAAAGTGCTTTCATGAATAACTGTTTCATCCTCCCCTACCCAGTGGGGGGGAGGGGGCGGGACAATCCTCATTTAGCAGAGGAGGCAGCCAAGGAGGCTTTGCGAGGTGAATGCCATGCTGAGGTCACAGGGCCGGTGGGAGCCAAGCTTTGACCCCCACGCTCAGAGCCCACACGCTTTCCCTGCTCTGCCCCTGGAGTGTGCTCAAAGGCTTCCTAGAAGGAAAACATCCTGAGCCTTGGAAAATGAGTAGTGCTTGACCCACAGGGGAAAAGGAGGGCATTCTGGGTAGAGGAAACCCAGGGGCAAGGGTGTGGAGGTGTGACACATGTGGTGCTCATGTGGCTGCTTGGGCCCAGGCCAGGAGGACTTTGAAGGCCCCGCTAAGAAGTTTGAAGTTGGGCCTGTCGTGGTCAGCTGGGAGTCCCTGAAGACTTCACAAAGGAAGTGACACCATCAGCCTAGTGTTATAGGACAGTGCCATCCCTTAGCCTCCTTTTATTCCCACACATGACTCCAAGAAGACCCGGCCTCCTTTTGTTTCCTCTCTTTCAGGCCACTGGCATCCTTTCCCTTCTCCTCCTCTAGCCCCTCCTGGTCTTGACGACCCCACTTGTATGAGGACGGCCCCTGGAGCTCACTGTCCTCACGGCGTCTGCTCCACCACTGGCCTCTGCTGCTGGCTCTGAATGGCTCCACTAAGCTGGAGATTTTTTTTTTTAAAGGCCTAAAGGTCTTCCTTTCCTTCTCATGTCACCTGTCTGGGGTGGGTCCTTTCCCATTTGAGAGCTCTGGTGGCTGTCCATCACCTACATCCCACGCTCATTTGCAGAGGGGAGAGGTGGACAGAGCAGGAGGCAGAGCCGGGAGCCCTGGGTTTAAGTCCCTGATCTCATTTGTAAGGTCATTGAAGACACCTGCCCTGCCTTGTCTTCGAGCACCTGTGTGTTGCTGCGCTGGGCCCTGGGTGGTAGGAGGAGGCTTCGTCCTTCCCCATGGGACTGAAGCCTTGGGGTCGGGCTGCTCCACCAGGGGTCTTTGCTGAGCACTGGAGCACAGCTGAGGGGGATCCACCTGGGGTGTCGCGAACTCAGCCTCTGTGAAGGAGAAGTTTGAGCAGGGCCCTGGGGGACAATGGGATCTCACTTTTGGGGAGAAGGTGCAATGGCATTCCATACTGGGGGTCAGCATGGAGGCTTGGGTGCTAAAGGACCAGTGACCTGACTTTACTAGACATAGAGCAGGTGGCAGGGGGTGGCTGGAGATGACTTTGAGGAGTTAGCAGTTGGAGAGACCAGAGAGCCATTGAAGATTTCAGCTAGGGGAGCAACCTGATCAGATTTGTGATCCACAGAGGTGATGCTGGTGGCTGTGTGAAGACAACCGAGGCAGAAGGAGGCCAGGTCGGAGTCCAGGAGAGAAGTGATGAGGGCTGAACTAGGGCTGTTTCCATGGTGATGGAGAAGAGGGGTTTAAGAGTCTGGTAGTGGGAGCTGACGGTGCCTGGGACATGAGGTGAGGGGTCAGGAGAGACCCCTGAGCTTTGGGATAGGAGGTTGAGAGTTCAGGAGGGGCTGCGATGGTCATGGGGCACAGGGGAGGGAGAGGCCCGTTTGGGGGAGAGGGAGATAATGACTGAGCAGTCCTGGGGACCTGGAGAGAGCACAGGACACGAATTGGGAGATGCAGGTTTAAGTCCTCGCTCTTACTGGCCCTGTGGACTTGGACAAGTTTCTTACCAGATTCTAATTTCCCTTCTTTAAAAATAGGGGGAATGATGTAATTTCCTTCATTTGTAAAATGGGAGTAATGAAAGTGCTGCCCTCTTAGGGCTAACATCTGAGGTCAGACCTCAGCATGGACCCGGCTTTTATTATCACCTTACAGGCCATTGAGTTTATTGAAGAAAGAGATATCACACGCCAGCGTGCAGGGCAGTACCCAGGGAGCTGGATGTGGCACCTGCCCTCAGAGCCGAGTCCAGCTGGGGAGAGAGCCGTCATGCACACACGCAGTTGCGATTGTTACGGGTGCTCTGAGGGAGTGTTAAAGTGAGCCCTGGGAGGCACTCTCTGCCCAAGTGACATTTAAGCTGGACTGTAAAGTAGTCACCACGTTCAGGTTGGAGGAAGTGAGTTCCAGGCAGAGGGGACAGCATGTGCCAAGTATAGGTCTGAGTTTATGTCTAGAAAATTGTTTAACTCTACGGCTCTGTACCAAGTAGTCCCTCAATAAATGTTAATTGCCTCAGAGAGTACAGGAAGGGAACGAAGTAAAGCGGGAGAGAGCCTGGAGAGGGCAATTGGAATGCTTTGGATTTTTTCATCTTTCTGCCCAAGGCCTTCACCTCTGCTTAGCTTAATGTGCCTGGCTAAGTCTGCCAGCATCCCTGACAGGTACTCCCTCTCAAGCTCCTTGTTTCCTAAGGACTGGGAGGGTCAGACCAAATGCAGAGGTAGTCGAGAAGCTGGGGCTAGGCTGGATACCCAGGCAGCATTTGTCCACCTTCCTTTTGGCCTCTGAAACCAGTGCTTGGGCAGGACATAGAAGGATGGTACGGGCTTCCAGTTGAGAATTTTTCTGGTCCTCGGTTAATGGCCCAGTGGCACGATGCTGAAATAATTTTTGGCTAAACAAATGAACGATTGGATGGAGTGATGGCATTCCCACTCAGGATAAAGCTGGAATTACTCTTGAGACGTGACGGCTGTTAATGCCAAACAGAATGGGATTGTTTATTAGGACTGAACTTGTATTAGGAGTCACCGGAGCACATTAAACAGCCTTGGGCAGCCTTGGGCAGGTTCTGTCCGATGATCTGGTGGGTCTCAGGCCTGTGATGGGAGACAGGAAGTCCCGCAGACACCTCCTTTTCCTTCTCCTCTGGGGCGGAAACCAGAGGGGGAAGATCCCACCCAGAAAACCTTTGTGCCTAACCTGCGTCACTTCCAGCTCTACCACTTTTAAAAAAGTTACACACAGCTAAATGAATATTTAATGGAAAGTTTGTAATGTTGATGTGTTTCAGCCTTTTAAACACAATAGGCTTCTCTGATTTTAAAAATAGTGCTTGCTGATTGTAGTAAACTTGGAACACAGGAAAGATTGGGGATGAAAATAAAAATCACCCCAAATTTCATAATCAGGAAAATAATCACTGTTAAAGTTTGGGTGTTATTTGCTTTCTAGGCATAAACACGGTAGCTCATTGTTCCTTTAACACTGAGTTGTAAGCATTTACCCATGAAATTAAAAAGTCAGCCATAGATGTAAGAGAGTCACAGAAGTTCCCAGACTGCCTTGGAGTTTAATTTCAAGCTCTCTGCGGGGAAGATGAGGCCACTGACCTTTCTGCTGGGTGGCCCGCTGGTATGAGTGGTGGACAGAGCCCTGGACTGAGTCAGAAGACCTGGATGATGGCTGAGGGCTCTCTGAGCCTCACCCCTCTCATGGGGCTACTGGCACCCGCTCTGCCCACCTCCCGGGTGCCCCAGGCACGAGTGAGGTCACAGGCTATGGAGCCTTGAGCTCTCCCAGGGCAAGGGCCTGGTTTGGAGGGAGAGCAGGTCCTCATTGTCATGGGAAGATAGAAGGAGAAGGGGTGTGTGTGATCCTCCTTTTCCAGCCTGAAATCTGTTTGGTGGTCCTCCTGAAGATTCCCCTCTCCTGGGGAGCCATGATCCCAGCTACAGACTGGACCCTTTCACCTGCGGGTCTTGAGCCGTCCCCTGTTAGCTGTTCCCCCTGCAGGAAGGGGGTGGAATGAGACCTGGAAGTCACCACAGGTCATACTCTGAAAGGGCTTTTCAAATCAGGCTTCTCTTCTGGGGCGGAAACCAGAGGGGGAAGATCCCACCCAGAAACCCATGTACCCTGCCCTGGGGTACATGTGTGGACTTGGGTTCCTTTATTTTCCCTCTGCTACAACCCCTGTGGACTCCCTACACCCGGGGAGGCCCTGCCCTGCTCTGCTAGGTGGTACCGTTTCCCAGAGAAAAAAGCTAAGGTCACGGCTGCTGCTGCCTCTGGCAGAGCCTCCTGGTCTCCACTGCTAGCATCCGTGATGTGGTTTTTCTTTTTTTTTTTTCCAAGGAGGTACCAGTAATTGAACCCAGGACCTTGTACATGAGAAGCAAGTGCTCAACTACTGAGCTACATCCGCTCCCCAAAGAAGGTTGATTTTTATTGTTTTTTTTTGTTTTTGTTTTTTTGTTTGATTTGTTTTTAGGAGGTACCAGGGATCAAACCTGGAACCTTGTACGTGGAAAGCAGGCGCTCAACCATTTGAGCGACATCCACTCCCTCGTGATGTTTTATTTCATCTAGAATGATCAGAGAATCTGAAATTCTGTCAGCAACATTTCTGGGTCCCTGCAAGGCATGATGATAGGTGTTGCTGAAGGGGGAAGGTGAGAATGCTAATTAATGCTGATATATTAGTTAATGTATACTAATTAATACTGATTATTAGTTATTATATTAACTGATATTATGCTCATTGGAATTTGTGTAGGACTTTGCAGTATACAAATTATGTTTCACATTTCATTTACTCCTCCCACTGGCCCTGGAACCTTGGAATTATTGCACCTGTTCTGCAGATGGAGTGACTGAGGCTCAGAAGGGTGAATTTGCCAAAGGCCTGTGGAAGGAAGTGCCCAGGTTTTCTGATTTCAAATCTTATGCCCTTCCTGCTCTGACTGGCCACCCTCCGATCAGCCCCTGCCCTCAGAGAGCCTGCAGTCCCACTGGATGCCCAGCAGCTTGAATTGAGACTTAGATTTAGAAAGTGTGGTCATAGGGGTCCGGGTGGAAGCTGTGGGAGCCGGAGGGGGCAGCAGAACACTGCGCCTGCAGAGGTGATGGGGGTGAGGTGAGGAGTGAGTGCTCCTCGGGAAGGGCGGTGAACTGGGGGCTCTGGTGGACAGTGGGAGGTCACAGGTGGAAAAGAGGTAGACAGTCTTCCCAGGTAGAAGGACCACCTTGAGCCCACCCAGAGGCATGAGACAGAGGCAGGTAAGTGGACAAGTGGCAGCTGCATGAGCCCTGCTAGGTATTTGGGATCCCAGCCTAACCTCTAGGAGGAGGAAGTCAGTGGTTTTTAAAGAAATAGGATGTGTGAAAATCTGGATTTACCAAACAGTACATATTTGCTTTACAAAGAAAGACTGGTACACTGTGCATTGGTTAGAAAAATTTTAATAGCAAATAGCCTCCATGCATTTAAATATGATTTGATTTACAGAAGTGCTTGGCTGTTCAGAGCAGGGCATGGGCAGGGCATCAGGAAGTTTGGCACATAGTCTATGTCTCAATGGTTCCTGTGGTTTGCAAGGAGGTATTTCCCACTCAGGTGGAGGCAGAAGATCTTTTCTTTTTTTCTGCAGTTTTCAGCTGGGCTGGAGTTGTGGAGGCGAGGGGAAGCCCTGCCCTCCCCTGCCCTGCTTGCTGTATTTCCCCAGCTGGCCTCACCCACAGGGAGGAAGGACTCAGGTATTCCAGAGACCTGTCCTCTTAAAATAGTGCTTGGGTGGCGATTGCTATTAGGCACGTGCATTATCTAACAGGTCTGGGATGGACACAGAAGGAGAGCCGGTCCAGAGGGGATGTCCAGAGAGTGGGTGAGTCTCTGCAGCCTGTGCAGGGGAAGCAGCCAGAGGTGCTTATCACTCATTTGGGATGGCTAGACTTGAAGCGCTTGACCTTCCTGGACTCTTCACCTCACCCTTCCCTTCCAGGCCTGTCTCTAAAGCACAGTCTGGGGCCTGCCTGCCCCTCCCTTGGGCACTGGCACCTTCGCCCAGGGAGACCAATTATGGCTGGGTGTTGTGGTGACTCGAGTCACGTCCACCCTGGTACCTGCCCTGGGACCAGGGCATCAGAGCCTGTCTGCGCTGGGAGGAGCTGAGTGGGTCCAGCCCTCCACTTGCAGATGAGGAAATGCAAGTTCATGGACCAGAGTACTGGGCAAGTTGGGGCTGATCTGTTCTGGAACCATTCCCTGACCATATCCCAGTGCTTTGCCTGCTAAAAACGGATTTTCTCTCCCATTTATTCATCTGGGAACCCTTAAAACTACAACTTGTATTTCCCCCACTAATTGGGCTTATTTCATGGATGAGTAAAGCCCCTTTTTCAGATTTAAATGTGTTCTGCTTCTCTGGCAATATTTCCAGAACTACAGATGCTTGTACGCTTTTATCCTACAGATGTGTTGACACATATGCAAAATGACTTATTTGCAAGGTTAGTCTTTGGTGCTTTATTTGTAATAGTAAAAGATTGGAAAGAACCTAAATGTCTATCAGTAGGGGCCATGAACAATTTATGCTTTGTCCAAACCATGAAGTACTGTGCAGCCATAAAAAATATTATGTAAACTGTGCACTGATATGGAACAATCGCCAAGACATATTGCTGAGTGAAGGAAGCAAGGTACAGGATGGTGTGGCTGGTATGCCGCAAAGAATATCATGTTTGCTTGTATATGTAGAGATGGTCTCTGGGGATTCCCAGAACTTGGTAATTTTGGTGCCTCTGGGGAGGGGCCTGGTGCTGGAGGACTTTTCACTCTAAACCCTTTGTACCTTTTAATTACTGAACCATTTGAAATGTGACTTTTCAGAAATTTTATAAATAAAATTAATTAAATAAAAAATATAGTAAATGTATCCTCACTTCTTGCCCAGAGCAGAAAGTTCAAGGTTCTGGCCACTTCCTCAAGGACTGGCTGGCCTCACTCTTCCCAGTGGCTGCCTTCTGACCACCAGCTCATCAAAAAATGTATGCCTGGGTCCCACAAAGGGCACCCAGTGTGAGGTTTGGGTGTTTCTTGGTAAATCCGACTGCAGCCCTGGGCCTCAGGTAACAGAGCCACCTCCCTCTGGCCCTTTGGAAGCCCTGCCATTGGCTGGATACGTCATTTTAAATCCCTGCTCTGATGTGCTCACTTCCTGCCCCCTCACATCTGCAGAGGCTTCAGCCCTGGGGTGTCCCTGTCTCCAGCAGAGCTACACTTTCCTGGGTGCCCTTTCCCCTGGGCGCCTCCTTGATTCCTCCCCGTCCCCCACATCCCCATGCCCTCATGCCCTTCTCCTCTTGCTCCCTCTGCCTGCCTGCCTTTCCAAATCCTGTTTGGCTTTCCAAGCCAGCTTGGTTCCACCTCTGCATATCCCCTGAACTCCCCCGGTTCTTTATCTGCTCCACTTTCCTGCCACTTAAGGCTTTTTACATTGTGTTCTAGGGGTCCGATTCCCACTCGCAGCCTGGGTTGTGTTAGACGTTGGCCGAATGAGTGAAGGGGGCTGCCCTCTGCGTGGTGGTCAGGGTGGCTGTGCTTGGGCCCTGACCAGGGGGTTGGGAGTGGGGCCAGGGTCTGTCTCACGTCCCTGAACCCTGCCTGCTGCCTGGCACCAGCAGACACAGCCTCTCAGCGGGACTGACAACAGTCGCCTTCCTTGAGGGCTGAGTTCTTGCCCCGAGTGCCTTAGGCACACTCTTTCCTTTCATATTTACAAGACCCCTGGGAGATGTGGCTCAGCGAGGAGTGGGATTAGACCGAGGTCTGGCCACCTCCCAAAACTCCTGCAGTTCATCAGTTTATTCTGCCACCTCCCTGAAATGACGGGTCGCACTGACACCATCAGGCCACTCCCATTACCTGTGCCACTGGCCACGGTCAACCTGGTTTTCTTATTTGTGGGTATTTTCTCCCCCATTAGACTGGGGGCTCCTAACTGAGATATCCTGGCCCCCTTTGGGCTTAGCACATAGAAGGTACTCAAAAGATATTGATAAATTTTACCTGATTATGGAGGTTTAACGTACTGCTGTAAAGTACACAGATCTTAGCTCTACAGCTTGATGGGTTTTCACATCTGAAACTATCCCTGCAAATACCCATCGCCCAGTTGGAGCTGCAGGACCTTCCCGAAGTCGGCCCCCAGGCCTCCTTTGGAGGTATCCTCTACTCACACCTCACCACTCGCCATTAGTTTTTGCCTGCGTGTGACCTTCCTACAGATGGACTCATACAGGAAGTACCCTCTGGCGTCTGGCTTCTTTCCCTCAGCCTTGTTCCTGAGCCTGGGGGGCTTTGCCCTCTACACTGCCGTGCTGTTGTCCAGCCTTTGACTCTGGTCTTCCCCTGAGGGGCATCGGTGTGTCCACCGGGTAACCAGGGCTGCTGTGGGAATTCTTGCTCTTGTCTCTGGGCCAGTGCTTGCTCACTGCTGCTGGGTGTGCACCCGGGGGGCAGCGCTGGGGGCCCAACTCAGGACTTCTTTACATGAATGAAACTCA
Organism: Tolypeutes matacus; assembly: GCA_026826555.1. NCBI lineage: Eukaryota > Metazoa > Chordata > Mammalia > Cingulata > Chlamyphoridae > Tolypeutes > Tolypeutes matacus. The sequence goes on along the minus strand of JAKSZT010054301.1, from coordinate 1,385,931 downwards.
GGATGGGGGCTTCTTGCTGAGGGGGCTTCGGGATGGGGCAGGTGCAGGGTTAGAACCTGGCTTAGACAACCTGCTCCCACAGGGCAGTGGGACTGTTTGGATTCAGAATTCTGCATCTGAAAGAGCCCATTTGCTCCGTGGAGGGATGGGGTTTAGCTAGCTGGAAAGGGTGGTTGGAATCACATTTACAGCTAAGCATTGATTCATTTATTCTAAATTTTGGAGAAAATGGAGATGATCAAAATTTAGACTGGTATATATTTAAAAAACAAAAACAAAAGGCTGAATGAAGTAAGACCTCACTGAAGGATTTTGGGTAACTTTCTTGTTCTCTTTTATTCCTGCCACTGGCTCTCCCCCTCCCCACCAGTGACTGGTAAACGATTGGATGATCTTTCTTTGTCAGTTGAGAGATTCCTGAGAATTTGGCCCCAGGAGAAGAGGCCAGGGAGATGTTGAGCTACTAGAGTGGCCTGGGCATGTTTGTGTGGATTGGAGGGGAGGGGGATGAGAGGTGCCCCTGCCCCTTCCTGAGGGCATTTGAGCCTCTTTCAGAAAGCTAACCAGGCATAAAGGGTCAGCTCTCTAATCCCCTCTTTAATCTGGAGAAGGGCTTGGCTGAGGGGTTGCTGGCCTGCTCCAGTGCGGGCAGCCTCCCCCCAGAAGGCAGCCACCCACAGGCTGGGGCAGCCTCCCCCCAGAAGGCGGCCACCCACAGGCTGGGGCAGCCTCCCCCCAGAAGGCGGCCGCCCTGGGAGGCAGGAGGCCTCCTCGTCATTCCCAGGTGTGGGGCAAGTGGTGAGCTCAGGTTAGCAGCACTCAGTCCATTCCAAACAGTAAGGCATGTTAAGATGGAAGTTTCTGCATATATATTAAATTTAAAAAACCAAAAAACCTTCCCAGGCTGCATTATTATTCTGGAGATGGGCTGCAAATGAGTTGCCAGTTTAGCTCAGCCTGTGGGTGTAGACAGCTGCCGCAGTGAGCGGTTGGTCTGGCTGCAGCTCAGAAAGGCTTGGATCCGAAACTAATGAATGAAAATATGACCTCAGAAGGATTAAAAAAGACAGAGCAGACGACCAGAGACAGGACTGGTCTGTGTCTCAGAGACTGTTGGAGACTGAAATGAACAAATATTTTGAAAAATGGAATCCGACCTCCCAACTGAACAGAAGGATGAAATGATCATGAAATAGGGAAGTAATAATAATAGATGACATTATGCAGTTCGAGGCACTGCCCTAAGTGCTTTCCTACATTAACTTATTTATTCCTTACAACTCTCTGAGGTTGGTGCAGCTACAACCCATTTTACAGATGAAGTTGAGGCAAAGAGGGGTTCTGTAACTTGCCGGTGGAGAAGGCTGAGAGCTGTATCAGGGGAAGTGAGCATCTGTATCACTCTAAAGTTGTTCTCCAGGTCTTGGGGTAGTTCATTAGGCCACTCCAGGGCCAGGTTGAGTTTTACTCAAGATGCTCTACTCCCCTGAACTCTGAGTCTGTGTTCTCAAGTCCCCACCCAGTGACTGGCTTGGCTTTCCTGGCCCCTGGATAGAGGGGGGAGAGAATATTCATAAACTGGTGCTCCTTTCTTTGTCAATGAGCTAGGTTTGCCCAAACCTGTTCTCCTGACTCCCATCAGCTCCTTGGTCTTTTTTTTTTTTTTTCTTTTTAAAGATTTTATTTATTTATTCATTCATTTATCCCCCCTTGCTGCTTGTGCTCGCTGGGTCAGCTAACCATGCCACGCGGGCGGGCTTGCCTTCACCAGGAGGCCCCGGGAACCGAACCCGGGGCCTCCCATATGGTAAACGGGAGCCCTACTGATTGAGCCACAGCCACTTCCCAGCTCCTTGGTCTTGAACCTGGCTTTCTGGACTGCATAGAGGGGCTCTAACCTTGAGGCTTGGTGGCCCTGCCAGGCTCTGCTCCCAGTAACCCCCGCTCCAAGCTGCAGCCCCTCCCTAGGGGATCTGTACCCCTGCCTGGCTGCTCTGACTGCAGCATGACCTCTGGGTTGTCAAAAGAGCTTTGTAAACTGTAGAGTGCCACAGGCATCAGACAGGCTGCACTGCCCCATGGGAGACTTGTCACCAGAGGCTGATCCAGGCGTCCTGGTCCTGATGTGCACCTGGCCAAGTGTGTTTTAACATGTTTGTCTCTGTGCCTTTGTGCCTGCTGTTTCCTCTGCTCCCAGAGCAGTCGTTGAGCAAATAATTTTCCAGTACCTACTCTAAGCCAGCCCCTAAGCAGGACACAGGGTGATCAAGGTAGATATGGCCTTCTACCTTGATAGAAGGTAGCCATCGTGGAGCCAGGCTCAGGGAAGAAATAAAACCACAACTGTAAAAACTGCCTCCAAGGAAAGAACAAGTACCAGGGAAGACAAGACCTGTACAAACTGTAATAGGTCATAGAAGGTGATAGATGTCAAGGCAGGTGGGGATAAAAATCTGTGGGGAGAATGAGAGGACATTGCATTCCCTGGGGTTGGCCCAGTGGTGGCAGTGGGTTTCATAGAGTTGTAGAGTTCGAAGAGAACTGCAGAGGGCAAACATTCATTCACCTGTTCCCTTACCTGCCTGAGGCTTCTGGAGTGCTAATTCTGGGCAGGTTCCCAGGTAGGTGCCAGGGATCAGACATGACCTCTGACCCCCAGGAGGTTGCAGTCAAGTGGGGAAGAAGCAGGTAATTCCTCAACCTGGGTTCCTGCCCCGTGGGACTTCTGACCCTGTCTGATGGGAAGCTTCTTCTTCAAGAAGCTACCAGCTCATTGCTAGATGGTTCCAGTTTGTCATGTCTATCTTGGCAGGATTTTACCTGCCTGTTGCTCCTACCAGGTGGATCAGGTTGTGCCTTGATGAAGTGGCACCCAACAAATCCCTTTGCCCTCCTTGGTGTGGCCCTTTCCACGTTGGAAGACAGTGGGTGTGACTCATGCGCTCACCCTGGCCCTTCCCTCTGTCCAGCAGAAAGCATTGCTGGAGGCCCAGGGCCTGGAAAGCCTGCCCCACACAGCAGGCGGCGTAATGGCAGGCATTCAGTCAACCAGTTGTTGGAGTCTTGTCTTTTCCAAATCCCTGCTGTGTGCCTAGCACTGTGCTAGGCCAGGAGATAGCTGAATAGGATGTTGGAGTCATGGGGGTGGGTGGGGCAGGAATGCTGTCAGAACCGAACTTTTTAGTACCGTGGATTGAGCACAGTGGCTTGGGACAGGGAGTGGGCTGGCCTTCGGGGGAGGCTGTGCTCTTTAGGATGAGCTGTGAGGAGTCAGCGCCCCCCTGGAGGCCCAGGGCTAAGGCCCAGGCCTAGAGGCATGAGCTTGCATGGCAGGACACAGTGTTGCTGGTGGCTGGCAGGTAGGGGGTGAGTGGCAGTGAGGCTGGGAAGGGAGGCAAGGACACAGCTGCCAAGGGCCTAGGCTGGGCTCTCTGCAAGGAGTTGGGGTGGCACCCCATGGGCAGATCCTGACAGGTTCTGATAGGATTTCAGGTCGGGAAGTAGGATCCGTTCAGGTCGAAAATAAGTGTTAAAAATAAACCACAGGGAAACGGATGTGGCTCAAGAGGTTCAGCGTCCGTCTACCATATGGAGGGACCGGGGTTCGATCCCTGGGACCTCCCGGTAAAAAAATAAAATAAAATAAAATCAACACACAAAAAACCAGTAGTTTAAAAAAATAAATAAATAAATAAATAAATAAACCACATTCCAATGCCTGCTTCCTCAGGCATTGTACGTGAAGAAAATCATCTGACCAATCGCTGCCCTCGTTTTTTTCTGGGTCCTTCTCTGCTCACCTTCTCTTACAGCTTTGTGAGAACCGTCAGGCCCACTGTCCCTCCTCTCCTTTCTGTAATGCAGATCACTCTCAAGTCCCAAAGGTTCTTCCTAAGTCTGCAGCAAACTAATTTGGTGGCAAAAATCTGACCTGAATCGATGTGAGACTAATTATGGTCTTTAAAAATACCTCACCTAGGATAACTCGTCATACGTTTCTCTATGGAAATACTATGTGTTTGCTTTTGGTATGCTGCCCAGGTCTCCCCGGGGGTGCCACACCTTACACGGTATAAGCAGCAAGGCTCTTTCTAAAATCTGAAAAGTTTTGAATTCCTAAACTCATTTGGCCTCAAAGGCTTTGCCTAAGGGATGGTGCACCACCCCCAGAGACACAGGTTCAGAGATGTCCAGTAAGTGACCCCCTTCGCAGCTCAAGCGACAGTGCCGTGATTCCAGCTCAGTTTCCCTGGCTCAGAGCTGGGGACAAAGTGGGGACTGTGTGGCCTAGTCTCTTCACAGTCTGCCAGGCCGTGTGTCAGCAGGAGAAACAAAATGAGGAGCAGGTCTGCAGTGACCTGGTGGACAGGTGGACTGCAGGGAGAGGCGGGGTCCAGTGCTTGACTGCTTTCAGACTCATCTGCATCCTTTTGCCCTTTCCTGTTGCTTACTCACTGCTTTCCAAATTGCTTTGATCACACATGCCTGTCAGTAAAAAGAACTCTGTGAGTGTGCACCCCCATGCTCAGTTATGTCCATGTGTTATTCAATTAAATGCATGTATTACCTTACTGTTATACTATGTACATAATAAAACTTGTACCCAAGCTAGAAATTAAAGGATGAGCTAACATGTAGTAATTTTTATTCTTTTGATGGTGCACATATGCTTCTGGTTTCATATGCTTGATTATTTTTGGAAGTTGTGTTTTTTTGTTTTGTTTTTTTTGGTGGGGGGGTAGAGCGAGGGGGGAGGAAATGATTAGCAGGTGGCTCTGCAATAACATGTTCCAGTCTCTGAAATCGGAGGCAGTTATCCTGGTGGTATGCTTTTTTGCTTGTTAGTTTTTAAAACAATTTATTGAAGTAAATCATTCATACATGAACATACATAAACTATAAGTGTCCAGCAAACATCGTGAACTCACAAACAAACATTCATGACATCACCCAGGGCTCCCACACATCACCCCCCACAAACACCCTGCATTGTTGGGAAACATTTGTTAACAAATCATGAAAGAGCATGGTCAAAGTATTACTACCAACCATAGTCCGTATTTTCCTCCCCCATACATCTTTTTTATGGATTTTATTTATTTACTTTTATCCATTTTTACGCCCCCTCCCCCCCATTTTTGCTGTTTTTGAGTCTGTTCGCTGGGCGACTCTGTATCCGTTTCCTGCCCTCTCTTCTCATTCCTCTCCTCCTGTCTTCACTGGGATTCTATCCTTGGAACCTCTGATGTGGGAGAGGCATCCCACTGCCTGCGCCACCTTAGTTCCTGGTTTTTCTGCGCATCTTGTCTCAGCTCCCCCCTGTGTCACTCTCCTGTTATGTCACCATCTTGCTGCATGGCTCGTGGGGCCTGGCGGCCCATGTGCCTTCTATATTTTTCTTTTTTAAAAAATTTTACCAGGAGGTCCTGGGAATCGAACCCAGGTCCCTCCATATGGGAGACGGATGCCCAACCACCCGAGCCACATCCGTTCTCCTGCTATATCTCTTAAGGTTGACCAAAGATACCCAAAGTTACAGTCTTTTCCCATAAGGATGGTCATATAATAAATCAGGCTTAGCTTATCACCAGCATTCTAAAAACCAGACCTAGGGAGAAAAACTAGGTCCGGGGACACATGCATGGTTTCTAATATAGCTAATGTTTAGCCTATCCTGATTATCCCAAAATCAGGACAGCGAGAATATTCGCACAGGGAGTTGTGTTTTAATGCTCTCGGATAGAGCAGTTCAGAGACCTTGTTCTGTGTTCAGTTGATTTAGGCTCTTGGCTTTAATGGCCGTCCTCCCTGCAAGAGATCCCCGCACTGGGCACGTAGCTGCACACAGAGGACACGCATCATTGACTTTCTTCCCAAATTGAGTTACTCATTTTTCCTCCCATCTACCGGGTATGCAAAGGATTTGTTGAGATTTGGCTAGTACATTTCCATCCTTCCTCATGCCAGTCAAATGTTTTTGTAAACTAAATAGAGGTATTCTCTTTTAAAGTTCTTAACACATGAGTCCAAAACCCACTCAAATGCTTTGGAAGTTTTTAAACAGATTAGAAAATTCTATTAAGTGGTTTTCTAGGAGTTCAAATATGAGAGTTTTTACAGGTGGCAGACTTACATTGTTTTTTTGGTAACTAAATCCTACAACAGTAGAAGCATTTCTAAAATACTTTTTCAGGACACTATGCCCCTAGCCTGGGTTTCTTTCAGAGAGCGTTCCTTTCTCATTCATTGTGATAAGGTGCCTTTCCTGGAAGAAGGGACATCATAAACATGCTCAAAGCTGTTTTGAAAACATCTGCTAGGAAGCATATCTCTGACAGCCAGTTGTCATTGAAGAAATGGGCAAATTTGGAACAGTTTCATTTATGTTTTGGTAAAAAAAAAAAAAAGTACCTCAGTTGTTCGGTTGGACAACGTTATTGCTTTTCTACAAGATAAGTTGTAAGTCTGATACAGAAGGTTTTCTGAGTCACTCTCCATCTCATTACAAAGTTTGTAGAGAATTATGTTCTACTGTTTAAAGATTTTTATTATGGAAAATTTCAAACATACACCAAAGTAGAGCAAGTAGTAGAGTGAATTTCTGCCTGTTCATCACCATCTTCAACACTTAGCAACATTTTGCCCATCTTGTCACATCTGTCCCTCTCCCCCATTTTTTAGAGCAAACCCCAGACATCATACTTTTCACCCTTATATATTTTGTGTGCAACTTTACTTGATAAAAACTTAAAACTTTTTCTTTTTTGAAGTGATTAGACTCAGGCAGTTGCAAAAATACTATATAGAGCCCCATGTACCCTTCACCTGGCTTCCCCTAACGACGACATCTTATATAGCTGTAGACTATCGAAACCAAGAAGTGGACCTTGGAATGAGAATATTAACTGGACTACAGACCTGATTCAGTTTTCACTGTGTTTTGCATGTGTTCTGTGTGTAGATTTCTATGGCCACCGCCACTATGAAGATGAAAAACTGTACCATACCCACAAAGGAACTATCTCGTGCTGTCCTTTTGTATCCACATCCACCCTCATCCCTGTCCCCTTTATGGTTTTGTCATTTTGAGAATGTCATATAAATGGGATCATACAGCATGTGGCCTTTTTTTGTTTTTTAAGATTTTTAAATGTTCATTTATTTATTTCTCCCCCCGTTGTTGTTTGTGCTCGCTGACTGCTCATCTTTTTTTTTTTTTTTTTTTAGGAGGCACCAGGAACTGAACCCCGGGGCCTTCCATGTGGGAGGGAGGCGCCTAATTGCTTGAGCCACCTCTGTTCCCAGCATGTGGCCTTTTGAGACTGGCTTTTTCACTAAACTCTTGGGGTCCATCCAGATTGTTGTGGGTACTGAGAGTTTGTTCCTTTTTATTACCGAGTAGTGTTCTATGACCTGGATGTACTAGAGTTTGTTTTACCTTTCACTTGTCGAAGGACACTTGGCCTTTTTCTCATATTTGGCTATTATAAAAAACAGCTGGTATTAACATTTGTGTACAAGTTTTCATGTGAACATAAGTTTTCATTTTTCTGGGATAAATGCCTAAGAGTGTGATTGCTGGGTTGTGTGGTAGTTGCGTGGGTAGTTGTTGTTGTTGTTTTGTTTTGTTTTGGGGACTGGGGATTGAACACTGGACCTGGTAGGTGGGAAGCCGGTGCTCAACCACTGAGTCACATCAACTTCCCTGAGTTGGCTTTTTCATTTGTTTAGCTTGTTGTATGTTTTTTTTTTTTCAGGAGGCACTGGGAACTGAACCTGGGACCTCCCATGTGGGAGGTGGGTGCCCAACTGCTTGAGCCACATCTGCTTCCCCTTTATTTTTAAATAACCATCATGTTACTAGCACACCTAACAAAACTGACAAGGTTTCCTTTATTTGATTTGTTTCAGTTGTTGGTTTGTTAGCATCAGGATCTAGTTTTTTTTGTTTGTTTGTTTGTTTGTTTGTTTGTTTTGAGGTACCAGGGATTGAACCCAGGTGGGAAGCTGGCGCACTTGACCACTGAGCCACATTGGCTTCCCTGGGTTTGTTTGTTTGTTTTGCTTGTTGTTCATTTTTGTTTTCAGGAGGCACTGGGAACCGAACCTGGGACCTCCCCTGTGGGAGGCGGGAGCTCAACTGCTTGAGCCACATCTACTTCCTGCGTTTAGTTTTTTTTTTTTTTTTTTTAAGATTTATTTATTTATTTGTTTGTTTTTATTTATCCCCGTCCCTTGCTGCTTGTGCTCACTGTGTCCATTTGCTGTGCATTTTTCTGTGTCTGCTTGTCTCCCTTTGCTGCATCGTTTTGCTGCGCCAGCTCACTGCACGGCGCAGGCCCTGAGCTCACCGCACTGTGCGGGAGCTTCTTTACCAGGAGGCCCCGGAGATCGAATCCCATATGGTAAATGCCGCTTCCTTGCACTTAGTTTTAATATCTCTTGAGTCTCTTATTCTTTAACAGTGCTACCACCTTTATTTTGTTGTTGTTTTGGTTTTTTGCTTTTTAATATCTGCTTTTTATTGGAGAAGTTGTGAGCTTACAAAACAATCGTTCATAATGGGCAGAATTCCCATATATCACTCCTCCACCAACACCTTGCATTGAAACATTTGTTACAGATTTTGAATGTATTAGTATTGTACATTTGTTATAGTTCATGAGAGAACACGCTCATATTTGTGCTGTTAACCACAGTCCCTTGGAATTCCACCACATGGTTCACTGTGTTATCCAGTCCCATGCTTTGTACAGTCTATCCAGAGTGTACACTTAGGGGCTCTCATTTTCATAACAGAGTTGTACAGTTATTGCCTCAGTACATTTTTGAGCGTTTTCCTTAGTCCAAAAGAAAAAGTCCCATACCCCCCATTATTGACACTTAGCATTTATATAGTACTTTCTTTGACATCGATGCAAGAATATTACAATATTGCTGTTAACTAGAGTCTGTAATTTACATTTTTTAAAAAAGATTTATTTACTTTATCAAAAATTTTTTTTTAAATTTTATTTTACCGGGAGTTCCCGGGGATCGAACCCAGGTCCCTCCATATGGCAGACGGACGCCCAACCATTTGAGCCACATCCACCCCCGTTTATCAATTTTAAACTCCCCCTTCCCCATTTGCTGTTTTGTGTCCATTCACTGGGCAATTCTTTGTGTCTGTTTCCTGCCATCTCTTCTCATCCTCCTCCTCCAGTCTTCACCAGGATTCGATCCTGGAGACCTCCAATGTAGGAGAGAGGTGTTCTGCCACCTGTGCCACCTCGGTTCCTGGTTTTCGGAGCTTTCAGAGCATCTCGTCTTGTCTCTCCCCTGCGTCTTTCTCCTGTTACGTCATCATCTTGCTGCATGGCTCCTGGGGCCTGGCGGCTCACTGGCACACAGAGCCTGGCAGCCCGTGCGCTTTCTATGTATATATTTTTTATTTTACCGGGAGGTCCCGGGGATCGAACCCAGGCCCCTCCATATGGTAGACGGACGCCCAACCATTTGAGCCACATCTGCCCCCTGTAATTTACATTAACTGCATTTTTTCCATGCACACCCACCTTTCTTTTTAAGCCATTAATTTATTAGAGAAACCAGGTCAGTTGTCCTAGAGAATGTCTCACAGTCTGGATTTGGCTGCTTCTTCCTTGTGGTGTCATTTAACCTGTTCCTCTACCCTCCATATTTCCTGGAACCTGGTGGTTAGTTTTAGACATTTGTTTAGATTCCAGTTCACTCTTTCAGGCAAGGCTCTTTCCTAGGTGGTGCTGTGGGCTTCCGTGCATCACATCTGCTTGCCCCTTTTAATGCTGACGTTGACTGTGGGTTCAGATGGAGTCTGCCTGATCCATCTTTTATCAAGTTTATCCATTGATGATCCATATTTACATCCATTATTTTTATTAAGGGTTGCAAAATGGTCATTTTCAATTCTCATATTGTCTTCCTTTATTAATGGGATTTCTGTAAAATAGGGCTTTCCCGTGTCAATTTGTAGTTACCCTAAAATATTATAGATGAAGAAACGGAGGTTCTGAGAGGTGCAGTAACTTGCCCATGGTGTGTGGGGGGGTGTCTGGAATCCTGTTCAGAAGACGTCAAAGCTGAAGCTTGATTGTGCTTCTTCCTTCTTTTACGACTCCTCCCTAAAATCACCACCACTTTGAAGCCTTACCCGGCCCTCTCCCCAGCCTTGGCAAAGCCACTTGATGCTTCCTTGGGGCTCCCTCACTGCCATGCACTCACCTCTCCACAGGTCCCCCGACATGGTGGAGCAGGCCGAGGCTGGGCTGGGCTTTATTAGTGCCCGGCCTTCCAGGGCCCAGCACAGCACCCAGAGGCCTCAGGATATGTGAAAGATGATTCCAACATCACCCCTTAGAGCCCTCTGCCACACTCCTGGCAAAAGTTTAACATTCAGTCTATTGAGAACATAATGGGCACCTACCAGAGCATCTGGAATTCCAGCCTCTTCCAGACAGCTGCATCCCCAACTGCCTCGGGGTGTGTGGGCTGCACTGAAAAGGGGAGCCCTGTGGGCCCTTTCCTTGCACCCCCTTCCCTCAGGGAGCAAAGGGGCACCACCAGCTAGCATTACCTCTGCTTCTCCAAGGTCCAGGCCTGCACCAGGCCTACGTCCTGGACCTGGGCGCCTGAGCTCCTTCCCAGGTTGGTGCCTGTCCTGAGCGTGAAAGGCTTGGCCCCGCTATCCATCCACCTCCTCCTCCCTCACAATGGTCAGGCCTTGGGCCAGCAGGACCGTGAGTATGTTCAGAGGCCCTTGCGTGCCGCCCTGGGTCCTGGAAGCAAGGCCAGCACAGCCTCCGGGAGCCTCCGCACCGCCTCTCTTGGGTGCCAGGACCCTGTGCCTGTGATTCAGAATAGCACTTTTAAGTATTTTTTGGTGATACTATGAAAACCCTCGGCTCATATGATGCTACCCTGGGGGCCTCTAAAACCGAGTTCTGAGTCATTTCCTCATCTCTAAACTGTTGATAATGTTACTTACTTCAGAGTTGCTGTTGAGAAGAAACCTGAGCTAATGTTTGGGAAATGGCTTGTGAACCCTAAGCCTGCCCCAGAGTTGAGTGTAAATTGCAGGGCCTGGCTCAGAGGTGTGGGCAGCCTGCAGAGACGCACCCAGCCTCGTGACTCCTCCGCCGGGAAGGACCTTCCTCCCCTTTCCTCAAGGGCAGTCTGACCTGTGTCCTGCTGGGCAGGCCCTCTGGGTGCGGAGGCATGGCTCCTCTGTGCCCCCTCTTTGGTAGGAGTTGGGAGCACTGTGGTGTTTCAGGACCTGGGTTGGAGTCCTAGCCTTTGATTTGTGGGCAAGTCACCTAACCTGAATGAATTTTTTCTTCTGAATTCAGTGACCTACATCAGGAATGTGAGAGAGCTATGGTCAGTGGGGGTGCCCTTGGGTGCCAGAAGCCCTCACTCACCCAGAGTCCATAAGCAAAAGTCAGTGCCCGGCTTCAGAGATGCTACGGCTGCCTCCAAGCCAGGGGGGTGACTCAGGGCTTCTCAGTACTGCTTTAAGTTAAGAATAAAAATGCTTTGACCCCCAACCCTTGCTTGGAAGATGAAGATTTAGGGGTTATTTGCACATCCTCTGGTCTCTCCACAATTCCCTGTTTATCCATTTAATTTGAGATGATAGACTAAGATGATGATTTACAACATCTTTTCTTCGAGAATTATTTTTGGCACTGTTTTTCAATTTTGCAGCCATACTTACAGGAGCTATTATTAGACTTGTCACTGTGTCTGTTTTTCAAAGCTTGCTACCAGGCTTTATATAGACACCTTCTCCATTTTTGAGTTTCCTTATATAGATGTCTTCTCCATTTTTGAGTTTTTAATCTACATCCAGCTCTTGGTCAGTGTGCTAGGGATTATTTTCTTTTTTAGGAAAATAGACATGTAAAGGGCTCTTGGGCAGAAACATATAGCTAAGAACAGATGTGGTATAGATAGTGGCGGGGAGTACTGGAGAGATTAGAGAGGCGCGGGGGCCAGAGCTGGGAAGCAGGCGCCCCGGGGCCTCTGGACCCGGAGTCAGCCCACAGGCTGGGTGCACCGGCAGGCCCAGCGAAGCTCTCGGACGTGGAAGGGACCCTCAGGGGTGATCTGGTCTCACCTGGAGATTCAGGCCCAGGTGGTCAGGTTTGGGAGTTGGGCCGTTTTAGGGTCAGGCAGCAGAGACCCCTGGTGCCTGGCAGCCTCTGCAGGGACGCATGCCAGCAGGCGGTGGAGCTGGGCGTTGCGCTCTGGCCAGGGCTCTTCATGCAGCGTCCACGTGCCCAGCTTCACCTCTTTGAAGACTGTTCGTCACTCGTCAGTGTGTCAGACTCCCTCTGGTTGTATTTCATAGGCTTCAAGTCTGCGACTTGGGCAGAGTCAGCCTTCTGCAGGTGATCCTGAGGGTGGCATTTATCAGCCTGTCAACAGGTGGCAGCACTGACAGGGATGCCCTTGCCAGGGCCGTGAGGCCAGGGCCATGTGGTGAGGAGGTGGCCAGACCTCTCGAGGGCACGTTCCAGCCTCTGAACTGGAATTGGCTCCTGTCTGTAAACTTTTTTTTTTTTTAAGATTTATTTATTCTCCGCCCCCATTGTTTGTGCTCACTGTCTGCTCTCTGTGTCCATTCGCTATGTGTTCTTCTGTGTCTGCTTGTCTTCTCTTTAGGCAGCACCAGGTACCGATCCTGGGACCTTCCAGAGTGGGAGAGAGGCGCTCAATCTCTTGGGCCACCTCAGCTGGTCTGCTGTTTCTCTTATTGTCTCTCCTCTGTGTCTCTTTTTGTTGCGTCATCTTGCTGTGCCAGCGCTCTGTGCGGGCCAGCACTCCTGCACGGGCCAGCACTTCTGCACGGGCCAGCACTCCATGTGGGCTAGCTCTCGGCTCGGGCCAGCTTCCCTTCATCAGGAAGCCCAGGAATTGAACCCTGGACCTGCTATACGGTAGACGGGAACCCAATCGCTTGAATCACATCTGCTTCCTTGTGTGTAAACTTTTGAAGAGAACCCTAACAATAGTTCTTTATGGGGCAACATCTGGGTTACTTTTCAGTGTGAAATCACTTCTTTGTTCCACGGACACTGAAGTCATCACCAGCTAGTAGGAAGCTCAGGGCCAAAAGGAGAGCCCGCCTAGGGTAATGGACAGAAACACAGAACTGGATGCCTGCCTGCAACCCCACTGCATCCTCCCTGCGTCCCCCTGTGTCCTTGCATCCCCCTGCGTCTCCCCTGCATCCCCCCTGCATCCCCTGTACATCCCCCCTGCATCCCTGTGTCCCACCTGCCTCCTGCCTGTGTCCCCACTGCATCCCCTGTGTCCCTCCTGCGCCCCCCCATGTCCTGCCTGCATCCCCCTTGTGTCCCCACTGTGTCCCCCCTGCGTCCCCCATGTGTCCCGCCTGCATTCTGCCTGTGTCCTGCCTGTGTCCCACCTGTATCCTACCTGTGTCCTGCCTGCGTCCCCCCTGCATTCCCCCATGTCCCCCCTGCGTCCCCCTGCATCCCCCCTGTGTCCCCCCTGTATTCTGCCTGTGTCCCACCTGCGTCCTCTTGGCCTTGGCTCTACTCTCCCAGCATAACTTTTCCTTAATGCCAGTTTCCTCAACTCTTTATTTTACGCCTTGCATATTTGTGAGGTTCTTCAAATTCTTTGTGAAATAAAGAGGGGAAAACAAAACAAAACAAATGAAACTCTATCAGTGACCTGGAGGTGGGGCTCAGTGCTGGGATTCCCAGGTGGGTGTGTGGTCTCGCTGCAGTGTGTGGCCTCAGGAGGACCACGTGTGACACGGCAGCCGTGAGCCACGGCAGCAGCAAGGCATGCAGCATGGGTAGGTGGGTCTAACTGGAGGAAGAGGCCAGGCAGGCTTCTAGGAAAGGGGTGCCTGTGTTGACTTAGAGGAGCACTCCAGAGAAGGGAGAGCCACAGAGTCTCCAAGACACCACAGCTGGAGGGCGAGGAGCAGGTGTCAGTCATTCAGGAAACTGGGAGATATAGCAGAGGAAATATGAATGCCCTTTGAGCAATAAAATGATTTTGCTAAAGTGGATGTGCAAAGATGCACATATTCATCAGGGATTCATTGAACCCCTGCTGTGTGCTCCGCACTGTCCCAGGTGCTAGGGAAGCAGTAGTCACCACCAGAGCAGAGCTTGTATTCGGGTGCTGGGAGCAAATAGCTAACAAATATGTGATGAACAGACTGTTGGTCATCTGGATGGTAATAGATGCCCCAGACAAAAATGAATCGGGGAATGGGGTCAGGAGTGCCAAAGGGCCTGTCAACTACAAGTGGGTGGTCAGGGCTGAGGCCTAGAGGAAATGAGGGGACAAGCCATGTGGCCGGGCAGAGGGACCACCGGGGCAAGGGCAGACACCTGAGGCATTAATCCATTGGGGAGGTGACGGTGGCTGGGACCAGAATGATGGCTGGGGCTGAGGCGGCACGTGGTTGGAGCCCAGATACATTTAGAAGGTGGATGCAGAGACCTGGAAGATTCTTACCAACCCTGCCCCTTCTCCCGGAGAGGGGCTAATGTTGCACTTTCCTCTCTCTAGACTGGTGAGTCACTTACTCCAAGGGTGCCTCTCAGGGAGACCCCTGCTGCTGGCACCATGACGGTGAGGGGGGCTGTACTGGCTCCAGACCCAGCCTTGCCCACAACCGCAGCAGCCTCACCCAGCATCTCGGCTGTCCCCGAGGGAAGCCCCACAGCCATGGAGCAGCCCGTGTTCCTGATGACCACCGCCGCCCAGGCCATCTCAGGTGTCTTCGTTTGGACGGCCCTGCTCATCACCTGCCACCAGGTACCCTGGCCACTCAGGAGCCCCAAGCCGCAGAGCCCCTAGAGGTCCCCTGGAAGGCCCCTGAAGTTAGGTGAGGTGAGGCTGCAGTAATAAAGAAACCCCGACTCTCAGGAGCTTAACTCACCCATGCACGTCTGGCTCTATTTGTGGCTCCCATATCTTGTGGCTTCAAGGTTGCCCACCTGACGGCTAGGGAGGGAAGTGAGAGGAAGCCCCACTGGATATTTAACCACCAGGATCCAGAAGTGTCACTTGGCCTGTCTCACCTACCTTTGGCCAGAACCGGTCACGTGACCGACCTAAACTGCAAGGCAGGCTGAGCACATCGATATCAGCGGCCTCTTTGCAGATAAGAAAATTGAGGCCCAGGGAGTAAAGAGGGAGAGGGAACTTGTCTAGTCACGAATAAGTTGGTGGCAGAGCTGGGATGGCATTCAAGTTTCCCATCTCCCAGTGCTTGTGGTCCCAGAGGAGGCTGCTGTGGGTTGAGTCATGCCTCAGCCTCCAGAGGAAGGAGAGGGCTCGAAGGTTGCTCAGTGGAGAGGGGGCGGGGTGAGCCTGTGCCAGGTTCTCCTGTTAGGGCCTTGCCAGCTGCCCTGGCTTCCCCATCCCCTCTAGAACCCATTTGCTTCCAGGGCAATTGGATCCCAACAGATGGGGAGTATTTTGTTCTTTCCCTCCCTAGCGCAGGGCTCAGCTGGGCCAAGTGTGTTGTCACAAGAGCCAGGACAGGCGACTCGGGGGTGCTGGGACTGAGGATTGTGGCTAGAGCAGCTCTTGGCATTTGTATGAGGCTTTTATTTTCTCCCTTGCTTTCTAAAAATTGCCTTTCATTTTCCCAACTTCCCAGTGAGGCAGGCAGCACTGCCTCTAACATATGGGAAAAGGCAGAGGATGAGGACATTGCTGGCTGGTGGCCACTCAGCCAGGAAGCACCTCCACATTTCAGAGAAGTCAGGGTTCTTCCATCTGCCTCTCCCGCTGTACCATAAGTTAGGAGACTGGGCATGGTGAGCTACGACCCAGACACCCATGATTTAGCTCCATGCACGTGCAGGAAAAGCCCGAGATGCCAGGCTATCAGGAAGGCAGGGACGAAAAGGGAGGAACATGCGTTGATAGAGTGCCTCCGCCATGGCACTCATAGGTGGGTCCCAAGCTGGCTGTGTCCTAGGGTCCCCGACCTCATCCTGATGACTCTGCTTCATGGGTCCTTAGGGTGCAGTGTCATAATTGTCTGCATTTGTAAGGTCCAGTGTTTAGGCACACACTTTGTGCATAAACATCACCAGCCTTCTGATGGAAGTTCTCTCACCTGCATGTTACCGCAGAGGACGCAAAGGCTCAGGGCTAAGGGACTTGTGTGAGGTCGTAGAACTAGTAAGTGGCAGAGCTAGAAGTCAAAACGCGAGTCCTTCCCCTCTGCCAGGCTCCACCTCCGTGGAGCAGAGGGTGTTGGACAGTGTGGGTGGTGTAATTTGGTGACCGCGAGGGTCACGGCGTGATGCAGGCATCCTGTCTGCCTGCAGATCTACATGCACCTGCGCTGCTACAGCTGCCCCAATGAGCAGCGCTACATCGTCCGCATCCTCTTCATCGTGCCCATCTACGCCTTCGACTCCTGGCTCAGCCTCCTCTTCTTCACCAACGACCAGTACTACGTGTACTTCGGCACCGTGCGTGACTGCTATGAGGGTGAGCATGGGGTGCGGGCTGGGCACCAGGGGCGCAGGGGAGTGGGTGGGCCTGGTTGCCCTTGTCAGCCGTGGGTTTGGGGGCTGCACTTCCCTCCCTCCTGCTGGTGCCTGGGAGCCAAAAGTCCTTTGCCCTGAACTCATCCTGGAGGGGCTTCAGGGCCTCAGGAGAACCTCACTTCTTTTTTTTTTTTTTTTTTTTAAAGATTTTATTTGTTTATTCATTTATCCCCCCCTTGCTGCTTGTGCTCGCTGGGTCAGCTAACCACGCCGTGCGGGCGGGCTTGCCTTCACCAGGAGGCCCCGGGAACCGAACCCGGGGCCTCCCATATGGTAAACAGGAGCCCTACTGATTGAGCCACAGCCGCTTCCCAGAACCTCACTTCTTTACTCACTTCAGGTTCTGTCCAGGCCCAGATCGACGGGTAGCAGCCCACAGGTAGTTGTCTCGCTTAGAGATGCACTCTGTCCCGGGGGATCCCAAAACACCTTCACAGATACCTGGAAGCAGGGCCTCACCCAGGTCTGACTTCTCAGTTCTGGCATCTCTGACGGGGCAGCAAATAAATGGTCTGTAGATAGAAACCAGGGTCAGAAGTAAAAGGGGCTTATCCCAGGATAAGTCCAGGGTAGGACCAGGCCTCCCTGGTTTTAATTAAGACAAAATTTTAATTAAGATAAAATGAAGGTGTCTTAATTTTGAGGGCTTGTCCTCTGGGGTGCTCGGCTGGGCTGCCCAAGAAGGGGACTCGCTTCCTTCTGGGGGTCTCAGTTCTTGTGTGTGGAGTAGAAACGCCATTCTCTCTTGTATTGAGCTCCAACTACACTCCAGGCTCTGTGCTAGGCTTTGAGCTACAAAGGGGAGAAGCCAGCACTCGCTCCCCTGCCCTCCCGGTATGTGTGGTGAGAAATCCTACCACAGGGGCCAGGGAGCTGCTGTGCTGGAGGCCCGGCTGCCTGTGCGCAGGATGAGGCCCTGGCCCGGGGCAGTCAGGGAGGATTTCAGGGAGGAGAGGACAGTGGAACCCAGATGGAAAGAAAGAGCTGGCATTTGTCAGGCAGCCGATAGGGACGAGCATTGATTCCGGACAGAGGGGACAATGCGCAGAGCAAGACAGCGTCCAGGCATGCCTGGCTAGGAGGTCGCCGGAGGGCTGTGCTGCAGGGGCGGCCAGGGTCAGAGGGAGGTCAGTGGCTGAAGGGGAGATTGCACCCAGCAGCAAGGATGGGGCGCATAAACAGCCTTGCAGGTCTTACAGAGAAATTTAGGTTTTATTTTTATTGTTGATACTTGAAAATATGACCTGACTGGAAATCGCACGTTAGGAAAATCTCTATGTGGAGCGTGGGTCAAAAAGGAAGAGGTCAGAAACCCCAAGACAGGTTGCTGACCAGTGATGCCCAGGCCTCACCTGGACAGGCCAGCAGGGGAGGAGAGCAGAGCCTGGAGTCTGACTCCCAGAAGTCACCTTCACTTCCCTCAAGGTCCCTGCTCCGAAGCCTGCCCTCCTCTCAGGGATGCCCTTTCCTGTTCCTCCCCGGGCCTGCGCCGCTGGTTTATGTGACGCGACCTCCCTGTCCTGGAGGGCTTTCCCCCATCCACAGGCTTCATGCTTGTCAGGGACTAGTCTGCTCGCCCCCAGGAACTGTGAGCCTCTCTTCCTACCCAACTGTGAACCTGGTGAACCCCTGAGGCCTCACAGGACATGGCAACTGCCTCTGGAGGTGGGGAGGAGAGGAAGCATGTCACAGCAGCACACTCACCCCGCCCTGCCTGCCCTTCCCGTCCCCCATGGCTCCCTGGGCCTCCAGCCACACTGGCCTCCTGTCCAGCATGAGCACATCAGCGTTTCCCGGTCTCGGGTCTTGGCGTGGGCCGTTTCCCCGGCTTGGAGAGCCCCTTCCTGCTTTGATCCTTTAGCCTTGGCTCCAGTGTCACGTCCTCAGAGAGGCTGCCCATATCCTTCACAGCCTCACTGCTGCGTGCAGTGTCTGTGTTTCTCAGGAGACTCTTAGCTCCATGAAAGCAAGAGCCAGTGTGTATCCCACAACCAGCCAGAGCCAGACACATAGCAGGTGTGCACTCTGCATTTTTTTAATGGATAAGGGACTTTATTCAACACATGCTGTCTGCCTTGCGTTCTTCCACGTGGGCCTCGTTGAATTCCCAGCACCCCTCCTCCAGGCTGCTGTTCCTATTCAGCTTTTCCAGGCAAGGCGGGACCTACTTACAGCTTAACCAGGTGCTAGTATCTGATGCTTCTGGTAGTGGAAGCAGCAGGGTCCCCCAGGAAACTCCAGGCATCCTGGGGCCAGTAAAAGGTGGGATTGGGGAAGGGGGACTGGGAATCCTCCATTCAGCTGCAAGCTTTACCTGGGTGCCCAGGAGCAGCCTCTGCCCACCTCATTCCTTCAGAAGCAGAAAACTCTTTCCTGCCACCGGGGGGCCTGCCCGTCTCCAGGGGAGCCTCTCTTGAGAGGACAAGGGCCAGGTGTAGGATCCTTTCTCTTTTGGGCCCTAAAATGGCAGAAGGGGATGTTCACAGCCAGAGCAGCCTCTGTCCCTGCCCAAGAGGCAGCAGCAGGTGGCAGGCGGGCATCCGCACTCCAAAGGCCTCTTTGTTCAGGCCCCGCCCATCCCCACCTCCTCCTAGCCCATGTGGAAAGGCCCTCATTGGAAGTCTGCCTCCCTGTGAAGCACATCTCCTAGCAACGCTGTTGTCCCCTCTGCCTCGGCCTCTCCCAGGGAGTTTACAAGTGGTATAGCAGCTGCTGTGAAGTTGAGGCTGCCTCAGAGCCGAGCAGCTTTTGGCTTCTGAGTCAGTGGCTTGGCCCATATCTTGCCTTTCCAACACCTCTGCTCTGTCTCCAACCCTCTCCCGCTGTTCTTTGAGCAGTGCCTTGCAGAGCTGGTGATGGAGTGTGTCCCTTAGAATGGAAAAGCCCTCCTGCCCCACTTCCACCCTTCCTCTTCAGAGCCTCAGGACACCAGAGGGGAAACTGGACTTGGACAAGGGGATGGGTTTGGAGTGGGGTCCCTTGACTTAGAATTGGGCTGTGCGTTTCACAGGCACTTGCTTTGCCTTTTAACAAAATTCTGCTTATTAAAAAAACAAAAATACCACTAAAATTTTATTTTTATTGAAATAATACATGTACATGGTCTGAAACATAAAACTGCCCCTGACTCTTCCTGATCACTTTCAACCTTTAAACTATTTTTTTTTTCCCTAGGATGATCTTAAAAATAAGCTTATGCAGTTTCTTGCCTTTTTAGTTTTACATAGTGTTACGTAGTGGCTTCCTACTATAGAAGATTTTGATTTAGGTATCTTACCTCCCCACTCCCATTTTTTTCTCTCATCTTTTCAATGTGGTTATATCGTAGTTTTTTTCTAAATGTTTTCAGTGTTTTCATTATTATTCTCTGTAAATGTTGCTCAAAGCTGAGCCTTATCAGGATCCTGAGATTACATTTCCTTTTTTTGTACAACTTTTTGTTTTTCATATGGTTTCTTGTTTTTCAGTTTGCTCAGTTTTGTGTGTACCAATCAGAAATTTATTCCCATTTGCTTCAATTGAATTACACACACACACACACACACACACACACACCTCAGCACAAACTGATCAGCTGTTTTCTTAGTGCTCTTTTCCCACTTGGTGACATTCCTCCTGAGCCCTTGCCTTCTCACTTAGGTCTGGATGGTGCTTTTGCGGTCTCTGAGTCCTCAACTGTGGCTGTGGGTCACATGGTCCACTGTCATCCTGGGGATTTGATTTGCTTCTGGTGCTGTTCCCTGGATGCCATTTTTTCTCTTCCATAATTGAAGCACACCTCCCAGGAGCTTCCTGAGAAAAGGGATGTGGGGAAATTCTGTTTCTCGAAATTTGAACATTTGTCTGAAAATACCTTTGCTGTAATGATTCCATTTGATTCATGTTCACCTGGGAAGACAATTCTGAGTTGGGACTCATCTCCCTCTGAATTTGAAGGCATGTCTTTTGGCTTCCAGTGCTGTTTGGGGGAAGTCTGCTGGAATTCTGATGCGTAATACCTGTGTATGTTCCCTGCTTTTTTCTCTCTCACTTTTAGGATCCTGTCTTTATCCTCAGTGTTCAGAAATCCCACAAGAGATAGGATTTCATTCATTGTGCTAGGCACCTGGTAAGCCTTTTCAGTATGGAAACAAATATCCTTAGATTTGGGAGATTTTCTTGTATGTTTCTCTAATAATTTCTTCCCCTCTACTTTTTTCCATTCTCCCTTTTTGGAATTCCTGTTAGTTTGCTCTTGCACTTCTGGACTGTACCTTGGGTTTTCTTTATAATTTTCCAGCTCTTTTTTCTGTTGTTGCTCTGTTTCTCAAGAACTTTTTTTTTTTTTTTTTAATCTTCACCTTTGTACTTTCCTATTAAATGTTTATTTCCTTTATCATATTATAAATGTTAGAGACTCTTCCTTTTTTTTTTTTTTTTTTTTTAAATAGCTCTTTGTTCTTGGTATTGGATAGAGTATCTCCTCTTCTTTCTCTCTGATGATGATATTAATGACAGTTTTCTTCTGTTTCCTGTGTTATCTCATTATTCTCTGAATTCCTTTCATTTCTTTGCTTTGGTCTTTGACCTTAGTGATAGAAGCTCTCCTCAAAGGTCTAGTGTCCTTGACTTTTTTATTTTAAAAAACGGGGCTTAAAATTCCTGGGCCTTCCAATTGGGTGATAGAACACAAGTGTTTCCTTTGCCATTTTTATGCAGTGGTGGGAGCAGGCACTAAATGAAAGCTTTTTGACGCTGGGCCTGTTTCCCCAGAGAATAATTTTCTCATCTCCTGCCTGGGAAATAAAGCTGGGCACCTGAGTTATTGGGGCAGAGTAGGAGAAGGGACATGAGGGGATATCTCACTCTTCAGATTTAATCTCTGTATTTCTTCAAGTCTCCTCATTACTGCCCTCAGCTAGGCCTAGTTGCCTGAGGATAGAGCCTTTTGAGCCTCTCTTGAAAGTAACAATCCGGTAGCTCTGTTTGAGACCTTTAACCAGCTTTCCGAATTTTGCCCTCACCCACAGCCATCAGAGCTGCCTGAACATCAAGTTCTGAGCCTTCCAGGGATTCTCCTTAGTTCCCTCCCCTACCCCACCTGAGGCCACTGGCCAGGCTTCATCTTCCAGAGTTTCTCTTGGCCATCTCCATTGCTGTTCTTTGTGTTCTTGAAGGTTTACACCCCCCCCATTTGTTGTCATTTTAGTGTTATTTCAGTGTGTGTGTGTGCGGGGGTAGAAATAACTTGTATTCAACTTGTGACCCCTGTGAATTGGTGGTGTTCCCATTTTGTGAGGAGAAGACTGTGAGTCTCACTCAGAGAAGTAAAGTGACCTGTCCGGGGCCCGGCTGCTCAGTGCAGTGTACCATATTTTAAGGGCTGTAATTCACACAGCACTGAGGTGTGCGCGCCAGAGGGTGGACGGGGCAGAAAGATAGAGGGATGGAGACCAGCCCTTTTAAATGCATTTTGTGTTGCATTGTGGTCGGCAGCCCTGGGGAGCTTGCCAGCCTGTCTGGGAGAGAGAAGTCCCTGTCATCAGAGGTGCAGGCGAGAGCCTGGGAGTTCAGAGGAGGGAGCCTGGCTTCCCTGTCGCTTTATGCAGTCACTGTTGTATTAATAATGTTTGTGTGTGGAACCTCACAGTTTTACCAAAAGTTTTTCATCACAGTTAGCTCATTCTCACCTTCCAGTTACCTGGTAGAGTGTATATTACTCTCATTTTACTAATATGGGGGAAAAAAGCCACACATCCAAGGAAGTTAAGAATCTTGCCCAGGATTGCCCAGATAGTAGTTGCCAGAGGCCAGACCCATATGTGGGTCTCTGAATCCCGGGCATTGCTCTGTGCCAGGCATGGGGAAGGGGAGTATGGGGCAAGTTTCTCCCTTGAAAAAGCATGTACTCTTGTTAAGGAAACAGATTTTATATGCTTGAAAGAAACAATTAGAGAATGATGCTTCATTTACCCAGTTTCAGCTTCCTGGAATCCGGCCCAAAGCAGAACACCTTTCCAGGTAGAGGGAGTACAGCAGGATGAACACAGCTGAGGGCCTCAGAGGCCCAAAGCCTGGTTGGTTTGCTGCTCTGCCTGCAGGACTCCTGTGGCTGACAGAGCCAAGAGGTACAAGACTGAGGGATCAAAGAAAAGAATGGCGTTCAGAAGAAAACAAAAGGGAAATCAGAAACAGCATTCGAGGTGGTGAAGAACAGCCAAAAGTAGGGTCAACAAAAGGACAGAAGAGGCACGTGGGAGGAGAGAAACCACTTGGGGCAGCTCTGGAGTCTGGGCCCATTGACACAGGGGCAGCTAGTCTGGCCACTGCAGTTGTAGCACGTTGTGCCTGTTATTGTCCATTGTGACCGCTAGCCCCTGGAAAAAGGGGAAAGAATGTTCCAAGTCCTGTATTTACTGAGTAGAGGAGATTTCTGTCCAGAGTGGTCAAAATTAAGTTTAAAATTAATTTTAATTAAGTCAAAATTGAGTTGAACAGTCTCTTCTGCCAGTTATCTGAAACACATGTGCCTAGTCTTCCAGATAACGGAGTCTTTTGAGTAATAAAGTGGCGAGGCCAGCTTTAGTGCTGAAGGTGTCAGAGGAGGGCGAGCCTTGCACGGCCCGGCATCACTGAGGCTCCGCACTGGGCAGCCAGCAGGTGCTTGATGAATATTTACTGGGTGAACAGATGACTGTTCTGCCTCACCTGCAGCCAGGAACCCATGAGGACACCTGGCCTGGGAGCTGCTGGCGGAGTACACTTCTTGAAGCCCTGAGCATGGCCCCAGGAGCTCTGGTGTCACAGTTGTTGGTTCTGGAGAGACACTGGGTGAGAGGCTGGGTGGAGAGCAGTCTCTTGGACTCCAGCTTCCTGTCCAGGCATCTGAGAAGAGAAGCTGCCAGTGAGGAAAGAAAGCCTGTGTCTTGGAGTCGGAGGGGGCTCATACAGGCCTGTGCTGCTCGGAACCTCTTTCTGATGTACTGTTCAGAGGCTGCCCGGCCTCTGATTGGTTGCCCACTTCTACTGTCAGGGAGCGTACCACCTTCCAGGGCCATCACCCCACCTCTGAAGTCTCTGCCTTCTAGAACCTTTTCTTCTATTAAGCTGAAGTCCTTCTGAGGTCTGCCCCTGGGACCGGGTGGGTCCTTCCTGACACCATGGACAGGGTATCCTGTCTCTTATGTGAACAGAGTGATCCCTGATGTCTTCTCCTCTCCAGGCCTCAAGGCTCCAGTGCAGCAGTTCCTCATTTGGTCTCCATCCCGGTCCTTCCCTCCTGGTTTCATGCATTTATCTCCAGTTCATGTAAGACTTGGCACCTAGGATAGAGCAGAAAGTTCAGTGTGCCTGACTGTCCAAGTCAGGGGAGAGAGGGCCTGCTGCTGCCTTCTCTAATTGCAACCCTCTAGACCAGAGGGCCTGGTCTCTGGGTCCCTTGGTCACTTGTGTGTCCCCAGGGGCCTAGCACAGAGCCTGGCACATAGGTTACCGTGACTGGGGAGGCGTAGAGTCATTTCATGTCTCCAGGGGCTCTGCAGGGGACTAGAATGGGTCCCTTGGTAAGGAGGGTGGCCAGGAGACAAGCCCCCTGGCACTGTCTTTATGTTTGTTTCTGGGGTGTGTGTGTAATTTCTATTTTAGATACCATTGCTGGGTGGTTAGGGTAGCGTTTTGTGTGGCTCTGTAATTTCCTAGGAGGGTAGATGGATTTGCCAGATGGTCAGGGGGTCCTGGTTTGGGATGGTTGAGTCATGTCTGAGGAGATTCTGTCCTGTCTCCCTTCCCTGAGGATGCGCTGCTGACTCACTAATGATTCTTTAAAGGAAATTGTCAGCAAATTGGTATTTTACAGACTGGCTGGCCCCAGAGCACCTTAAAAGGTCAAGAATCTTGAACTAAGAAAGACATAAAATTTGCCGATTCTGAGCAGTTGTACCCCTTAACAGTATGCAGAGCTGTAATTTGGGATGTACTGATGGATGTTGCTGCAGGAAAGGATGTGAGCTTAAGCTCCAAGGCTCTTCTCAGTGAGTGCATTGCAGGGACGGCCTCTCCTGGGAGGCAGTTCCAGAGGGAGGGGCCTGATGAGCCTCGGGCCCCTGCTGCTGCTTTTGAGGGCTTTGTCTTTGGTGATCCAGACTAATCACCTTGCTAAAGGTGCAGCTGCCTGTCTACAGGTAAGCTCTTTGAGCCATAGGCCTGAGCTGCACCTGCCTGCCTTGCTGCTCCAATCCCAGTTGTCTGAGCAGCTCGCCCACAGTGGAGACCTCAGCTTTTATTTATATATTTGTTTTAGAAGGTACCAGGGATTGAACCTGGGACCTCATACATGCAGAGCAGGCGCTCAACCGGTGAGCTACGCCTGCTTTGCGAGACCTCAGCTTTTGTGGCCCAGGCCTGGCCTTTCATTTCTTCAGCATTTATTGATTTTGTATATAAGTGCCTGGTCCTCTGCCTTCCTACCTGCAAGGAATTGATAGTCTAGAAAAACTACAGGTCACACTGTAGAGAAAACGCCAGGCCCCATGCTGTACCTACCCTACTCACTGTGAGCTCAGCCTTATTCAGGGCTTTATCTGCTCACTCCCCATCCTCACAGCAACCCCACAAGGACAGCCTGTCAATAGATTAGGGAACTGAAGCACAAGGAGGTTAAGGAACTTGCCTGAGGCCACACTGCTCCTCGTGCTGGAGCTGTAATCGCACCCAGCAGTGGGCACCAGAGGCTGCAGCTCTTTGCTGCTGCTTGATGCCGCCTCTTGTCATGAAAGAGTCAATTGGGCCACCTGAGAGTGTGGTTGTGCCTGAAGTAAGGATGGTGGCAGAACAGGAGGGCACCAGAGAGACGGTGACAGCTCCACTGGGTCTAACTCTGAGACTGAGCCAGGTTGTTCTGAGTAGAGGGGCCCGACTGTGCCGCTGCTCTGAGGCGTGAGGGCTCACACATGCCGGAAGCGTCAGCGGTGGTTTTATATGCCTACTTGCTACGGCTGGGTAAATAATTACCCCAAGGCACGGTAGAGTAAAAGAGCCATTCATTTTGTTCACGGATATTGTAGGCCAGGAATTCGGACAGGGCATAGTGGGGATAGTTTGTCTCTGCTCCAGTCTGGGCTTCCGCTGGAGAACCTGAAGGCTGGGGCAGGAGTCCTCTGAAGGCTGCTCGCTCACAGGCCTGGACTTGATGCTGGCTGTCGGCTGGGGCCCTCAGTCCTCTCCACGTGAACCTCTGGGTGGGCTCTCCGTGGGGGCTCCTCACAGTGTGGGGGCTGGGCCCAAGGGTGAGCATCCCAGGAGAGGAAGAACCATGCAGAAGCTGGATTGCCTTTTCCAACCTCACCCATATTTCACACAGCGTCACTTCTGCAGTTGTCACAGGCCCACCCAAGTGCAAAGGGAGGGGACGAGACCCCACCTTTCAGTGTAGGAGTGTCAATGTCACATTGTGAGAAGAGCGTGTGAAATGGGGTCTCTGTGGGTCTGGCCATCTCTGATAAATACCCTCTCCCATAATATAGCTGGACCCACCTTGGAGGGGGCGGAGGGGAGGGTTCCCATACATCCATTCCACTGCCTTTGGACAAATGTTATCCACAGGCTGACGTCAGGTTCGGCTTGACCACCTCCCTCTCTGCCAGATGCCCCAAAGTTCTTGTCAGTGAAGAGTAACCAGGAGGTCAGGGGGGATTCTTGGAGTCACCAAACACAGCCTGAGCTGCCTCCATACCAGGCTGGCGGGGCAGGCGGTCCTCTGCCCGTCAAGGCAGGTGTGGCCCCTGAGGAAGGCAGGCAGGTGAGCAGTAATGTCCGTGACAGCCAACACTCAGGAGGGCTGCTAAGCGTCACCACTCTCCTGAGCACTTTGCATACTTGCTGAAGCCTCACACTCATCCGTCTATGCAGGTACACCTGTGTCTGCATTTAACAGACGAGGAAACTGAGGCCTAGCTGGCCAGTGGCAGAGAGCCTCCTGGCAAACCCTCTGCTATACACCTGTCAAGGGACAGTCACAGCAGAGTGGGCCCAGTGCTATGGGATGTGTGCATGCAGGGTGCTCCCTGGGGGTCCCCCACCCCAGGTGGAGACCTGTACCCTTAATATGTAGATTAGAGCACCCGTGAGTGATGGCTAGCACCCCATATGTACTCCTTTCCAAATTGCTAAAAATGTATCACCAGGTGGTTAAATGTTTGCTGGACACTTGCCAGGCATTGTGCTGGTGTCTTGGGGACAGAGTGGGTAAGAGGTGGGCCCTGCTTCAGGGAGCTCCAGTCCAGTGAATCCAGGCAGTCCTTATACTGCAGCATGGTAAGGGTTGGCAGGTGGCTGTGAATAATGAGGTTCCCTAGATGAGAAAGCACCAAGCTCCCTGGCAGTCACTGGAGCCATCTCAGCGGGGTGACTGGGTTTGAAGGGGACTAAGTTAAACAGGCATCTGCTGAGGGTGGGGTGGTGCTGCTGTAGGCAGTGGGACCTGCAAGCCCCAAAACACGGAGGGTACAACACCCTGCTCTGGGGGCAAGAGCAGCATTTAATGATGCTGGGATGTGAAGTGTGTGGGGATGGGCAGGGACCAAGTCCCTGGAGACCCTGAGGGCCAAGCCAAGTGCTTGCTCCTTGCAGGCACCAGGGGCCCTGGAGGGATGTGGTGTGTGTTGGGGGCCTGAGCAGATGGGAAGCCCTCTGGCTGCAGGGCAGCTGGTGGCTCCCTTGACCTTATCTCCCAGCCCTGTTTGACCCTTCCCTTGGCCTCACTCCTTCACTGGATACTTCTTCTCTTCTCTGTGTTCTCAGTTGCTGGGTTTTGTCGTGGTGCCCTCTCCTGCACCCCTCCATACTCACTCTTCACACCCTTTCGCTTCCTCTGTGCTTCTGGCACCCTGCTGGTAGCAGCCTCCCTAGTGCCAGGTCGGCGGACGTCCACCGACCACGAGGTTGATTACGGCATATTGCTCCATTTGTTGAATGGCACTTGCAGCATCCTTTCTACTCTGCCGTCACCCACTGTTGCAAATTTTATGTCTTTTCTGGTGATGGTGAGCTTTAGGCCGATTCCCAATGAGCCGACCGAGCTTCCTAAGCCATCGCCGCTCTATTTTGGGCGTGTTTTTTGTGTTTCCGTTACATTTCAGGGTGCTGGGCATTCCTTAGATAGCATTACAGGTTGTCGAATGGGTGAAGCCACTGCCAACTCTTTCTGGCTTAGAGTTTCTCCCAAAATCCCTCTGGAGAATGTTTTGTTGTTGGTTTTGCTTTTAAGTTGTGTTCTATAAAAGTGCATAAAACACATATGTACTGCTTGATAAGTGTCCATCAAGCCAGTACCCACTCAGCCCCCTCAAGGCCGTGCACGCTGCTGGCCCCCCGGGGCCTGTGGGCCCAGCTCTGTCCCACCCTGCTCCAGCCTCCTCGTACAATCCGAAATTTTATAGTACCCACTTCCTTGCTTTTCTTTATGGTTTTACCACCAGAGTATGTGTGCATCCCTAAACAGTGTAAGGTGGCTTTGCCAGCTTCTGCGCTTCTAAATGGAACATCACTGTGAGTATTCTTTCAACTGGTTTCTTTTATGCAGCACCAGGTCTGTGAAGGTCAGCTGTCACTGCATGCGGCTGTGATTCGTTCACTTTCATGACTGTTGAGACTTGCACCATCTATTTACCCTTTCTCTTGGTTCACATGGCTTCCTCTGGATACTCTCTCCACAGCCTTGGTCATCTATAATTTCCTGAGCCTGTGCTATGAATACCTTGGAGGAGAAAGTTCCATCATGTCTGAGATCAGAGGGAAGCCCATTGAGTGAGTATGAAGTCTCCCTGGAGCCCCACATGGCACCCCAGTTCCTGAGCCTGGCATTCTTTGAGCTGTTCTCATGTCAGCTAGACACACAGACCATCTCTTTCTGTGACCTTGACCTGCTGTGCCTCTTCCACACTTCCTGAGCGAGGCCATTCATTTGGACTCCTGGGAAGACCTCTCTGGCTCCTTCCTCTTTCTCTCCTCCCAGCTGGCCTCAGCTCTTTGCTCTTGCTGTTTCTCCCTCTTGCAGTTTCCATCCAGACCTTTCTGAAGTGGTTTGCTCCCCCAGGGCCAATACAGCTTTGCTTCCCTCATGCTCTGGCTGCCTGCGTAGACCATCCCTTGTGGCTTCCCCTCTGCTTGGGCTTGAGGCTGCCCCCAGTTCTGTGCCCCCACCCTGCCCTACTCTACCCTGGCTTTTGGGAGTCCTGGTTTTCTGCTCACCACCTCTTGTATCTGTGCCTCTCTTCAGGTCCAGCTGTATGTATGGCACGTGCTGCCTCTGGGGAAAGACTTATTCCATTGGATTCCTGCGGTTCTGCAAACAGGTATGTGCCCCCCCAATAGCTGCCCGAGGAGCAGGCTGGGATCCAGGAGCCTGGGTCTGTCCCCTGGAGCAGCAGCTGCCCATGGCCCCCACCTGTGGAGTTCCTACGATGGGGCACCCCACACCCCAAGTCTCTGGTCCCCAAGCTGTTAGGGATGCACCCACATTAGCAGGGTATCCTCAGAAGGGTGGGGATGGGCATCCTGGGAGTGTCTGATGCAGCCTTGGCGGGATGAACTGGTCCCAGACTCTTGCTCATTTTCTCAATCCTCGATGTGAGAGAAAATCACAGGAAGCATGTGGGGATCCTAGAGTCTCACTTTGAAAAGTTCCCAGCAGGCCTGTGCAGTTGCTCTGTTCCTTCCTGCAATTACGGGTTGGCAGTCCAGCTTCCAGTTTCCTGGGATGCCCCACCCAGTGGCCGGGGTGTAGGCAGTGTGATGTGTCAGTGCAGAGACTTGGGGGTCTGCCCATCTGAGCGTGATTTCTACCCTCTAACCATGTGACCTTGGATAAGTTACTTAACCTCTCTGAGCTTTAGTCTCCTCTTCTGTAAAAGTGGATGTGCCGACACCTCATGGGATGGTTGTAAGGAAGAACTGAGGAAATGCATGTAAACCTTTAACACAACAGTTGCCATGGAGCCTCTTGTTTAGGGAAGTGGAATCGGAGGGTGCCGTGCCCAGCCTGCCTGCCCTCGCTTTCGCCTCCCCTGGGACTCCACATGCAGACCTTTCCCATTCCTCTGAGTGGAAGAGACCACATTTTGTTGATCCATTCAGGTGCTGATGGCCACTTACTTTATTCCTACCTTTTGGGTATCATGAGTAGTGCTGCTATGAACAGTGGCGTACAAAGGCCTGTTTGATCCCTGTCACCCCCTGCTGTGTCCCAGAAGTAGTCCTGAGGGGAGATGACCTCCATAGCTGCCCCCCCCCCGGTGCAGGGGCCACTGCGCACATCCCTCTCAGTGCCAGTTCTGCTTCCAGATCTTTCTCCTGCAGTGTTTCCAAACCCAGAATCATACTCCTGGGACTGCTGAGAAGGAGTTAAAGCTGCCCTGGGCTGGGGTGGGGCGCTTCAGAGCATTGTCCAGGTCCCTGGCCCAGCTGTGACTCACTGCCTTGCTTGATGGTTTTACTGTGTACAAAGTTTTGATCTCATGAACACTGGCTGGCTTCATCTTATTATAAATGATTCCCCCGGCCCTGTGGGCTTAGATGTTCTGCCGTTATTCCTGGAGGTGCAGGGAGAGGTCAGAAGAGGAAGGGGAACAAATAAGGCTACTTGATCCCTTCCCCAATGTCACTGTGAGAGAGAAAGCCCTACGGTTTCGTCCCGAGGCACAGAAATGGGCTTTAGGAATGACCGAGGCCAGCCCCCAGTGTCTGAGTCTCCTGGGGAGCTTGTTCATAGCCCAGGCTTCCGGGTCATCCACCACCTGTCCTCCACCCCAGTCTGATTTAGAATATCTGGACTGCGTTCTGGGACCTGGTGCCAAGTGATCCTGATGTCCAGACCCCACCCAGAGCAGTGGTGGGGTGGAAGCTTGGGGCTAGCAGACTTGGGCTCCAGTGCCTCTGCTTCCTCATCTGTAACATGGGGTTAGTGACAGTACCTACTCCAAAGGCTGATGTGAGCACGAGGGGAGCATCCGAGAAAAGCACAGCCTATTGCCAAGCTCAAAAAGTCCACTGGAAGCAAACTGCTGCTCTTGTTATTGTCACAAGGAAACTGATTCACTGAGAAAACTGGAGACCTGCCCAGATGGGCTTTTTTTATTTCTAGCCCACTTCCTCCTTCCCCCGAGGGTGCTGGTCCCACTTCCTCTAGATGGGTCATGGGGCCGGGGAAGTTTGGAGGGATTTTTTTGGCAGCAGCATCACACCTCTAACCCCCATCACATGCGCATCTCCTCAGGGCAGCCCCCACCCCCCACAGGCCACCCCAGGCCCCTTGCAGACCACACTCAGTGCCCTAGTTGGAGAGGAGGAAACTTTGGGATCCAACAGGCTACTTTCCTACTTTCCTCTGTCTGCGGGGTCCCCTGCCCTATTTGGAGCCACACTAGTTTAGCCTTGCGATTGGATAGTTTACTGTGCTAACATAACAGTTTAAAGTTGCCATTTTAATCCTTTGTAAGTGTGCAATTCAGTGGCATTAATGACTTTTAACAACTTTGTGCTGCCATCACCACCTTCCATGCCTAAAACTTTTTTCATTACCTCAAACAGAAACTCTATCTGGATAGTTAAGGGATAACTCCCCATTCTCCCCCCTGGCCCCTGGTAACCTCTAATTTACTTTCTTTTTTTTTTATTTTTTATTTTTTATTTATTTATTTATTTAACTTTGCCTGTAATAAACTCCCAGAATTTACTTTCTGTGTCTATGAATTTTCTTATTCTAGGTATTTCACTTAAATGGACTCATACAATATTTGTGCTTTTGTGTCTGGCTTCTCTTTTTCAGCATAATGTTTTCAAGGCTTATCTATGTTGTCGGTTGTATCAGAACTTCATTTTTGTTAAATGGCTGAATAATATTCCCCTGTGTGGATAGACCACATGTGTTGATCCATTCATCTGTTGATAGACACTTTGCTTCTACTTTTGGGTATTGTGAACTGCTATGAACATTGGTGTACAAAAGCCTGTTTGCGTCCCTGCTTTCCTTTCTTTGGGGTATATACCTAAAAGTGGAATTGCCAGGTCATATGGTGATTCTGTGCTTAGATTTCTGAGGACCCACCAAACTGTTTTCCACAGAGGCTGTACCATTTTACATTCCCAACAACACTTGTTATTTTCCAGGGTTTTTATTTGGTTGGTTGGTTGGTTTTGTTGTTGTTTTAACAGGAGTCATTCTAGAGGGTTGCTGGAATGAATGAAGTGAGATCTCATTGTGGTCTTGATTTGCATTTCCTTCATGGCTAGTGATACCGAGTATCTTTTGATATGCTTACTGGGTGTATATCTTTGGAGAAATGTCTATTCAAGTCTTTGGCTCATTTTTTTTTTAATTTTACCGGGAGGTCCTGGGGATCGAACCCATGGGAGATGCACACCCAACCATTTGGACCACACATTGCCTGGCCCGTTTTTTTAATTGGGCTGTATTTTGTTGTTGAGTTGCAGGAGTTCTTTACATGCTGATTGGATTTTTTTTTTTTTTTTTTAAGATTTATTTATTTATTTTAATTTGTATCCATTTTCACAAATCAGTCTTAGTTTATCACCAGCATTCTAAAAACCAGACCTAGGGAGAAAAACTAGGTCTGGGGACACATGCGGGGTTTCTAATAAAGCGAATGTTTAGCCTGCCCTGATTGTCACAAAATCAGTACAGCGAGGATATTCGCATTTGCTGATTGGATTTTAAACCACTCCCCACCCCACTTCCACACAAGCCTACGTGGTTTACTTGTTTTCCAGAGAATGGTGATTCTTGTGGTTTTATGGGCACTTGTGGATACCCCTGGAGTTGACTGGGGCCTCTGTAGGGTTTTGTGGAAACCGGACTAAAGAATTCTTTCCGTGCTGAGCAAGCTGGCGGAGGTCTCTACTGAGTGTGCAGAGGTGGGAACTGCCAAGAAGATGCCGTGCCCAGCCACTTTGGTCTCACAGCAGCCAGCCTGTGCCCGGGTGCTGGTGATGCCAGCCTCCCAGCCTCCCAGCTGGAGTGACTGCTCACTCCAGCAACCGCAGCTGGGAGTTGGTGAGGCTGGAACTCAAACTCAGACGCCAGGACCCCAGAGTCTCTGTGCTTTGGGCTGCTTCCCACTCCCCGCTGCTTGTTCTCAAGGTCATCCCCGTCCCCAGCCACAGCCACAGCCCAGCTCTGGACAGAGAACCTGGGCCCAGGCCCAGTGCGTGGGGCAAGGGGGCCAGAGCAGGGGAGTGGCAAGGAGGATGAGAGGAGGTGGCCTCTGCCCCCACCGTGCCCTGTGTGGCCAGTTCTTGGAGCAAGGTCTGTCCTGCCCCAGGCTTCATGGCCTTCACGGCCGGGCCCAGCCCATCTCCCCAGCACATGTCCCCACTGCTGCCCCCTGCGCTTGTCCACTCCAGACTCTCAAGCCTTTGTGCCTTTGCATGGGCTGTTCCCTCTGCTGTGAATGGAAGCCTGTCCCCCCTCATCTCTCTGGAAGATTCCCAACAGCCCCTTCTCTGAGGAGCCTTCTCTGATGAGATCTTGTGTCTCCTGGCCCACCTACCCTCTGCGTTGTCCCCTCTTCCTTCCTCCAGCATCCTCTGTCTTCTCACGTGCAGCATTGCAGTGTCACTCTCTCTCACATCCCCGGCCTCCCCCGTCCAGGTAGCAGTCCTCTCGGAGCAGGACATGGGGCCTTCCCTTCTGTCTCTGGCATCCAGCGCAGGCCCACCTGGCCCAGCAGATGTGCTTGTGGCACATTTTCTGTGCTTATTCTCCTCTCTTGACCTCCTCCCCTTCCCTGCCCCAAACAGGCCACCCTGCAGTTCTGCGTGGTGAAACCACTGATGGCCGTCAGCACTGTGGTCCTCCAGGCCTTCGGCAAGTACCGGGACGGTGACTTTGAGTAAGCAACGGGTCCTGGCTGGGGGGGTAGAGAGGAGTGTTGGTCAGGGTAGTGGCCCTGCCCGTGGGCTGGTGCCCTGGCTTAGGGAGCGGGGTGCTGTGGACTGGCCCCACATCGTACCCTTCCTCTGAGCATGACCCTGGCCTCCTCATACCTCCCTGTGCCTTTGTGTGGAGGCCGAGCATGATCCACGTGCAAGCCCTCAGGATCTGTCCCGTTCACGATGAAAGTTACTGTGTGACTGGGGCCTTCATTTCAGACCCTATACTTGCAAGCACTTTGCAGGGACTACCTGTACCCCTCACAGCAGCCCTGTTGGGACAGATGAGGAAACTGAGGTGCAAGAAGAGATGGAACTTGGGTCAAGAGGAAAAGTAGAGCTGACCTCCGTGTTGTTCCCTTTGAGCCTGGCTTCTGACAGCCTGTGTCCTCCGCCCCCAGGCCCCTGGGCTCCCAGCACCACTCTGGCTTTTGTGCCTGTGTCCTCCACCAGTAGCACAGGCACCAGGGCTGCATGTGGGCAGCATAACACACTGTGAGTGAAGCAGGGGCAGTCAGGCTGGTACTGTGCTACGGGCTCAGACCCTGCACACCCCAAGCCAAAGATTTCAACTGCTTTGCTCACCTATCCCCTCTCCGCTGGCGCACTGAGCACTGCTCTGTGGGGGATTGGCATCTGGGCAGGGCAAAGGAGTGAGGCCCTGGTCCTTGGAAGGTCTGTCTGAGCCAGAGCCTGCTCCCCCATCCTGCAGCGTCACCAGTGGCTACCTCTACGTGACCATCATCTACAACATCTCCGTCAGCCTGGCCCTCTATGCCCTCTTCCTCTTCTACTTCGCCACCCGGGAGCTGCTCAGCCCCTACAGCCCTGTCCTCAAGTTCTTCATGGTCAAGTCTGTCATCTTTCTCTCCTTCTGGCAAGGTGAGCCTTCTCCCAGCCACCACGACGTCTGCCTGCGCTGTCTTGCTTGCCTCCCCGGGGCCTGTGGGGCCTCGGCCGTGCTGGCTGGCCTGTGCAGATTGCTGGCTTGGAGCTCAGGGGGCCTTGGGTCTCTGGGTACCTCTGGGCAGGCACCACTGGGGAGCTTCCAGTGGGGTCACTTTGTGGATGGGGTGGGATCTAGGGGATCCTGCATAGTTGATGACCCCTCAGTTTTGGTGGCTGGGCAAGGTGCTGGGGAAGGGGGGGTTTCCTGGAAGCCTCCCCTACCATATAGGAATTACTGTCCCAATCCTCCCTGGGCTGTGTGGGCCTTTGGGTGGGGCTGCATGGAGGAAGGGGGACCGGGAGGGGGTCCAGCCTGGAGCCAGATGCCCCTGCCTCCCCCTCCAGGCATGCTCCTGGCCATCCTGGAGAAGTGTGGGGCCATCCCCAAGATCCACTCGGCCCGCGTGTCGGTGGGTGAGGGCACCGTGGCTGCTGGCTACCAGGACTTCATCATCTGTGTGGAAATGTTCTTCGCTGCCCTGGCCCTGCGACATGCCTTCACCTACAAGGTCTATGCTGACAAGAGGCTGGACGCGCAAGGTACGGGGAGGAGCAGGGCGTCCTCTGCCCCTTGTGCCTCACAGGTACTGATGGGGTCAGGTCATGGGATGCCCCCAGCCTGCATGTTGGAAATGGGCCTCAGAGCTGAGGTTTCCCCTCTCATCCAGCAAGGAGATAGCAGGGCCAGGGGTGTCTCCAGCCTGGACCCCACCACCTCTCCTATGGGAGGACCTCCCCCCACCCCACCCGTGAATAACTGATCTGGGCCTGGAGGTTGAGCTCACCTGTCTCTTAGGGTTTGCAGCAGGTCGATCGTAGAGACCCCAAGACGATATAGGACACTGTCCCCCGTGAAGGCTGGTCAGAGACCCTAAGGAGTAGACAGGCTAAACGTGCCTGGCACCGGACACTGTGGGCTGGCCTGTTTCACTGCATCCTGTAATTCCGTGTCTACAGTTCTTTCCTTTTTTATTTTTAATCTAATTACTTCTAAGAAACTGACTCAGATGGTAATAGCTTTTCACAGCTTTCTCTTCACACCTGCTAATCTTAGTTTTGTTAGAGCGCTGGTTAGCAACCCTGGCTGTACATTAGAATGCCCTGGAGAGCTTTGAAAAATACCCATGACTTTGTCCCACCCTTATATTGGGGCTGGGCCTGGGCAGGGTGTGCTTTAGAAGCTCTCTGGGTGATTCTGATGTGCAGCCTGTGGAGAAGCCAGGGCCAGAGGGTTGCCTCTGGCAGCTTCTGGGCAGAGAGGAATGTTCATGGAGGATAAGGAAGAGGAGGCAGGGACTGCCGGGAACTGACTTACCCAATGGGGAGGGGGCAGTCTCCATGGGAAACC
This sequence comes from Tolypeutes matacus, assembly GCA_026826555.1. Taxonomy (NCBI): domain Eukaryota; kingdom Metazoa; phylum Chordata; class Mammalia; order Cingulata; family Chlamyphoridae; genus Tolypeutes; species Tolypeutes matacus. Next base: position 1,350,132 of record JAKSZT010054301.1, on the reverse strand, counting down.
CATGTTCCCAGGCCCCACCATTGAGGCGCCACCAGGAGGCCCAGGTGACTGGTTCCCTTACTGGAGGGTAGAAGCGCCAGCCAGCAGCAGGGCTCCTCGGCTCCCCTCCCTCTCCCTCTCATCCTGTTCCTTCCCTGATTGGGAAGAGGCCTTGCACTGCCCCATGGCCTGAGCTGTACTCCAGGCCCCTCAGCTCTCGTGTGCCTGCCTTTCCCTTAGCACTCTTGCTGGCAGGGGGCTGGGGGTCATTTGTTCAGGTTTTGATGGTGCCACCTACTCTGCCAGAGGCTGTGATGCCAGGCTTGACTGGCCAGGGCCCCCACAGCTCCTGCTGCCGGCTGGTGCCCTGCCTGCTTCCCTCCAATCTCCCAGTTGAAAGGATCTGGTGAACACCCACCCATTGTTGAGGGTGGAGTGGTGCCCCTGGACCTGGTCCTGGCAGAGCCTGGAGCCTGGGGCCCACCCAAGGAACAGGCAGAGGCAGGGTCAGGGTCGTGGTGGAGAACCATCTCCTGCACCTGGGATGGGGGTCCTCAGCTGTCCACCTGGGCTGCATTTCCAAACATTGCCACACTTAGCAAGAAACAGCGGGGCCAGAAATAGGGCTCTAGCGGAGACCCTATCCCAGCCCTGCCAGGAACACTGAAGCCAAACTGCCCCTCGTCCACCCTCTGACCGAGGTCCCCAGTCCTCGGCCCTCAGTTTAAGCTTGGGCTCCGAGCTGCCTCTGCGCCTCTGTGGTTGTGTGGTCTGCTGAGCCTCCATGTTCTGTCTGTGAGGCATTGGGAGGGGCTGGTATAGAAGCCCCAGCTGCAGGCTTGCCAATTCCCCTGGGCTTGAAAAGAATGGGGAGGGGGTCTACCCTAGACAGAGCTTGAACTTGGATCGTCATCCGGGCATCCACTGTTTGTTCTTTTCTCCCTGCCCCACTCCCTGAAGAATGCAACTCCCAGAGCCCACACCCCCCAGGCCCTGAGGGGGCACTGGAGCTGCCTGGATGCTGGGTGGGGCCTGGGAGTGGGGGCGGGTAGGGGGAGGTGAGCGTTTTCACTCAGCTGTCTCTTGTCTTCTCTATTTTTCTGGCTCCTCTCCCTCCCCCTTTCCCCCCTGCCCTGCTTTTGCCCTGGGTCTGGCTGCGGGCAGTGCCAACATATGGCCCTTACGGTAGGTTCTGCTCGTGGTCTGCATGTCTGTCCTGTACGTCCGTTCTGGTCGCTGTCACTGGCATGCTTCTCTCCCTTGCCCCTTCTCTGTGTCCCCCATCTCTTCCCCATTCCCACCCCACCATGGTGCCCCCATTTCCCAGGGCTGGAGAGCCCAGCACACCTGCCCACCGAGGGCTGCCCTCTGTAGAGCCTGCCTGCTTCCGCCCTGGTCTCTCATCATTCTGGAATTTGCCCTGCCTAGTTCTGGGGGCACAGTTCTCGTTAATGGGAAGTGGGGGGTGACATATAGTTACATTCTCACAGCAGAGAGCATAAAGGGGTGGAAAGAACAGGCATGTTTGAGTCAGAAGACCTGGGTTCCAGGGTTGGTGTCATCTCTGGCATCTTGGTTCGTGGTCTGGACCCTTTCTCCCTCTGAGCCTGTGGGGACAATTCATTAGAAAAGGGATTGGCACGAGAAAGACAGTGACCGTTTCCCATGTCCGCTCTGCCATGGGTCCAGGCCCCTGGCAGCCTTGTGGCGGTGCAGGGTCCCTGGCTCAGAGGAGAGGGGAGCACTCCTTGGGAGAGTGGGAGCCTGGGCCAAGCCCCTGTGGAGGCTGGACACCCCTGACTCCCAGGCGTGCACCCCACGCTCCCTCTCTCGTCCTCAGTCCCGTGCCAGGCGTACAGTCAGGGGCTCCCAGGCTCATTGGCTGGAGCTCCCCGGTCTCCATGCCCCATGTGCTCCCGTTACCTGTTTGCCACCACTGCCTGGGACATGCCGGGGCCCATTGCAGGCTCCGTGGCTGCTCTGAACTCCACTTTCATTGCCTGCCTCTTCTCACATCCTGGACCCCAGGAAGCCAACTCCATCCGCGGTCGGCTGAGGCAGCCTTGGGGTGGGGGCCAGTCCCAGCTTTTGGGGCAGGGCCTGAGCTGCCCGCCCTTCCTCCCGCTGCTTGCCGCCTCACCCCTGTCCCCTGCCCCGCAGGCCGCTGTGCCCCCATGAAGAGCATCTCCAGCAGCCTCAAGGAGACCATGAACCCGCACGACATCGTGCAGGACGCCATCCACAACTTCTCGCCCGCCTACCAGCAGTACACACAGCAGTCCACTCTGGAGCCCGGGCCTGCCTGGCGCGGTGGCGCCCATGGCCTCTCGCGCTCGCACAGCCTCAGCAGTGCCCGTGACAATGAGAAGACTCTGCTGCTCAGCTCGGACGACGAGTTCTAGGTGCCGGCTGCTGGGGGCAGAGGCAGAGCCGTCTCGGCCAAGCATGCCCTCCCTCTGGCCTCATGCCCAGGCCAGGAGATGGGCTGGCACAGCTTTGACGTTGCTCTTTAATTTATTGGACCAGAAACACTCACGAATCGCTTCCAGTGGGACAGCCAGATGCTGTCTGCCCAGGGGACAACCCAGGCACATCCACGGCCTTCAGGAATATTTATTCACGGCTAGCCCTGCACTGCCTGGGCCAGGCCCCGAGAGAACTGGGAGCCATTCCCAAGCCCCTGCTGCACATCTGGGGAGGGCGGGTGGGTGGTGGCATCCCAGCTGTGCTCAGGCACAGAGGCCTGTGCTCTGGACAAGTGGCTGTGGTCTTCTGAGCCCCTTCCCCAGGTCGACGCCCTTCCCCCTAGACCTCCCCGGCTGTCATCAGGCCTCTGCCCCACCCAGCACAGTCCTGGGTGAAAGGCAGCCTCCCACACCGTGCAATACCCTGACTGGGTGCTTCCCTGCCCACGGCCCTCATGGACCCCCTGGTCCAGTGCTTGGTCAGCCTCACCTGAGCAGGAAGGGGGAGGGGCGCGGAGCTCTGTGGAGCCCCCTCCTGAGCCAGGCCCGCTTGGCCTGCTGCGGGGAGCAGAGCCAGACACCAGGAACCATGGGGGCCTGCCCAGGAGGCTGCTCTGTGCCTCTGGGCCCCTCTGCTGCAGACGCAGCCTCCCTGTGCAGCCTCCCCTGGGCCCTGGGTGCCCTCCCTGGGGCTGCACCTTTGCCTGCCTCACGCATCCTCCCGGGGTCGTCCTCCTGGGGTCATCCTCCTGGGGTCATCCTCCCCCTTCAGACCAGCTTCCATAGGAACACAGGTCTGGGGAGGAGGGAGGACAGGAGGGGGAGGAGAGGCCCCAGACCTCCCAGTCCCCCATCCACAGAGGGCCTGGTGGCTGTCCCCAGCCCACCTCTCCTGTGCCTTAGTTACACATGAAAGCTCTCCTCCCTAGGCCCCCAGTTGCAGGCCCTACCTGGATGGTGGTTGTGGGGGTCCCCTGTTAGGATGCTGGCGCTCTGTGCTGGGCCGAGTTCCCTGGCTAGGCCTCAGGAGTGGCCAGGACCTCCAGTGCCCCCCACAGACCCCTCCACACACACACCTGAGGCCTCCCAGGGCTGGAGTCCCAGGCTGGCCGGCTTGCCCGGCTACTGCTTCAGGGCATGCCTTGTGTGTGATGCTTGCACACAGGCCAGGTAGCCTTGGAAACCGTGTAGTCTTGGGTTTGGACTCCAGCAGCCTCTGAGGCAGGGTGGGGGTGGTGGGAGAACAAGCCCTGCCTGGTGGTGGTTCACTTTTGGTCACTCCTGGAATGAACAGGCTCCTTCCCTGGGGGCTGTGACAAGGGTCAAGGCAGGGTGGCTCCATCCCAGCAGTTTTCCTTGGTCTTCTTCCAGCCCTCCTGGCCAAGCCCGCCCCCTGGGGTCCACAGAGGCTGGCAGGTGTGGTCCTGGAGGCCATCTCAGGCCCCTGGCTGGGTGAGCCTGGCCAGTGGATACCGCCCTGCCCAGGAAGGCAGCAGGCAGGTGCAGTCTCTTTGAGGACAAAGCTCTGACCCCACTCCCACCATTGGCTTTCACAAATCTGCTTCTCCAACTTGTCTCCCTTTCTTCCAGGCCAAAGTGTGTTGCTGGTTCTATGCCGCCTTGGCCTTTGCCTGCCCTGGCACTTGCCCACTGGCATTATGGGTGGGGGAAGCTAGTGGCAGGGCCCCGGTGGTCCATGGGGAGATGGGCTCTGGGAACCTGTGCCTGGTGACTCCATCCCCCTCTCCTAGGAGGCATAACTGACCATGTCATTTTTAAAATTTTTTTTCCAGATAGAGTAGTTCTTTGTACATAAAAAAAAAAAAAATACTTGAAAAATTAATTGTATGATGTATGAGAAGACAGAGTCCCTAGTTTTGTATCTCGTGTGCGAATGCCATGAGTTCCACCAGAAAGCCGCTCTATTTTGGTCTCTGTGACATTTTAAATGCGTGACAGAAGTGAGCAAATAAAGTGAGAAAGAAATATATATATGAGAGAATATAGATTGTACTGAAATCTCCTCTGCCTGTGGGTGAGGTTTTTTCCTTCCCCTTCCCCGCCCCCACACGCCTGTGTGGGGGGAGTGTTGAGGGGCATCTTAGGAAGCCCTGTTCCTTCCTGTGCCACATGGAGATAACAGGTGGTGGTGGGTGAGGGGAATCGCGTTGCCAGACCAAAATGTGGCTGGGCCCCCACCGGACAAAGTGTCTGCCCCTGGCTGGCTGGACACGGTCACTGTCCCGGTCACAAGGAGGCCTGGGGTGGGGGCTGCTGGGCAGTGGGCCTGGGGCCGGGCACCACCCCGCCACCCACCATCACGTGCCAGCATGGGGCCTGGCTGCTGCTGCTGCGGGGGTGCCAGGTAATGCAGCAGGGGTGGGGGAAACTCCCAGTCAGCCTCCCATGAGGTGAGTCTCCCCACTACCTGCCCCCCCCCCCCGGCTTCCTTTAGCTCTTTCTGCAGGCCCCAGCTCAGCATGGTGGGAGTGGGAGCCTGGCAGGGGGACAAGGGCCTGTGGCCCTTCTCCAGACTTGCACAGACGGGGCCTTCCCACAGGCCTGCCATCTCGCCACACCTGCTCCAGCTGTGCACCCCAGGCTCCTGCACTGTGGTAAACATTGACCTACTGGGGGTACTCTGCCACAAACTTGCAGCCCCTCAGCTTCTCAGGGCTTCTCACGCTTCTCTTTTGCACCCCATTTACAGATGGGTAAACAGGTTGCAAGAAGCTAAGGCATCCAAGGTCACAGCCAGGCAAAGGCGCACAGCCCATGGCCTAGTCCACGCCTTCTCAGGGTGCGCCAGGAGGGCTAGCATATAACCTAGAAGGCGCATTGAGTTTGGGGCCTAGGCGCAGGGCAGGGCCATGTTCTGGGCGTGCAGGCGGGGACTGAGCAAGCCACTCCTCTGCCCACCCCCGTCTCCTTCCGGAACACGGGGAAAGTATTTTCTATTTGGCTGTAGAAAACCAGAACTTGATGTCAGAGTTCGGGAAAGATCAGTCTGAAATCAGGATTTTTCCTCTCTGGACGGGACTGTTTATTCACAGTGAAGCCCAGGGAATTTAGCCCTGAATTTCATTGTCCTGCTGGCTTGGCTTTCCCCAGGGAGGCTCCCTGGCTCCAGGCAACTAGATGGAATGTCAGCGGTTTCAGCACCTCCCTTCCAGGTTTCCACTTCCCCGCCCCATGCCCCCCACGTGTGCAAGTCCTGGTGACTGGGACTTGGTTTCTTCATCTGCACGATGGGGCTATAGGAAAGCAAAACCCCAGCTTAGGTACCTCATTCATAAGTCCACCCCACCCCCAACAGCCCAGGACAGACAGACGCTTCTCTCTGCAGAAAAAGAACTTGACTTTATTCAGAAAGTCTATAAAATACAGAAGGCAGACAAATTGCTCACTGTAAGTCAGAAAATAAATAAAATCTGGGGACCGGACAATATTTTTAAAAACATTTTGGTTATCGTTACTGCCCAGCTTTCCCTAAATAGAAGATAAAATATGATGTATTTGCAGATATAAAATACATAGTCCAGCTCAGGGCCACACACCATTTTCCCAGGGGAGAGGGCTCTAGGGCTCTGGCTGGGGAGAATAACTTAATTTTGTGCAATAAATAAACTGTGGGGAGGGCAGCTGTATGCAGTGCTGGGGGAGGGCCTGGGCTGGGCTTCCCAGGATGTCAGTCAATGGCAGTGACTCAGCCCTCACCCTGTAGTGGACACTCCTGGAGGCAGAGGTGGGCCCCTCCCTTTTAAGGACCCCTTCCCCACTCGCAGGCAATGGGACTACAGAATCTGACCTCTTGTCCCCTGATCCACCAACGGGATGCCTCCACAGTCCCCTTCTTGGCTGGCCAGCTCCCAGCCTCATGCCTATGCTCCAGGGCACCCAGGGCTGAGCAGGCCAGCTCCATCCCTCCCTTCCCTTCATGTCACCTCCTCTCTTCCTCTGCTTCTCTTCTCTCATGGCAAAGAGCAGCCTCCTAGGCCAGGGAAGCCTTCCACCATCTCTTTCAGTCCCTGTCCACTGTCCCCTGAAAACCACAGCTAGAATCTTGGGGCAGCTTTTGGTTCCAGCTCAACCGCCAAGTGACATGTGGCCTTTTGGACACTGTCACACCGCTGGAGGCCTCAGTTTTCCCATCTGTTAATTGGGCTTCATGGACGATTTCTAACGCCTCTTCCAGCCTAGGCCATTCGGTCCCAGTTCCGGGGGCCACATGAGGAAGCCAGGCCCGGGGGCGGGGGAGAGAGAGGGACCCCGGGATGGTGAGTCCGTGCTTAGGCTCTTGCGGGAGGGAGCTGGGGTCGGGGGCGTGGGGCCGAGCTGGGGGGCTGCGCGCACTAGGAGCTGGCGGCGGGGCCGGGGTCCGGGCCGGGGGCGGGGCCGGGCGTGGACTTGACGATGGTGATGACGCTGGCGGGCGCCACGAGCGCGGCGGGCCCGCGGGCGGCGGCCACGGAGCGCGCGAAGCCCTGCAGCGCCTCGCACTTGCCGCGCAGCGCATCGAGCTCCAGGCGCATGGCCGCGTTCTCCCGCGCCAGCTTGTCCACCTCGCGCTCCAGCTCCGACTTCTGCTTCTGCAGCTCCTCCTTCTGGCACACGCGCTTCACGCGGCAGCTGGCCGCGTAGCCGCGGTTCTTGAGCGTGCGGCGCCGCTGCTTGAGCCGCGTCACCTCCTCGGCCGAGAGCCCGCGCAGGTGCCTGTTCAGCTCGCGCACCGACAGTCCCATCAGCGCCTCGTCCGACAGGTGCGGCGTGTTCTCGCTCAGCTCGCGCTTGATCTGCTGGCAGCACATTGGAGCATGGGGAAACTGAGGCCCGGGGTCATAGCCCCTCCTGCGGGCCCTGGGTCTGGTGCACAGCAGGTGCTTGGAATGAGTCCCCTTCCGTCCCCAGGGCTCCCCCTTCACTGCTTGAGGCACTGAGGTGGTGGCTGGAGAAGGGAAAGGGGAAGCCTCCAAGGAGGGCACCCCAGGGCCTGGCTCAAATTCTAACCCAAGCCCCGTCCAGGCCTCAGCCAGAGAACGCCAGCCTGGAAAGCACCTTTGAGGTCCTGCAGCAAATGAGTGTTGTCCTGGTTTGCAGCCTGGGCCCCGCCCTGTGGTGTCACCCTTAAGGATTCCAGGAACTCAGGGGGAAGGGAAGTTGGGGCGGGCAAGGAGAGAGGGAGGGAGGGTGTACTGGGGACAACTGGGGCTGCCTCCTCACCTTCAGGGCTTTACTGGATAAAGGGTCCACAGACATGTTTGCAGAAGGCACCCACTGGGATGGAGACCTACCAGAGAGAGAAGACCGAGGTCACTTCCCCTGCCACACACTTAGAATAAAATCACACTCGTCGCCTCGGCATTCAAGGCCTCTGCCTGTCTCGGAACCCCTCTCACAACACCTTTCATGGTCCCAGCAACCCAGCCAGAGGCCTTGAATGGCTTGTTCCAGCCCCAAGGCCTTTGCACTTGCCATTCTCTTTACTGTCCTCTTCCCTCCTAACTTCCCATAGTGACTCCTCATCATCATTTAGGTTTTTGCCCAAAGGCCACCTTCTCAGAGAGGTCTTCCCTAACCCTCCTCTCTAAAATACCCTCTTGGGGTCAGATGTGGCTCAACTGGTTGGGCGTCCGTCTCCCATATGGAGGGACTGGGGTTCGATCCCCGGGACCTCCCGGTAAAAAAAAATAAATAAATAAATAAATAAATAAATAAATAAAATACCCTCTTGTGTCACATCAGTGGCCCTGTTAACCCTCATAGCACTCACCTTTTCTGCAGTTACCTTAGGTTATTCATTTATCGTCTGCCTCTCTTTCCCACACCTCCTTCACCAAAATGTAAGCCCATGAGGGCAGAGGCCTGGCCTCTCTTACCCTTGCATCCATATGCCCAAATCACTGCCTGGCCCTCTAACAGGTGCTCGGTGGACAGGCCTTCTTCCACAAGGGGCCCAGACATGTAGGCGATAGATATTGTTTAAAACTTTTCACTCAAGTCTAACTTCCATAGAGAAGAGTGCCCGAATCATACGTATACCGGTCAGAGACTCTGCGCAAAGTCCACCCAGCAGCCCCTCCCCCACCCCAGCCGCCCTCCCCGGCGCCTAGGGGCTGCCCAGCACTAATTCAGCACTGCCCCTGGCAGACGGAGTCGTGACCTAGCCTGAGCAGGGCCCCACTCAAGGCCGGAAAGCTTCCATGTTCATTTAGCACATATTTAGTGAGCACCTACTACTTGCCAGACATGCGCTTGGCACTGGGGACACGGGTGACTAAAAATTCGTGGAGGGTTCATTCTAGGGGCCATGGTTGTGCCTCTGGGCTGGGGGAGGGGACCTTCTCCCAAAGCCCCCTTTAAAGCAGCCATCCTCTCCGCCCTCGGCTGATCTGACCTCCTCCCCCATGTGCTGGTAGCCTGAGTTTCCTCACCTGATAACCCCCCATGGGGAGGGGGCAGTCATAAGGACAGAGGAGAACAGGGAAGAAAGATGCTTTGTGACCTGAAACGTAGCTTCCAATATAAATTATCCTCAGCAACATTCTGTTTGACAGAGAACAGGGGCACAAGCCCCGGCCCAGGCCCTGGGTCCTCACGCTGTCCGTGGGCCCATTTCACAGGCACAGCTCTGCCTCTGACACCTTCTGGCAGGACCTGGGGTCACCAGGAGACACTGCGGTGAACAGGCTGGGGCCTGCTGGAGGTCGCCCCACTCACTAGCTGTGGGACTTTTGGGAGGTCTCTATGCCTCAGTTTTCCCATGGTGACATGAGATGGCTGGGCATTAAGTCAGATCATGTCACTTCTATCACAATCCTTCTATGGCTCCCACCTCCCTTGAAGTAAAAGACAAAGTCATCGCAATAGCCAACAAGGCACCCCTGATCTGCCCCCAACACACCCCTCTCCACCTTCCCTTCCTGCTATACTCCTCTCGCTCAGTCTGCTTCAGCCAGCTCAGTTTGCTCCTCAAACACACCAGTTCACGCCTCCTCAGGCCTTTGCATTGGCTGTTCCCTCCGCCGGGCATTCTCTTTGCCCACATTTCCACAGTTTCCTTCCTCACCTCCTTCAGGTCTCTCCTCAGATCTCATGTTCTCACTTAATTTAGCATTCCCAACCCTGGCCTCCCCCGTCTCCCTTCCCTCCCCAGTTAGAATGTCAGCGCCACAAGGGCAGAAGTTTTGTCTTATCCACTGCCATAAGCCCAGTGCTTAGAAAAGTGCTGTGCACGTAGTAGTTGCTCAAGTAAGAGCTGTTCAGTTCTCAGTGTGACTCAGGCCGAGGTGGGGACAGTCCAAGGTTTCTCAGAAACCCCACAGTCCCTCCCCTGGCCCACACAGCCATGGTGCCTGGCACCCCAGAGGGAAGCAAAGAGTGGGACCAGAAAGGGAAGTGGGCGCTTCAAGAGATCCCCAGACATGGCCCTTGGGCTCGGAGGGTTTTCAGAGCCATCCAGGCTCCTGGCTGGGTAGCTTGGGGGAAACTGAGGCCGAGAGCGCCCTGGATCTCTGCCTGCCCCAGGGACTCAGGCAGACTCTAAACTTCCTGTATTGACCTCTGGTGAGGATGGGGTTATAAGGTCTGCCTTGTGGGGTGGACCCCTGAGCTGCAGCCCCCATTCCCGAACATGTGGGCTCAGTCTAGACTCTGGCTTCCGTTTTCCTGCCTAGTGCTTCAATATCTTAAGGGGCTCAGCCCTGGCTGCCCACCCAGCTCTCCCTGGAGCCTCTATGACCACCCCCCCCTTTTTAAATCAATTTTATTGATACATATTAATAAAGCACACAATCCATCCAGCGTGTACAATCAGTATTTGGTATAATCCCATAGTTGTACATTCATCACTTCAATCATTAGAACATTCTATGACCCCATTCTATCTGGACAAATCATATGAAACCTGCCGACCTTCCTGCCCCTTCACAGATGCTACCTGAAGACTCTTCCTCACCCCCGCCAGTGCATCCTTTTATACAGGCCCCTAAATGCTCACCTTCCTCCCACACCCCCAACCACACTTGGGGTGCAACAACTGGACAATCTTTTTACCATGGGAAGCTGGCCATGAGTAAGAGCTTCTGTCCTGCGGGGAGTCAGACCCAACCGTGTGGCATGCCAGCCCTGTGTGTCCAGCCCCAGGCTCGCCTCCAACCACTCCCACCCCAGCCTGCACTCCAGCCACATGGAATTTCTTTCAGTTCCTCTCACCCCAGGCTTTCTGGGCCACCCCAGACCCTGTGACATTTCTCCTCCCTCCTCCTCTTTGTCTGGCAGACTCCTACTCATCCTTCTGCCTTCAGCGTAGACACCTCCTCCAGGAAGCCCTCCCTGACCCTTGGGCCTTGTCAGGCACTTCTCCCCCTCTGTGATGGTCTGTTTTCTTGTGCTCTGTGGGCAGGGACCAGGCTGAGTCCACTCTGGCTGCTTGAGGTTGCCCAGCATAGGACTTGGCAGGGAGCAGGCACTGGTGAGGGGCGGACGGGGTGGAATCTCTGACACTGTCACTCAGCTTGTCAGTGTCCAAGCCTAACTGAATGCAGTCTAATGGGAAAACCTCCTGGCCTCATCTCTAATTCTGCCTCCTTTCCATCTGCCCTCCTGGACACCAGGAGAATGAGAAGGGAGCAGAAGGAGCTTCATCCACACAACGCGTGGCCCTCTGGTGGATAAGAGGCCGCTGGGGAAATGGAAAGGCACATTGGATTGAGAGTCAAGCCTAGTTTGAGCCCTGTTTCCTCCGGCTGTGTGATCTGGGCAAGCCCTTCCACCTCTCTGGGCTTCCACCTTCCTATCTGTAGGATGGAAACAATACCTGCCTTGAGTGTGCTGGGGGAAGGAAAGGGGTCCAAAGAGATAATAGACCTGGAAGTGGTGTAAACTAGAGGGCAGTGGGTACCTGAAGGGTTAGGAGAATTGCTGAGTCTGTCCAGGGGAGAGGAGGTCTGAGGCCGGAGCCAGCTCTGATCCGGCAGCACCCAGCTGGAGGGCCAGGGCCCCACCACAGTGCGAGCTGCAGGAAAGGCCCCACTTCCACACTTCGCCCAGGGGGAGGTAAAGGTCTAGAGGGGGACATCTCTTTTGGTGCCTGAAGTCACTGAGCAGGGGAGAATTCAGAATACCTGTAAAGCCCCAGGCGCATAATCTCCCTGCTTCTCGAGGTAACACCAGAGAGGTCAATACAGTAGCCCAGGGTCACACACAGTGAGACAGCGGGCAGAGCCCAGGACTGAGGTCATACAGAGCCCCGGGCCTCCTCCCAGGCTGGCCCTGGCATTTCCGCACCCCGTCTCCAAGGCTGTCCCAGCTCTGACATGCCAGCATCTGTGTTGGGCCTGCTAGGAATGTGCAAATATCCAGAGACCCCTGTGCCAGCTTTTGGGGACCTGAGGTGTTGGGTGACACACAGTCTCGGCGCAGAAGAGATTTGAGGGGGGAAGAGGAAGCCTCTCCTGACACAGGAAACTGAGTCTCTAGTCTCTTGGGTGCTGGGTGCTGTGGCTGATATGGAACCTCAGAGTCCTGGCCTGGTCCCTAGGACAAGTGATTTTCCCTCTGAGGGACCTGGGTAAGTAGGGATGACCCTAAAAGCACTCGCCTTGCTGTGGATTAGATAAGGCATGTGGATAGGCTTTGAGAAGTGGAAAGCGCCAGGCACCTGTGAGCTATGAGTACCTAAAGCCCATCTAAGCCTCACCTTGCCATTATCCCTTCCTTTACTCCCAAGGCAGCTGTCACTGACCAATCACAGCACTTTTCCTGCTGAGGTTAGATACTGCCCCTGAATCCTCCTCAACACAGCACCGTTTACCCCTGAGTTTAGACACAGACTTAACACAGTCCTCCAGAGTAGCCCCGGGAGATGGAAGCTGCTGGGCAGCCCCTCTTCTTGATAATGGCTGAAGAGCCATTGACTCAGCCCACTGCAATCCCAAGCACTTTCCGGCCCTAGGGAGGCTTTGAGCCTTTTCCGCCCTCCCTTCCTCAGCCCCCTCGCAGGCAGCATCCTGGACGTCAGCTGAGGCACCCATGTTTGCCCAGGAATGTCCTGGCTCAGCAGAGTCAGGCAATCACAGAGGGAAAATCCCAAGAAGGGGAAACTTTCCGACCATCTCAGGCTGCCAGCCTCCAACCGTGGCCCGGGGGCCGCTGGGCTGAAGACAAGCAGCCTGGGTCCTGGGCCAGGCTGCCTCCTCCTGCCATCTGGCTGACCCTGGGCCTGAAAGGCAGGAGGCAGCACCCGATCCGACCCCCTTGCTCTGCAAGTGAAGTGACCTCACAGCTGCGTGACGGCAGTGGTGGGCTGGGGCATCTTCTTCAAGGCCAGCCACACTCACACACCCCCTTCTTTTCTCCTCCACTTAGTGGCCAGCAGAGTGGACCCCCAGGGTCTGCACGTTCCTAACTTTCTTTTTGGAGGCTGGGAGAGCATGTTTACTCTTGGGGAGATTGACAGCTGCCTTGCCCAGTCAGCAGCCTCAACCCTCTTACCCACCCCTCCCCGTCCCATCCAGAGACAGCCTGCAGATGGCCCACCCACTGGCATGGGCTCCCCTTTGGCTGCCGAGCCATTTTGCTTGCTCTGTGAGGACAGAAGGAAAAAATGTGTTTTCCTGGGCCTTGGCAGCCAGCACTGGTAGAGCCTCCTCCCTGCTGGAAGGGAGCAAGGCTGGGAGAACCCAGCACCACAGGCAAGCAGGGGCCTGGGGTGCCAGCCCCTGGTTCAGCCGCCCACTTGCACTTGCCGTATGTTACTCCCTCTCTCTGGGCCTCAGTTTCCCAACATGCCAAACCTAGCCTAAGATGCCTTCCAGCACTGAACAATCTCAGAATTTAGAGTGTCAGATTCAGGCCCCTAGTGGAGGCCCTGGAGGGAGGGACAAGAAATCAGTGAAGGCTTCCTGGAGGGGGGAGACTTGAGAACACAAACTCAGAGACCATCAGCCTTGAGTGTCTCCTCTTCTCCACCTGTGCAGCCAGGGCCCTCTTTCTCTTTCAGCTAGACTCTGACCACAGCCTCCTCCTCACTGGTCTCCTGACCTCCAGTCTGGAACTGTCAGAGGGATCATTACAGACACAAAGCTACAAATCTGACCGTGTTGGGCCAGTTTCAAATCTCTGCTGCACTGGCCCTGGGGCCCACAGGCCTCCTCCATCTTCTCTCTCCACTCTCTCAGGGGCCTCATGTTAACTACAAATAAATGAGCAGATGGTAAATGCTAAGATATTTAGAATGCATGTTTTCCAAAGGGACAAAGGGGGAGTAGGTCTGTGTGCGAGGACCTGAGCCCTGAGGGCTCTATTTGCTTGGGGGTGGGGTGGGGGGTGGCTGCTGCAAGAATCCTTACAGCCCCAAAACTGGGCTTCCTACTTAGTCCCTGGGGCTCCCAGACCTTTTTCTCTAAGTGTTGTGGAGCAATTCCAGGTCATGGACCCAGTGCGCATTCATTCATTCATTCATTCAATCAGCAAACATCCACAAAGCACTTACCATGTGGTAGCCCCGAAGGCCCCAAGAGGAGACCCCTGCCCTCAGGGGCTTCGCAGACAATCATCACCCAAACGGATAGCTCAGCTCCTTGACCACCTCCTTGGAGAAGACTTCCTTGATTGCTCTGGCTAAGTCAGAGCCCTACCAGATACTTTGAAAACACAGTGACCTCCTCTGTGGTTTTGCATTTAGTTAGGTGGCTCAATGTTTAACTTTGTCTCTCCTACTTGACCGTGAGCTCCCAGAGGGCAGACTCTGGGTCTGGTTTATTCAAATCTTATTACCCCAGCAACTGACCAAGGCAGAGGCTCCATGGCAACAGACCAAGTGTCCAGGCTAAGGGAGCATAGGGCTGAGGAAGCCCCTAAGGGTCCAGGGTCCTAGGAGAGGCCCAGGAATGACTTAATGGGAGGTTCAATCTTTCAACGCTAACTTTCCATCTGTGACTGAGTCAACCAGCCACTTCCCCTCTTCACTGACTCCCAGCCCTCCTCGGGGCTGTTTCCTGCCTGACTTTGAACATGGGGCTGCCTGGTTCCTCTGCTCCTGGCCACAACTCCTCTTACACGGACCCACATACTCCTGGATGCCTCTCGGCTCCCAGCCTGGGGCTGGGGATGTTGGTTCTGCTCTCTCCTCCACAGTCCCCTGAGAAAATGGGCTGTGCGTAGAGGCTGCCTCAGCTTCCCCCATTCTACTCCCTAGTCTGTCATCCTGATTGTGCCTAGTTCCTCCTGCAGATGGGGAAGTGGCAGCTTCCAGGTGTGGTAGCAGAGCTCACCCAGGGCTCGAAGCTTCAAAGGAAAGATCACCTGGTTCCTCACCCCAGTAAGCTCAGGTGCGCCTGCCCCTCCATGGTTCTGTGGGTCTCAGGCTATCGGGATGTACAGGTGCTTTCTGCAGGGCTGGGGGGAGGGGCTTGGCAAGATCCGTGGACCCCACCCCTCACCCATTAGCCTTTTGTATACCAAGACAGCTCATTCCACTGCCTGTTGACCCTTCCTGGGTCCAGGGTGGGTGGCTGGCACAGGTCCATTAACTAGCAACTAGCTCTTAGGGCCCAGCTGTGAGTGAGTCTCGTGTGTCCCTCTAGAACTACCTGTGAATGGAAACCTTGGAGGGCAGCAACTGGCTCCGCCCCATCCTGTGGCCTCACTCCTAGGCCCCAGCAGGTGCAGCTCCCAACTGCGATGAGCCACCCAGGAGTCTGCCAGAAGCCTCCAAAGAGGGAGAGCCTGGGACTGCACTCGACCCACTCCCCACTATGTGGGAAGTTTTCTGGCCCTTCCTGTTTCTCCTGAGACCGGTGGCTGGACAGACCTGAGAAAGACAGGAGTCCAGAGGGTCCACCCTCCCCAGGGGGCAAGGAGCAGGGCTCCAGGTCTCTCCGTTGCCGGGTCCACCAGGGTGCTGGGAGGAGAGTAGGCCTCCCCTCATCCCGCTCCCAAGTGAGGGGGGGGGTTGACACCTCGTCCCACCCGCTCTGGGCGAGGGACAAACGCCACGGTCACGCGGCAGCGGCACAGGGAAACTCCAGGGAGAGCAGAGGCCCCGACGCTGCTGGCTGGTGAGAAGGGGGCGGCCGGGGCGAGAATTCCCGGAGCCGCGTCACCGCAGACACGGCCGCTTCCCTTGCCTGGTCTCTATTCCGTGTTTACTCGTGTGGGCACCGCAGGACACACCCTCCGGGGCACACACCCTCCGGGGGACACAGGGCCGGCGCGCCCCGAGCAGGAGACCCAGGCCGCTCGCCAGGGAACACACGCGCGCCGCCCCGGGACGTAAACAAACCGCGCACGCACGCCGCGGGCCCCGGGCCAGGGCCTGTGCCCCCGAGGCGCGTACGTGCGCACAGCGCCCCC
>JAKSZT010054301.1:1310496-1329335 GCA_026826555.1 Tolypeutes matacus | reverse complement strand
TGTCTAGTTGTTCTATCTAATGATGTGAGAGGGGTGTTGAAGTCTCCAACGATTATTGTAGAAATGTCTATTTCTCCCTTCAGTTTTGTCAGAGTTTGTCTCATATATTTTGGGGCACCCTGGTTAGGTATATAGATATTTATGACTGTTATAGCTTCCTGGTGGATCATCCCTTTTATTAATATATAATGGCCTTCTGTATCTCTTATAACTTTTTTGCATTTGAAGTCTGTTTTGTCTGATATTAGTATAGCTACCCCTGCTTTTTTCTGGTTACTATTTGTGTGGAGTATCTTTTTCCAGCCTTTCACTTTCAGCGGGTTTGTATCCCTGGGTCTAAGGTAAGTTTCTTGTAAACAGCATATGGATGGCTCATGTTTTTTTATCCATTCTGTCACCCTGTATCTTTTGATTGGGGAGTTTAATCCATTCACATTCAATGATATTACTGTAAATGCACTATTTACTTCCTCCATTTTATTCTTTGGTTTTCATATGTCATCTTGTTTTTGTCTCTCGTTTTACTCTTTTGTTTATCCTTTCAGCTTTTCTTTCTTCTATACTCTCCTCCAAGCCTCTCTCTCCTGTCTTTTTCTTTCAGGTTCTAAGGCTTCCTCAGTACTTCCTGCAAAGGTGGATTCTTTTTTGCAAACTCTCTTAGTTTCTGTTTGTTCGTGAATACTTTATATTCACCTTCGTATTTGAAGGACAGTTTTGCTGGGTAAAGAATTCTCGGCTTGCAGTTTTTCTCTTTCAGTTTCCTAATTGTATCATACCACTGTCTTCTTGCCTCCATGGTTTCTGAAGAGAAATCTGCACAAAGTCTTACTGGACGTCCTTTGTATGTGATCGTTTGCTTCTCTCTTGCTGCTCTGAGAATTTTCTCTTTATCTTTGACATTTGACATTCTGCGTAGTATGTGTCTTGGCGTCGGTCTATTTGGATTTATTCTTATTGGGGTACGGTGTGCTTCTTGGACATGTAAATTCATTTTTTTCGTGAGAGTTGGGAAATTTTCATCTATTATTTCCTCGAATACTCTTTCTGTCCCTTTTCCCTTCTCTTCCCCTTCTGGAACTCCCATGTCACGTATGTTGTTGCATTTTGTGTTGTCATTCAACTCTCTGAGCCCCTGCTCAATTTTTTCCATTCTTTTCTCTCTCTGTTCTTTTCTCTGTTCAATTTTAGCTGCTCTGTCTTCGGTATCACTTATTCTTTCTTCTATCATTTCAAGTCTGCTATTGTATACCTCAAATATATATATATATATTTAAAGATTTATTTACTTTATACATTTTAAACCCCCCCTTCCCCATTTGCTCTTTTGTGTCCATTCGCTGGGCAATTCTCTGTATCTGTTTCCTACCACCTCTTCTCATCCTCCTCCTCTAGTCTTCAGCAGGATTTGATCCTGGAGACCTCCCATGTAGAATAGAGGTGTTCTGTCACCTGCGCCACCTTGGTTCCTGGCTTTCAGAGCATCTCGTCTTGTCTCTCCCCTGCGTCTCTCTCCTGTTACATCATCATCTTGCTGCACAGCTCCCGGGGCCTGGTGGCTTACTGGCACACAGAGCCTGGCAGCCCACGTGCCTTCTATATATATTTTTTTGTTTTACCGGGAGGTCCTGGGCATTGAACCCACGTCCCTCCATATGGCAGACGGACGCCCAGCCATTTGAGCCACTTCCGCCCCCCTCAAATGTATTTTTGACCTCACCTATTGTGTCTTTCATTCCCATGAACTCTGTTACTTTTCTGTTCAGGATTTCAAATTCTTTGTGTTCACTTAATGTCTTCTTGATGTCATTTATCTCTTTAACTATATCATCTTTCAACTCATTAATTTGATTTTGGAAATTTGTGTTCATCTCACTGATTAGTTCTCTCAAATTCTGCATCTCTTCTGGGACTTTGATGTATTCCTTTTCTTGGGCCATGTCTTCTATTTTCTTAGTATGGCCCGTAATTTTTTGCTGGTGTTTAGGCATCCGGTTAGGATGTAGTTTACTCAGATGCTCAATCTCTTTCTCTTTTACAGGGATTTAGTGGCAGGAGGCTGTGAATTACCACAGCTCTTTGATTTTTGGCTCTACCTGGATTGTTAGGATTGTCCTGCTGGTTGCTCAAAACTGGGCACTGGATCCAGTAATTGGTTGTAGAGTTGCTTCCTAGGGCCTTGGGCAGGGAGGCTATAGAGGCCAGGAAAAGCCTCTCCTACTTACTTTTAATTTTCTTATGCACACATCCTTCGTCTTCCAGGAGATGGCGCTCTTTGGAAGCTCTCAATTCAATGCCTGGTCGGAGTGTATTTGTTGCAACACAGACCAGATCAGTGTGATGGAGCTTCCTGTCTGGGGGCTAGGAGCCCTGTGATTCAAACTTTCTGAGACATTTCTCCAGTCTTCTCTGGCAGCCCCCTCCCTTTTCCCAGCTAGGAAATATTTCCACTCCCCTCTTAGTCCTCAACAATCAGTCCCTGTTAGTAGAGGAGGAGATTGGGAGGTTTGTATATCTTTAGCCCCTTGCAGCCTCCAAGGCAAACAATGGCACAGCCCCACCCGGCCTGGAAGGGCTCTCTGGACAGGGCAGACCAAACCTGGGAGTCAAAAGCAGGTTCAGCCCCAGGCTCCCTCTCCCCTCTCCTGTGGAGTCCTCAACAATTAGTCCAGTCTAGAAGAGAGGGAGATTGTGAGGGTCGGATTTCTCCAGTCCTTTGCTGGCTCCCAGGGCAAAGAACTGTGTGGTCCCACCTGGCCTGGAAGGGCCCGTGGGGCTCCACAGCCCAAATTTGCGGGTCAGAACCTGAGTCAGCCTTAGGCTGTGTCCCTCTCTCTCCCCTTTCCTGGGGTGGTAGATCCCTGGAGCCCCCTTTGTCTGTAGTCACAGGCCCAGGCCCAGAGGCCCGAGAATTTGAAGGAGTCTTTAGTGTGGGGGAGGGTGCCGGCAGCAGCAGCTGCTGCTGGTTCCAACTCACAGTTCTGTCGTCGCAATTTCCCTCTTTTGTCCCTCTCTCCTCTGGGTGGTATGCAGCCTTCACCTGCTGTCCTAAACCCTAGAAGATCTTTTTTGGGGCTGTTTTAGCCTGTCCTCTAGCTATTTTTCTGGAGAAGAGATTCCCGTGTCTTGCTCGTCCGCCATCTTCCCAGAAGTCCTCGAGGTTGGGTCTTTTTTTTTTTTTTTTTTTTAACTTTATTTTGTACATTTAATAATTGAAAGCATAAGCAATTAAAAACTAAAAAGTAAACACTGATGAATAAATATATACATTTCTCAATTAAATGTAATGGATACATGTAAATTTTGTTGTTGTTTTGTTTTTTGTTTGTTTTTTTGTTTTTTTTGTGTGTGTGAATCAAACAATATATTACACAATATATTTGGTTCATAGTAATGCATTCATACACTATTTGTCCTTTTGTGTCTGGCTTGCTTCACTCAACATAATGTCCTCCAGATTCATCCATGTTGCCATATGCTTTATGACTTCATTTCTTCTTATAGCTGCATAATATTCCATCGTGTGAATAGACCACAGTTTGTTTATCCATTCATCTGTTGATGGACACCTGGGTTGTTTCCAACTTTTGGCAATGATGAATAACGTGGCTATGAACATCGGTGTGCAGATGTCTGTTTGTGTCACTGCTCTCAGTTCTTCTGGGTATATACCCAGTAGTGGTATTGCAGGGTCACGTGGCAAGTCTATATTCAACTTCTTTAGGAACTGCCAAACAGTCCTCCAAAGTGGTTGTACCATCCTGCATTCCCACCAACAGTGAAGAAGTGTTCCTATCTCTCCACATCCTCTCCAAGAGGTTGGGTCTTAATCTGAAATCCTGGAGTCCTTTATAAGCTGGAAGAAATTCAGACATCCTGAGAGAAAGCTATGGGTAGGAGGGAGAAACTAGAAGTCGGTGGAACCTGGAAGAGAAAGGAGAGGACATGGCCGTGTGATGGGAAAGCCAAGGACCCCAAGCATGGCTGGCCAGCCAGAAGGCGACCCACCCCAGGAGGAGGCCAGCCTTTCAGCCTCTGAAACGTGAGCCAACAAATGCATGTCGTTAAGTCAATCCCTGGTGTGGTATTTGTCTTAGCAGCCTGACAATTGAGACCCCCTCTCTGATTAGGTTTTTGTTAAGAGGTGTAAACACACTAGGTACATGCTTTTTCATCTGGACTTCTGGCACTCAGCATTATAGTCTAATTACTCCCCTCCTTTGCTGCAACCCATTTGTGATCTCATTTCAAGCAGGGTTAGGCTTTAGTTTTCTTAACCTGACTCCTATTGTTGGAAAGGTGGGTCATTGCCAAATTTTCACTATTATAAGTAATTTTGGGATAAATGGTTATGTAAATAAAACTTTCCCACAAATATGACTTCCTTAGTAAGGATTTTTCCTTACAAATGGAATAACAGGGTCAAAGACAATGAACATTTTTTAGGGCTGATGATTCACATTGCCAAATTCCTTTCCATAAGGTCATATCTATTTCCTATTTCCTCACCAGCCATGGGTGCATTTCACTGCTTTTTCACCAGCACTGGGTATTCTCATTTTTAAAACACTGCTGCTAATTTCCTAGGAAACTGATGTTATCTTACTTAAATTTACATTTATCTGAACACAGATGAGCTTGAATACCTTCCTATGTGTTTGTTAACCAGTTTGGGTTTCATCTTTTGTGAGTTGTCTGTTCATGTACTTTGTCTAGTTATTTATTTTTTATTTTTGTGTTTGTTTTTTTTTTTTCATTTTGTATATTTTAGATAATACATTTTTTATGCTTGCAAACTGATATTTTAGGGCCCTGAAACTTAGTACTGCCCATATTCCAATTCTACTCCTCCTCATCCATCATTTTTTTTCCCCTCTAAAATCAGTCCCTTCCCCCACCAGCTTCAATATAATCAGAAATTTCTCATCTGCAGTCTGAGTCCTTTCTGTGCCCCCGAGCTGTAAAACCATAAAACTTGGGCACCGCTTTTTGTGTGTGCTCTACTCCTACACTCCAGCTGCTCTGGGCTTCTGGGGAGAAACACCTTCACAACCACGACAATTGGAGCTGCTACAAGTTCATCTGCTCCAATCACAGCCAGGCCCTCAAGGTTGCCAGGAGTCCTTCTTGGGTCCCTAACCAAGTCCCCTCCCTTTTCCAACCACAGCTACGGTCGCCTTCTACTCCACCACCTTCGTCCTGCCCGCCATTGAGCCCCGCCCATGTGCCAGGTTCCAGGTGGGAAACGGGCCATCTGGAGGACCTCCCGGTCCCTGTCCTTTGCCCCTTCCTCCCGGTCCCAGCAGAAGCTGTCCTTCCCTCTGCCCCACCAGCTTTGGTCTCTCCTCTATTTCCTGGACCTTCACCCCCCGACTCCTGGTCCTCAGTCTCAGCACTGACATTTCCCCAAATGCGCCCCCTCTCTGGAGACCACTCCAGCCCCCTCCCCTGTCTTTCAGTCCACCATGCCCCAGCCTTCATCCTTGCTTTTTCTTCCCTCTGATGCCCAAATTCCGAGTCATCCCCACTCTGCCTCCTCTCCGCCCACTCACTTCACAGTCCCTCATAGCCAGGCTCCCGCCCCACAGCTCCTCAGCAGGGACTCTTGTGGAGGTCCCAGCGGCCTCTTAGTTGCTAAATCCAGGGACCAGCCTCAGTCCTAATCTCTGTTGCCCTCTGGCAGCCTTGGACCCTGTTGGTCTCTCCCCTCCTTTCTGAAACTCCATTTTCTCTTTGGCTTCTAAGGCTTGGCTTTCCCTCCTACCATTTCAGTCGCCATCCCTGGTTCCTCTATTGCTGCCCTCTTCTTCCTGGGGAATCTTATCCCCCCGTCAAGATTCCAGGTGCCATCTGATGCTGACGACTTCCGAATCTTTCTCTTGCCCTCACACCTGTCTCTTATAGCCCAGGTCTGCTGAAGCAGCTGCTTGGCAGATGTGGATTTCCACCTGCCTTTTCTGCTGCATATCCAACTCAACCTAGTCACACCTGAACGCAACACCTCCTTCCCAACCTGCACCTCCCCTTGTTTCTGTAATAGGCTGGTGATATCAAGTTCCACTCAGTCACACTACAGAGAGACCAGGCCATCATCCTTGCCTCGTCCATCTCCCTTGCTCTCACAGCTCACCAGTCACCAAGTCTTGCTACCCTTCACCTTCTCAACACCTCTTCCCTCTGACCTCTCTCTCTTTCTTCAGCCATGGCCCCAGGTCAAGCCGCAGCATCTCTCTCTTGGACAACAACTCCTTGCCTGGTCTCCCTTCCTCTAGCACCTTCGACTCCAATCTGCAGGCAGCAGAAAGGGAGAGCTTTCTAAAACCTAAATTTGATGAGGCCACTCCTATGCTCCAAACACTTCCATGACTCCCCACTGCCTTCAGGACATAGTCCAGACTCTTCATGGGCCTCCTGGATTGGCCCCTTCCTACTTCTGCCATCTCAGCTCTCACTACTCCACCCTGGGCTCCAGCTCCCTTGAACTTTGTCCTCATACTCACCATGCTCTTTCACACCTCCATGCTTTAGCTTTTGTAGATCCCTCTTCCTGGAACTCCCTCCCTGGCTTTAGTTTGCCCGTCTATATCCAGGTCAGATGTTGCTTCCTTCAGCCAGCTTTCTAAGTAACCCCCAGGCTGTCAGGCTTCTGTCCTCACTGTCGGGCTGCTCCTGCATGTCCCTCCTCTATATCACTCTTCTCCCTGAGTTGGTGTGCTCTAGTTTCATGGGTGTCTTGTCCTCTTAGACCACACAAAATCTCTGAGGGCAAGGATTCGATCTTTTCATGTTTGTGTCCCCAGTGCCTAGCTCAGGGCATGGTATACAGTAGGAACACAATATTTAGTGGATGAGTGGTTGTCCACTCATCACCCTATTCTAGGCTCAAGCAGGAAGGTAAATTTGTGGCAGGGGAGGGAGGGAGGAAGAGAGTATAGTTATGTTTCTGGAAGGTCCTTTGGCTCCCTGACAGGGGGCACCGTGTTTATTTCACTGGTGCCCGTCATATCCTGTATCTCGCCAGTGATAGAGCAGGCACACCACATTCTCTGGGGAGCCCCGCAATTCCCCTCTATCACTATTGATCCCCAGGACAATCCTCTGCTCGAAATCCTCCCGTGGATCCCCATCTTCCTCAGAGTGAAAGCCAAAGTTTTAAAATGGTCTGCGATGTCCTATAAGTCCAATCCCCTGATTTCCCTTTGACCTCGTTGCCTGCTATGCTCCCAATCATTCATTCTACTCAGGCACAACAGCATTCTTGCTTTTCCTGAAACAAGCCCAGCAGGTTCCTGCCCCAGGACCTTTGGTCTGTTTTCCCTGCCTGGAATGCCCTTCCCCAGGTTATCTACCTGGCTCTCTCTCTCTCTTTCATCCGGGCTTTATTTCAATGTCTCCATTCTCAGCGAGGCCCTCCCTGGCCACTCTATTTAAAATTGCAACCCTCACCTATCTCTCTTTCCCTCTGTTACCCCATAGCATTTATCACCATCCATCACATTATATTTTCCCCATCTTTTTTATTATAAAAATCTTCAAACACATGGAAAATGGGAGGACAAGTACAATGGTACCCAACCCCAGAGTCCACTCAGATTATTAACATTTTTTGAATGTAAGATGCTGATGTCATGACACCTCACCTGAAGACTAGCAAAACACACTCAGTTTTGCTTCTATTTTGTTTATTGTCTCTTTTTCCCCCTTAGAATGTGAGCACCTCAAGGGCAGGGATTTTTGTCTATTTTGCTTGCTGCAATTTCCTCAGCACCAAGAGCATTGCCTGGCCCAACTCCTCCTGTTTTGGGAAGGAAAACCTAAGACACAGGCCCTGATTTTGGTTCTGCTGCTCATTGACGTGCAACTCTGGGGATCATTTCCATCAAAGAAACTCGGTTTCTTCATCTACAAAGTAGGTGTAGCACTACTACTTCTTTGGGTTGTTGGGAGGATCAAATGAGGTAAGAGGTGTAAAATTGCACCATTAGTATGTTAGTTGTCAGTTGCTGTTTTTTTTTTTTTTAACTCCAAAAACGTTATTTCATTTTTAAAAAAGTATTTAGAACACATACAACAAGGCGCCATCTATTCTTTTTTCTCCTCTTCTGGTCTGGGATCTGTTGCCCTCTGAGCCAGGGCTGCCATCTCTGGTGCTTCCTCTGCCATCCTGTGGCCCCCTCCTGTCCACTCCCCTTATCCTCAGCAGATGTGCCTCCATCACCCTTCTGTGGGCTTTCGGTTGTTTCTCCAAGGTGTGTCTCCTCCACCTACAGTGGAATGCTCTCCTCTTCCTGCTTTCCTTGGACTTGAGCTGCTTGCACTTCCCCAGGAACAGGACTGCTCCGACCGCGCTCAGCTTGGTCCGCTGCCTCTTTCTGCCTTTCCGCCTGCCTTCTGCGGGCCTGTGCCCCTGACCTGTGCCATTTCAGCGGGAGTCTTCTCCATATCCACTTCTTCCCTCAAAACGTACACACTTTTAAGTTCACTGTGTTTTCGGGAATTCCCTCTTCTTTTCCTGCTGCCACTGCGCTCCTCTCTTGGAAGAAGCTCAGCTTCTATTAATAGGTTTCGCTGATGAACCCGGTAAGGACTGGCCCTGTCGTCTGAGGACCTGTGATCTAGCCGTTGTGACAACGGACCGAACGCCCGGCGTCACACCCTCGCTAAGGGTCTGGCTGGCGAGGCGTGGGGACACCGGCGGCTGTGGGCTTCGCTGAGGAGCCTCCCTCTTAACCCTGCACCCGCGGCAGGCTCCCTGCTCACGGAAGGCTCCCCTGCTGTCTCCCTCGGCTTTCTTCCTCTGAAGCAGCTTCTGCACGACTCTGCGTTTAGGGAAACAAGGTCTGCAGGGGAATCATGACAGGCCTTCGTAGACTCATTGTGCTCTTTGTCTGCTTTGTATTCATTTAAATATTCCTGTTTCTCTTCTTCAGTGAGACGTGGCCACATGCCACCCATCATCTTGCCAATCTCCCACAACTTTAGGTCAGGGCCAGAAACCTTTACTTGGTCCCAGACTCTCCTGCTGTCCCTCACGTAGGGCATCAGAGGCCTCTCCGGTGGCTTTGGGGTTTTGGAATCTTGATACCAGAGGGTGTCATGACCCAGCTGTTGGTGCCCGGGTTCCCCTCAGCCTGTGGCTGTTGGAGGTGAGATGACCGTTGGATTGTTTCCTACAGATCCTGGGCTGCTGGGCATTTGTGATGTGGGAGCTGCGGTGGGAGGTGGCGCGTGAGATGTTATTTTTGACATTTTGGAAGATTAAGCTCTCATTTCCTTAAGAATAAATATGACACACCACGGGCAGAAAGAGAGCCCGTAGCCTCGGCTACGCTTCCCTTTGTCCCACGCAGGCTCTCAGTTTTAATTTTCCATTAGCTCCTTAAGGGAGGGGACTTGGTTTAGTCTATCCCTCTGGACTCTGGGCAGACACGTTGCTCTGTGTTATTTGCAGCTGCAGAGCCTAGCACAGTCTCTCAAGACAAACTCTCTGACTTGAACTACTGATGTTCTCCAATGCACAATCCGACAGAAACTCATTATAGCACACTCCCTTGTGCTTACTTGCCCCTCCCTTTACCTTGCTTGCTCATCCAGTGCTACTTAATAACCCCCTTTATCTACTCACTCAGCCATTGCCACCAGAAATACTTAGTGGAGGGGTACTCAACTTCATCAGGTCCTGAGGTTCTATTTTACGAGTTTCTTTCATGGATCCTTGAGTGTTACCAGTAATTGATCCAGCCTCTCCTGTCCTTTTCTCCATTTCAGATTCCGTTGCATGCCTGTGTTGCCAAACTTGCTTCTCAGAGCCACCTTGAACACAAGGGTGAGTGGGTATTTGCTGAAGAATGGGACTCATGCTGTTGAACCTACACAATTTCTCAGATCAGACTGCTGGCTGGTGAGTGGAATGCCTGGCCTTTTGCAAGCTCCCTGATAACCATCACCCTAACTTCATTTGTTTGGGGTGTGGAGGGCAAGATATTTTCACTGAGAATTCCAGGTCTTCATCCCTTTCTCTCAGCCCCAAGCTGAAGCCCTTGATCAAATTTCCAATGTTCGTTTAAGGGAACAGTTGCCTTGCCTATAAAATGGGGACGCAGGTAACTACAACAGATGTTGGATGTGAAGTTATAAAGCTCTGTGCAAATATTAGCTGCTATGGTGAGTTTTGTTATGCTGCCTAGATTCTTAACTGGATCCTGCCTGGGCTGCTTTGTCTGCCCCCACATCTGGGCACTAACATCTTCCCATGAACTGAGGAGGAAACACAGAAATCATAACAGCAATTCCATTCCCACGTGGACAGGGTGCAGTCTGGAGAATTCTTCTATATCTAGGGTTGGGGAATCATTAGGGCAAGAAAGGCTGTCCATCCAAGCTTGGCAGACTGGAGAGGGGAAGAGATCTGCTCAGTCAGAGACAGAACTGTGACTAAAACCCAGTCACCTGGCATCTTTCCAGGAACCTCATTATCTGCATCGTTAAGGGTAACAACTGCCATTGATTGAAACCCTACTGCGTGCAGGTACATGTTAACTAATTTATCTCTAGGCTCACAACAATCCTGTGAAGTATTATTGTAACCCGCTTCTCAGATTAGGGGTCTAGGTTCCCAGAGTTCCAGTCATTTGCCTAATTTTCTCTTTTTTTAAATTTAATCTCTCTCTCTCTCCAGCCCCTCGTTGTTTGCACCTGCTGTGTTTGTTCATCTTCTTTGTTTCTTTAGGAGGCACCAGGAACCAAACCTGGGTCCTCCGATGTGAGAGGGGGGCACTTAATCACTTAAGTCACCTCCATTCCCTGCTTTGTTGTGTCTCTCGTTATGTTTTCCCTCTTGTGTTTCTTCCGCCAGCTCACCATCCTGCTAGTCCTCATTGGGAGGCACCGGGAATCTCTGCTCCCTGCTTTGTTGTGTCTCTCTGTTTTCCTTTTTGTGTCTCTTGTGTCAGCTTGCCGCACCTGCCGTCGCGCCAGCTCGCTGTCTTCTTTAGGGGCCACTGGAACAGAACCATGGACTTCCCATGTGGTAGGCAGGAGCCCAATCGCTTGAGCCACATCTGCTTCCCCCAATTTTCTTCAAAAGGCTCTAAGATACTTCTTGAGGTGGGCTTGGGGTTGTTACCAAATAAAATACAGAATGCTCAGTTAAATTTGAATTTCAAATAAGGATAATTTTTATTAGCACAGCTATACTTAGTAATTTTTACTTGTACTAAAATATGATTCGTTGTTTAGCTGGAATTAAAATTTAATCAGCATCTTGTATTTTTACTTGCTAAATCTGGCAATCCTAACTTGGGGGTACCTGCCAAAATCAAAGCAGGCTCCTCCCTGCGATGCCCTGGTCTCTGTCAGTGTTATTTTTATCTTTATGAGAGGTCATTAACACTAGAGTTCAGACGTGAGGCCCTTGGCAGTTTCCGGAGGAGGAGAGACGAGATGGGTGGAAGCCTCCTGCCCCTCACCAACATGTCTGCCGACGAGCCGTCACGTGGGCCTTCCGCCCAGCTCAGGCATGGCCGCGCCTCTCCGCCTCGGATTGGCTCCAGCCGAAAGCCCATCCTCCCTCGGCTGTGGGAGCGCCTTCCATTGGGCAGTTATAGAAGACGGTGGCGCCCCGCCCCCCCGCCTCTTCCTGCGCGCGGAGCTGGCGGCGCGTGGGCGGGGCCGCAGCGGCGGCCGGAGGCACAGGCTTCGATGATTGGCGGAGAGCGGGCGAGTGGTTGCGTCGTCACGTGCCCCGGGCTGTTTTGTTTGCGGAAGTAGAAGGTGCTGAGTAAGCTGAGGTGAGTGACGAAGCGGGGGGCGGGGCCTGGGGGGGCCCTTCCCAAACCCCAAACCTGTTCGGTGCCTCGGTTTTCTTCACCGGGACGCTGCCTGGGACTTGCCTCGTGTCCCCCTGATTCTGAGGCATGTCCACCATTGATCCCTGTGTAGCCCCTTGAGTGCTCTCAGCTTCCTCCCTTTGATCCCTCAGCGTCCCCAACTCCCATCCCTTGACCGCTCTCGTTTCACCTCCAACTCAGCGTTGAAGCTGAATCCCTCCTTAGTACCCCAGTATCTGCCGTGTGTCCCCCCCCTTCAGTATCCCTAATTTCTTGAGCCAGCCCCCTCAACACCCCCCTTCATTCCTTGCCTCAGTGTCCCCAGCTTTCACTCTGGGCCATTGATTGTCCCCAGCTCCCACCCAATTTACCCGCCCCAGTGTATTCTCACTTCCTGTCTTCTGCATTGCTCCATTTGTCTCCCAGTTTTTCTTGCCCATTCCCTGCTTCTGCCTGCTTCTCTCCTATGCCACCCCAGATTTCATCTGTAACATGCTCCCCACCATGCTCCTTCCTTCCCTACAGCCTAGTCACCTGAGTCTCCCAACTCCCCAATCCTATATCCACCTCCTACCCCCAGAGAAGACCTGAAAGCTAGAGACAGGGAGCATGTGATCCAGGTGACCATGGGACTGGGAGAGGCAGGCCGGTGGGTGTGGGCCAGGGAGGGCACAGGGCTCAGGGATCTGTGCCCAGTTTTTTATGGGCTACCCACATGACCCAAAACAAGTACCTTTTCTTCTATGCTCAGGTTCTCCCCCACCCCCTTACCCACCCTAGAGGATGTTAGGCAGGTTTGGTTTGGCAACACTGAAGCTCCACCCTTGGATTGAATGAGTGTTTTGTTGTTGTCCCTGCTTTAAAATGTTCCTGGAGTTTGGAGGCTATTTGCTGTCTGAGTTTCCTCATCTGTGACAGGGGGATTGTATTTCCTGCCCTCACAATGCTGCTATGGGGTTTAAAATTTGAGTGAGAAAATTTAGAAGGCAAAGCTTTGTAACCATTGTTACCCTGTACATTGTTACCCTGTACAAATATATGGTCTTGTTATTGTGTCATAGGCAGAACAGGGGAAAGGAACATAATGAAAAGATGAAAGAAAGAGGAGGAGGAGGTACATTGTCTTTCATTTATTGTTTGGCACATATTTATTGATCACCCCCATAAGTCAGGCTTTTTCATATATTCTGCCCCTTACTATTTGTTTGTTCATTTTATTCAACAAATATTGTTTGCTTACTATGTTCTAGGCTGCCCTCGAGTAACCAATGTTATTCCCATTTGATAAGAGGAAGGAAGGGTGAGTGGGTTGCCCGAGGTCACACTGATAATGGGGTGGGCGCTGGAATCTGAATACAGTACTGAGTGACACCAGAGCCTGTGTGATCTCTCTGCTGTGCAAGACCAACCATGCATGGGTCACCACTGTTGTCTCAGTGCCCAGGGCATTTTTGCCTCCCTTCTATGGATCACTTTCTTGTTAGATGAGAGTGACTCCAAAAGGGAATTCCCTTCTCATTCAGCAAGGTGACATCACCAAGAAACAGAAAAAAGAGGAATTTAAATGCTGTGTGTGTGTGCTATAATGAAGGGAAGTCTCATATTGCCAGACTTCACTTTGTAGAGGGTGGCTCCCTTGGGAGAACATGCTCTATGACTTTTTCCCATCCACTTTCATGGTGGATTTTAATAGGTCATGCCTTAGATCTTCTTTTCTGCCCATCCTCATTTTCTAGGTGATCTCACCTAGTCTTGTAGTTTTAAGGTCTGTCTCTACTCTGACAATTCCCAAATTCATATCTCCAGTCCAGCCCAGACTTTTCCCCGGAATAATTGACTCACATATCCAGTTACCCACTCAACACTTCAAACTCAGACATTTCAAACAAAGTATTTGGAATTGGACTCCTCACATTGATTCCTCCCTCTCCTCCTCTGCCCTCCCCCAAATCTTGCCCCTCTCACTCTCTTCCCATCTCAGGAAATGACAGTATTACTCTTTCAGCTGCTCAGGCCAAAGCTGTGTCTTTTTTTTTCCTTTTAATTAAAAAAAAATTTTAATTAGAGCTATTAAGTTTATAAAAAAGTCATGCCGAAAGTACAGAGTTTCCATATACCCCCTCCCCAGTTTTCCCTGTTAACATTTTGCATTAGTGTGATACCTTTGTTACAATTGATGATATATTATTATAATTATATTATCATCTATAGTCCATAGCTGGCATTAGCGTTTACTTTGTTATCTAGTTCTATTCCGGCGATATATATATATATATATATATATATATCCTAAAACTAATCATTTTGACCACTTTCAAGTATATAATTTAGTGGTGCTAAATACATTCACCATGTTGTGCTGCCGAGAGACAAGTCTTGAAGCCTGTCTTTCTCTCACCTCACACCCAGGCTGTCAGCAGATCCCATCAGTCCTCCCTTCAGAACCAGTCCCTTCTGATCCCGCGACTGTCATCTAGGCCTCATCTCAGGCCAGGACTTTGCAGTAGCCTCCTCCCTGGCCCCTGCTTTGGCCTTTGCACCCTCCAGTCTTTTCTCAAGATGGCAGCCAGAGTGATCCTGTTCAAATGTTGCTCCCTTGCCCTAAGCCCTGCTGAGACGCCTCCTCTCCCTGGGCTGACCAGCCCCCTGCTGCCTCTCTGATCTCACTGGCTTCCGTGAGGTTCCCGAGCTCACCAGGCATACTCCAGTCTCAGGGCCTTTTCACTTCTCTTCCCTCTGCCTGGAAAGCTCCTCACCTGGGCATCTATATGACTTTCACTCTCACTTCCTTCAGGTCTTTATTCAAATTCAAGTCTGGTGAGGACTTCCCTGGTGACCCTAAATTTTCAGTCCCCACCCCAACACTTCCTATTCCCCTTTTCTGCTTTATTTTCCGCCTCAGCATCTAAAACCTCTGTATATAATTCACTTATTTATCTTCTTTCTTTCCCACCCTCTCTAAAACGTAAGTTCCGGGAGGGCAAGAATTTTTGTCTGTTTTCTTCACTGCCGTATCGCCAGCAGTAGGTCAATGCCTACCACAGAATAGGTCCTTGACAAATAACTGTGGAATGAATCATAAAACGGGCCATCTGGTACCATATACTGCCAGCCCACAGGGGTTCGTAATAAGAGGTCTGTGAACTTGAATTAAAATTCAAAAAAACATTCTTGTGGGGACGTGTGGGTGTGATATGTTTATTAAATAATACACAGAACAGTGTGGACTTAGTAAGGGGTCCTTGGTTTTCACCTGATTGGCAGAGGGGTCCCAGGAAGGTGAAGAAGCCCTTCCTTTAAAGTTACCCAGTCTCACGTCTTTGAGCGTTCCAGCCACAGTTCTGGGGAATTTTGCTTCCATCTGTGGCCCAGCTGAAGAGGATAAATGAAGAGAGACTTTTTCCTTTTTCAAAAGGGCATTTTGCTCTGGCTCACGTGAATGGTACTGCCTTATTAGATGAGGGTGTTGGCATTTGGAGTGCTGCTTGAGTACAAGAGACTGAGAACTCAAGCCTCACTCAGGCTCTTCCCTTCAGGCATCCTCCTGAAGGTAGTTTAAAGGGTAAGAGCTGGCACTCTGGGTTCCAGCTAATTGGGTCCAGATCCTGGCAAAGTGCATAACCTTCTTGTGCCTTGGGTTCCTGTGTGCAAGGTGGGAATGAGAACTCTGCCTCCTTCTATGGACGTTTTGAAGAGCAGATATGGCAATTCACCAGAAGCGCTCATGAGGCACTTGGTGAGGTGTCTGGCGCTCAGTGGGAGCTTGACTTTATTTATTTATTTATTTTTATTTTTTATTTTTTTATGTAAAAAATTATTTTATTTTCATTTTATAAGTAACTAATTTAAATTGAAAAATGATGAAGTAAAAGTTTGCAGCACTAATCATCACTTCCAGGAGCTTGACTTTAAATGTGGCAGTTTTGCTAGTTGGGAGGTGATGGTTGAGCCCTTCCCATTCCTCTCTAGCTCAGGAGAGAGTTTGGGAAGAGCTGGGCGCAGAGTGAACATTGGAGGGACATTTTCTGGGAGGCAGCTGTGGAGGCCCAGAGTGGAGGATGGGAGGTAGAAATGACCTTGACCTGACCACACCTTCCTGCAGTCTTTCCTTCCACACTTATTGAGCACCTACTGTGTGGCAGACCCTCTGCCTGGTGCTGTTCAGGAGTCAGCCCCAGGAAGACCCTTCCATTTCTTCTCTCTGGGCCTTGATTTCCCCATATGCCAAACAGGGTTAACAGTTACACCTTCCCCCTGTCTCGGGCATCTGTGAGCTTCGCGGAACATAAACGTGAGTGGTCTTGGGGGAGCCGTAGGCGAGTGCTCACGTGCTGGGTGGTGTGGATGGTAAAAACCGCAGGAAGGAAGGGGGGGGCAGCGAAGGCCGCTGTCATCAGGGCAGGCTCAGCGCCCTGTTGGACCCCGTGCTCCCAGCCCGTTCTGCCAGGACCGTCCAATCATGGGATGTTCCAATCATAGGCATCCTGTCGTCAGCGGCCAGGGCTCGTGGGGCCTGACTTCCAGCCAGGGCAGTTCTGCGAGTGCTCCCAGGACCCCCCATGTGGCCCATTCAGTGCCATCTGCTTCCTGGCTTGGCTGCCCAGTAGATCCTGTCACACACCTCGTGGGCAGCCGTCCCACTCCTCTCCCTGGAGCTAGTCAAGAAGGAAGCAGTGGTTCTGAAGAATTTTTCCCTGGATGAAATATGAATGAGCTCAGCTTTAAACACCCTGATGATACATGAAGCTGAGCTTTCCAGAGCAAAGCTCAGGGAGGGATTAGTCTCGACATTTAGTACCACTCTGAAATGTAGCAGGTGTTCGGTAAAGGTTCTCCTGATGCCGGAGTGAGTGCCTCACAGGCACCTGGCACCTGGTTGGCTCTGAGCACAGCAGTCCCCTGTGGCGAGGTGTGTGGCAGTTTGGAGTGGGTGGGAGATAGGACGTGTGGTCTCAGTTACCTGCTGGGAGAGAATGAGAGAAAGGAGGGAGGGCGTGCTTCTGAGATGCTGGCCCCGGGAACTTACATTTATTCATTTGTTCTCCTTCATTCATTCACCAAACATTTATTAAACACCCGCTGTGAGTCGGGAACAGCATTTGGAGTGCTTGGTGAACAGATCAAAGACAGTTCAGTCAAAGGGGCCTCGGCAGCCCAAACCAACAGATGCACTAGCATGGTCAAGTGGTAAGCCCGGGTGCACTGGAGGGTGCACTGGGGGGTGCACTGGGGGGTGTGGAGGTACTGGGCATGAATGCCTGGGGCTGAGGGGAGGGGAGGGCACAGGGAGTGATTCTTAGAAGGGGTGGCACCTGAATTTGTCTTGCAGGACAAGAATGGCTTTATTGTTTGTGGAAGAGTCCTTTATCAAGTGCACACCCTGAGGTAAAGGGAGTGGGATGAACTCAGGCA
Source organism: Tolypeutes matacus (assembly GCA_026826555.1). Taxonomy (NCBI): domain Eukaryota; kingdom Metazoa; phylum Chordata; class Mammalia; order Cingulata; family Chlamyphoridae; genus Tolypeutes; species Tolypeutes matacus. The sequence continues at coordinate 1,312,098 of JAKSZT010054301.1, read as the reverse complement.
GAGGAGTCTAGGCTAGGGCCGTGCAGGAGGGTGAGGCGTCCATGAGGGGGAGGGGGAGAGGGACAGACGAGAGGGGCAGGCTGGGACTCCCTTAACCCACCCACCTACTCCTCCCCACCTCCCTGCACTTACTCTCTGAGTGTGTCTCCTCGTCCCTGAAATAGGGATACAGAGCCTAATTCACAGGGCGCCTGTGAGGATGGCCCATATAGGAGATGCTCCACAATGGCGCCTCCACTTCTTGGATTCATGTGGATCACCACGGCCACCGTAGCCTCGGCCACCACGGGTCTCTCTCCCTCTCTAGCCATCTAGTCCAGAAGAAAACACTCGTTGTTTGCAGAGCGGGTCCTGCAGCTCCTCTCCTCTTGCCGTCCCACGTGGTCTCATCCGCTCCCTCTGCTGGGAAAGCCTCTCCCCCCTTTCTCCCTTGAAAGTTCAGCTCAAGAGCCATCTTCCTCTACTCTCCTCTCAAGAGACAGGGCCTGGTTCCCCCTGTGTCCCAGTGGCCGCTTTTAGGGAACTCACGAAAGATTCTACCTGTTGGTTCTATTCCCTGTCAGATCCCAGGAAGGGGAGTTTGTTTGTTTTCAGTGGGCATCACCATTTGCCTTTTGAATACCCACAACTTGAGGCCCTCTGGGTCTTAGTTTCTTTGTCTCTAAGATGGGGATAAAATACTTGTCCTTCTTGCCTCCCAGCTCCTCGAGGGAGCCTCCTACCAGCAGACACTCCGTGTCTTCCCTGAAGGAAGCAAGCAGGCAAGCTGGGTGGGTGGGCAGAGTTACCAACAGGCCAAACGTACCCAGCCTCCATCTAGGGGAGACGGAATTGGCACCTGAAGTGCCTGGCGTGGACAGGCAGGATTCTTGCTCTCTCCATTGTCACAAAAGCCCTTGTGTTTGGTCTCCCTGTTTGTGTCATTTGAGAAACCTTCTCAGGCTGCGCCCAGGAGCTCGTCAGGTGACCCTGGCGTCACAAACAGTCACAAGCAGGGAGCAAGCCTGGGGAGGAGCCTTGGGAGGGAATGTTTACACCCTGGGGAGGTGGCAGGGCGAGGCTGTGAGAGAGCAGGAGGGAGAGGAAATGAGGAGGGAAGGGGTGGATTGTGTGGGGGGCAGAGCCAGGTGGGAGGGCCCTCAGCAGGCTCCCCCAACAGCGTCCTCGTCCATCTGTCTGCCCTTCTGCAGCTGTGCTGGGAAGAACCTGGGCCCTGGGGTCAAAGGTGAAGGAGACAAAGCTTCTCCACAGGGAGGGGAGAGGTGGGGGATGAGAGGAAGGTGACAGAAATGAGAAGGAAGCGCGAGGGCAGGGCTTTCTACTCCACACTTGCTGCCTTCCTGGTTGGCACTGCAGTGATTGTTCCAGGATGTGGCTGGGAGGTTCTATGGCTTCCTCTCTCCCACACCGTGCTAACAGTGGCCACTGTTTGTGTACCGCAGCCAGCCCTCCTCACGTGTACCTCATCCTCGCCCCCACCCTGGCAGGCTGGAGGCAGCTGGGTCTGTCCAACATCAAAGCCCCTGTTCTTTCTGTGGCCCCTGCGCTGGGATGTGTGGGAGGGCGCCCCCAACCACCAGCCCTGCCGGGGGGGAGCCTGGG